>JAAEAF010000147.1:0-364444 GCA_011037195.1 Triatoma infestans | reverse complement strand
TTTATATCTATAAAATCAATAAACTGGTTTTCCTTACACCCTAATTCTGTAGAATTTTATAATAATTAGGTATGTTCGTTTTGTTGACAATAATAATTACACAAAACTTATAAAAATTGTATTCTTCTCACTTTGTATTGTTTATTTTAATGTAATTATTTACAGAGAGAATTAAGTCAACTTATTTTAAATAGTTGTTGAATAAAGTTTTTACTTTTTCTATTGGTTTTTTATATATTTATTTGTTTTTCCTTTTATTATTTTTCTTATTCTTGGGTATTTTTCTCACTAATACTTATTTTTTTTGAATGAAACATAATTATGTACAACTCTCCATTAATAGATTTTTGAGAATTTACAATTTTATAAAAAAGTAGGTAGTTTCCATATTTGTTGTTTAGGCAAAACTATTATTATCCTAATTATATATTCTGTTCACCTTTAATTAAGAAACTTTTCTATATCTTTAACGGGATTAATAACGGTTTTGTTCAATAATTTGAAATATTCAGATAAATTCATTCTAACTTAAGATTCTTTAATGATTGCGACGATAAAAACAAAGTCCATCTATATTTATTTTAAATTTCTCATATTTAATTTGGATTTCTCAAAAAGAGATCCAGTTAAGAGAATTTCTCTTGAAAGTTATGAAAGAACATCAGCAATTTTTTTCTAGGATATTATTGCATACAAGATGTTGTTTAATTGGGAATTAAAAAATAAAATTAAAAAAAGAGTAATAATGAAGTCTGTGAATTATTTATTTTTACTTATTTATTAATAAATTATTCGTATTATTTATTTAATTTATCTTCGTGTCTATTTTTTTTCCACCAGCATTGCTCTTGAAAATACTTCAAAAAAAATTATAAAAAATTTGTTTTTAATATTTAAAAAAAAATAATATACTTAGTTATCTTATTAATATTATTATTTTTATTGAATTTAATAACAATTTTTATCTCCATGAAGACAAGGCCTCTCAGCCCATGAAGGCAATTTATTATCTTCGTGTAGCCAGGTAGGTATGTGTGTGTGCAGAGTGTTTTCAATATTTCTTCAATTATATACTTATTATAAAGTATTAATGATTGATTGATATTAAAGCGTTTCTGGAATAATCGCGCCAAATGAGATGATATGCTTAAATCAATAATGTATACAATATTTCAAAGATATTTTTCTATAAATTCATTAAGTGATTAAATATATACTATACATTCTATAAATTAATATTTTTTTTTTTTAACTAAATACTGACGCATGAATGATAAGAGGACTTTCACAAACATGCACTAAATTCTTGTTTAATTAAATGTTTAATTAAATATAGCACTGATATACTGGGAAGGGAATAATAGCTAAGTGGTTAGCGTACTGGATTCCCACGCGGAGGATCCGTGGTTCGAGTTCAGCTGTGCTACCCTTAGATTTTTTTTTTCTTCCTAGGAGCCTCTACAGCTCACTTGTCCGGTGTGGACAGTGGCGTCTGTAACGAGAGAACACTGTCTGGAGGCCTGGAAGGCTTCCGGAGACGCCAATGACTAGAGATGTTGACGGGCCTTAAATTAAAAAAAAACAAAAAAAAAAAACGATAATATTTTGAGTGTATCAAAAACTTGAGTTGGTTGAAGTTGTTTTCTTTAAACTTGGTACATTAACTACACATATAAAGAGCCAGTACTTTTATTTGTACCATTTTTACGTAAAAATACATTTAGAAGGGGTTTTGTAGAAGGAGTGGGGGTTGTGTTTTCCTCTAAAATGTTATTCAATTTATTATTTCATTTTATCCAATCTATTTAATATTAATTTGCAAAGAAATGTGTTACCAAATTTCCGACTTTGAAGAAAATCGATTCACCAGAAGTGAAACTTGGCAGAAAAGTTTTTTTTTTTTAGTTATTAGCAACTTTCTCCATCAAGATAGACATCAAATGTGTTTCATTTAAGTTTGTTATACTAACCAAACATACAGAGCCTGTCACTTTTATTTGAAACTTTGTTTACGATAAACGTGATTTTAGAAAGGTCCTATTTTTTTATTTTATTTCTTTGAGGCGCGTCAACATCTATGGTCATTGGCCTCGAAGCCTTCTCAGTGCACTGCCGGTCTCTGGACAGTGTTCTCCCGCTACTGACAACATTGTCCATCAACGGATCAGTGAGCTATACAGGCTTCTAGGCAGAAAAATATCTACTTTTTAATATAAAAATTAACATTTCTACCTTGGAAACAATGAAAAATATTTTAATTATGACTGATTAGTTTGTTTTTCATTAGAAGAAGAAGAAGAAGAAAAAAAAAAAAAAAAACAAGATGGAATAATCAAAAGATAATTCAAATAGAAACTGTTTTCTTTTCTTGTTTCTCTGTAAATAGAAACTGGATGGACACTATTTGCAGATTCATAGAAGCTATTGCACTAACGATTGATTACAGAGTACCACTTCACTTCCTTAAACACTTTCATTGGAGGAAACTAAAATAATTCTCGTTAAATATTTGAACATAGTAAAAATGAAATAATACATTTGATAAAAATTATAATATGAATTTATTGATTTGAAGTAATATTTAAGAAAAATAATTGTTTTATAAATAAGATGTGACTTGGTTTGGAGGTTTTTCTCATTCTGTTGGGAAACGTCAAGACCAATATCCGGAAGGAAATAGAGTTATTTTTTAATAGGAAATAAAGTGGTTGAGTTGTTTAATATGTAATATCCGATCTTGTTAATAAAACTGCTACTTAATTATTATTCAATTCAGGAAGTAGGTTTAGGTGACTTTTCTTTTTTCGATTTTTTTTTTTATTATTTTCTCTTTGCATCTTAAGGTTCTTAAACATTTACTTAATCGTTTTAGTGGTTCATACTGATTGAAAATTATATTATATTAGACTATACGTAGAGCTATATAATTAGGTAAACGTTCCGGGATATATATACGTATATATTACGTATATACATCCATGCTTTAAAGGTTCACCTTATTTTTTACTTTCTCTTTTGGATGCAAGAAGAAATGCTGAAATTGTGTTTTCACCAGAAATATATATTTAGAGGTCCGCTGATAACAAAAAAAAAAAAAAAAAAATCGTATGAAACACTCACACAACTTTCTCTTATTTCAGTTCACAAAATTATAATTGACAAATTTTATAGTTTGTGCACCAATTTAATAAAATTAGTCGAAAACTGAAAAAAACTGTTCAGTAAAAGCGCATTTCCGGTTTACTAATTTACTTGAAACTTGGAATTTTGGCCATCTATTTATTTCTTATTAATTTTTATTTTGGATGATAGAATTGTATAATGAACTATGGTAGCAAATTTTCCCAGAGAAATGTTTTATATAAAAGTTGTAGATCTTTGTATGTTTAGTTTATACAAGTAGTTTCAACAAAATCGCCTGGGCCATTTTTTTAAAAAAAAACTCGAAAATGAAATCATTTAGTAAGTGGTAAAGTAAACGCACTTCCGGTCATCCGATATTATTCAAACTCGGAATTTTAACAACACATTTAATTCTAATTAATATTATTCAGATGACAGAATTGTATAATAAACTGAAATAGCACTTTAAAGGAAAACCTCACCCCTCTTCCCGAAAATTGCCCTTAAATGAATTTTCCCAGAGAAATGTTTTGAATAAAAGTTGTAGATTTTCGTATGTGTAGTTGATATACCAAGTTTAAAGAAAATCGTCTTAGCCCTTTTTGAGAAAATTGCAAGAAAGTGAAAAAACCATTAAGTAAAGTGGTACTTCCGGTTGAGTAATTTTGACAGATAACCTACTGTTGGATCTCTCGGTGATACCTAAACGGAATATCAAGTTTGAAGTTTCTACGATTTTTCGTTTTTGAGCTATGCTGTTCACATACACACACACACACGGACACACAAACAGACCATTTGCTAAAAACCACTTTATTGGACTCAGGGGACCTCAAAACGGATATTACCGGTGAAACTCGATATCGAAAATTTGACACGATTACAATACTTCCTCATACTAGGAGTAAGAGAAAGTAAAAAGAGAATTGTAATTGTGTACTTGTGTATTTACAAAATTATTGTGTAAACAAAATATCTCGAAAACAACACATCGCAGGCAGCTCTAAATCTTGATATTCCGTTTAGAAGCAACCCTATAAGGCTAGTGATAAAGATGTCGCTATGTCTTTCATGGGGATTTGGTTTTATGCATTGCTGGACACCTGTTTAAGCAGACATAGGGTTCATGCCAGGCCTCTTTTGTACAGTTGGTGAAACAGAGGGAGGAACACCTATCCCTCTTATGAATTCCAAGTTAAAAGCAAATTAAAATAAGTTAGTTCTGTGAATGCTTCAAAATTAACTCAAAAATGGTTCCAACGACACTCTTTGATTTTGGCAATTTTTACGACCTTTTTTATGGCAATTTTAATGAAAATTTATTAATTAAATTGTTTTGATTGTAATCAGAGCAAATCGTGTGAATGTTTCGCACCAAACATTTTTAATTTGTTGAGTAGAAGCACAATTTGTTAAGAATGAATACACAATGTAATTGAGTGAGACATCCAGTTTATCTAGGCCATTCCTAGTCATAGAAAAAGTTTATTAGAAAAATTATATTCTGCTATAACAAATCATCTGAACTAAGCCGAGCGATATATCTATAAAAGAAATTTCGGATCTACTACAACATTACTTTTCGGATTGGTTCCGAAAGCTCACTGCAGAGGACAAAAGAAATAGAGTTCAATCTGTGTAGGTGCCGGCAATCTCTGTATATTGTCTGTTATATGCTGAAATAATGGAACACTGAAAGTGATGATGTTTATTTAAAGGGTTTAAAGACTTGTAATGCAGTGCGCGAGATTTTCTAGCAATATATCAGCTACTCAATATGAATTATAAACAGTGGAGATTCAGTAATAAGGAGATATGTTCACTGTATAATTTTTGTAAAAAAATCTGGTGTGAAACACTCACACAACTTTCTCTTACCTCAGTACTCAAAATTATAATTGACAAATTTTATAGTTAGTGTACCAAATTTAATGAAATTCGTCGAAAAGTGAAAACACTGTCCAGTAAAACTGTCCGGTTTACTAATTTCCTTGAACTCGGAATTTGGGTCTAGTTATTTCAATTTGGATGACAGAATTGTATAATCAACTGTGATAGCATTTTAAAGAAAAACCTAACCCCCCTCCCAAAAGTTCCTCCTTGAAATATTTATCAGGGAAAAAAGGTTTCAAATAAAGTTTGTAGCTCTTTAAAAGAACATCTTTGGAGCATTTCGTAGAAAATTACCAGAAACACTGAATTATATTCCGTAAAACGCACTTCCGTTATCTATTTTTTTCATAGACTCGGCATTTTCAACAATATTTAATTCGAATAACATATTTAGATGACAGAATTGTCTAATATACTGAACCAGCAGTTACGCGAAAACCTAACCCACACCCCTCCCCCAGTAAGTGCCCTTAAATGAATTTTTCCTGAGAAATGTTTCAAATAAAAGTTGTAGCTCTTTGTATATGTAGTTGATATAATAACAAGTTTAAAGAAAATCGTCGGAACCATTTTTGAGAAAATCGCAAAAACGTAAAAAAAAAACTAGTAAAGTGGTCTTCCGGTTGAGGAATTTGGCAGATAACGTACTGTCAGATCCCATTGTGATATCTAAACGGAATATCAAGTCTCAACTTTCTACATTTTTTCGTTGTTGAGCTATGCTGTTTCCAATCCACACCAGACACAGCACACAGACACACACACACCCACACACACACCAACCACACTACAGACCATTCGTAAAAACCCTTTTTTGGCTCAGGGACCTCAAAACGGATATTTCCGAGTGAAAACTCGATATCAGAAACTTGACCGATACAATACTTCCTCTTACTAGGAGTAAGAGAAAGTAAAAAGGTGGATATTTTCTTTTAATTATTATTTTATTTTTGTAGATGTTCGGTTTTTACAGAATTCAGGGGGCGTTCGTTATTTTGGTAAAATAACATTATTAAAACAGGAGCCTCTACAGCTCACTATCCGGTGATGGACAGTGTTGTCTGCAACAAGAGAACACTGTGCGAAGGCCGGGAGTGCACTGAGAATTCTCCGGGCGCCAATGACCAAGATGCTGACGCGCCTTAAATTAAAAATTTGACACGATTACAAAAAAACAGGCGATTATCTATGTAAATTTTGAATGATTCAAATTGGCATCTGTTCGTAAATATATAAAATATGCAAATCACCAGAGATCTTATAGTTAAATCAAATTAAATAACTGCTATTTTTAATTTGATAATATTTTTATTTTAATATCAATAAGGTCCAATCCTATATTCGTGTTTATTAATATACTAGCTAACCCGACCACGCTTCGCTGTAGCTCAGTCTAATTTTTAGGCTTAACCATGCGTGATTTTGATAATTTGTTTTGATGCTTTGGAATACCCCGTCTACTAATTCTTCTTTTGAATGTACAATGCTGCAGAAATTAGATGGGAAGGTGATTTTTCCCGTTTCCGGATTTGTAGGAGCAGTGCCGTTACCGAGTTCGAGTAATTGTCTTGAAAATATGGAGCTGTTGGATCGTTTTGAAGTTGAACTCTGATATTCGTTGTTAAATGAATTTTTTTTACTTGGCTCCAGTAATTTTTCAAGCAGGCATGGCAATTCATTAGCTGGTGTTGAGCGAGGTATCACTGGTATCGTTTGCCTGAAGTCACCGGATAGTAACACCAAATGGATCCTGATTATTTCACAGGTCTTTCAATCTATGGTCTAATGCTTCCAATGACTTCTTATAAGCTATTGTACACTCATCCCATACAATGATTTTGTACGCCCGAAGAACCTTTCCCATTCCGATGTTTTAGAAATATTACATGCTGGGTTTTCTATGAAGTGCATGTTTAAGTCACGACAATTTAAGTGCTGAATGCGCTGTTCTATCTCCTTCCATCAACGTAGCAGCAATACCTGAAGAAGCAAGTGCTAACGCAATATGGCCGTTTGAACGGATTTTAGCTCGGAATTGTCCGTTTCCATGGGCACTTCGGAATAGAGGTACTTATAGGTAGTTGAGAAAGAGGTTCAGAGAGTGAGCCACCATCGCAACGCGTCTGAGTCTGTCTATTTCTGCTAACTCGCGAAACGCTCGGAGAAGTTCCCGTTTCCGTGGGAACTTTGTAGTTAAAAAGTATATATAAACACTCTTATATAGAAATGCAACGTTGTGTAAAAATTTCAAGTCAATCCATCGACTACTTTTCGAGTTTTGCGGCCACAAACATACGGATGCTGAATTTTTATATGTATAGATTGTGGAATGAGTTTTTTTATAGGAAAATTTAATAGTTTTTATTTTTGTAATCAGAAGCCAAGTTTTTAGTCTATGTACTTGCTTTTAGCCCCCACTTTTTTTAATTTTTCATTAGTATTTATTATTTTACAGTCATATTTGTAGTTTGTAAAATATTTCTGGTTAGACTGAGTCAGTTTTTAATTTTCATAAACCTTAGTTTCGCCCAAATTGCAATAAGCTTCTGAGGAATTAAATCAATCTGAAGATCTATGATGTTTTGCATCAAATGGCTGCTAAAGCCAGAAAGATCATATAATTGTCGTGTTTCTTATCTCAATGCTTCTGGTGTATTATTTCCATTATTCCACTTTCATTCAATTCGCGATTTGACCGAAGGAAGATTATATTCTCACATTCTTTCACTTTTCTCAAAATATAATTATTTGAATAAGCATCAGAGATATTTTCCATGATAGCCAGCTTCTTTTTGTGGTCATCGACCGATTTCGGGCGTTCGCCCATCATCAGGATACGTTTGTCAAACAGTGTGATAACACAGATTTCCACGGAGCAAATTTAGTTTGATACACTCCATTGAGTTTTATATACTCCACTATATTTTATAAGTTAATAAATATAAGTTTACATTTAGTTTATGCACTCCACCTTAATGCATAAACTAAATTTGCTCTATGCAAATCTGTGTTATCACACTGTTTGACAAACGCATCCTAATGATGGGCGAAAGCTCAAAAAGAAGCGTCGATGATCACAAAAAGAAGCAGGCTATCACGGAAAATATCTCTGATGATTTCCTGTTCGGCAGAACCAATCACAACAATTATTTGAATAATTTAATTATTTATTTCTAACAAATTCCTGGTAGAGAATTTCGGAGAACTGCGTTTGGTAATATATATATATAAAAAAAAAAAAAAAACCGTCGATGATAAAGGGAAAGTGGGGTTTAATTTTAATTGTGTGACTGTCTGTTTTGAAAGCTCAGTATGAATATAAAAAGATTATTTGAATTTGTTGTTCTATTTTATGTATCTGTGGATTATATTATTGTAAAATTAAATTTAAATAGCATGATTAGTAACAATTAATAACGGTACAGTTAATGTTTTTATCCATATTTCTTTTCCAAATATACATTTCATGTATATATAATGAAACATAATATATAGATATATGCTTATTAATATACCTGCCTATAAGTTGGAAACAAATGTCTGATCGTACTATACAAATCCATAGGTCTTTGTAGTAGGTTACATACGTATTATACTAAGAAAGCATACAGAGAAAAACTTGAGAACTTTAGATATTAGTTGGTTTATTTTGTAAATGACTAACCATGGCAACACTGTTGTCCATTATACATTGTATTTTGTACTAAAAAACATATATATGTGTATGGTGTGTGTGTGTGTGTGTGTGTGTGTGTGTGTGTGTGTGTGTGTGTGATAAAGGGGGAGGTGGTAACGATAGCTATAGGCGTAGATTTATGTATATACTTTTTACTTTCTCATATTCCTTGTAAAAGGTGTATTGTAATCGTGTCAAATTTTCGAATTCGGGTTTTCACCGGGAATACACGTTTCGAAGTCCACTGTGCCCAAAAAATTGTGTGTGTGTGTGTGTGTGTGTGAGTGTGTGTCCTGTGTACGTGAACACCATAACTCAAAAAAGAAAAAAAAATCACAGAAATAACGTGCTATTCTGTTTATGCAACATCATGGGATTCGACAGTAAGTTGTCTGTCAAAATTCCTACACCGGAAATAACCACTTTACTGAACAGTTATTTCTGTATTTTTTTTTTTTGCGATTTACTCGAATATGTCTCCAACAATTTTCTTTAAACTTGGTACATTAATTTTATACATAATTTTAAGTGCTATAAAGTTTACTGTACAAATTCTCTAAGAAAAATTATTTAAGGGTGCTTTTTTCGAAGTAGCGGTGAGGTTAGATTTTCCTCTAAAGGGCTATTTCAATTTATTACATAATTGTATCATGTTTAAATAAATTACAAATACAAATAAATATATCGTCAATATTCTAATTTTGTTGAAAATCGATTGATCAAAATTTACGACTTCACTTATTGAATTTTTCAGTTTTTTTTTTACGATTTTCTCAAAATTGGATCCAACAAAATTTTTTTTTAAACTTTCGAAATTAACTATCCATATAATATGCTACAATATTTATTTGAAATATTTTTCAACATAAATTTATTTAAGACGTATTTTGGGGTGGTGGGGGGGAGGATGTTTCTTTTTTTCCTTTAAAGTTATTAGAGAGTTATGTTTATTAATATCATTCTAGCATATACATAATATTAATTACAATGTATTGTGATGTCTGAATTTAAACCAAATTGGTTTTTCATCAGAAGTGTGAAGTTACTGAATAGGTTTTTCAGTTTTCTATGATTTTCCACTATAAACACTGACGATTTTAAACATTAATAAGAATAAATTATATGTGTAATGAAAATTTTCCATTTCAGTGAATTGGAGTAAGAGAAAGTCGTGTGATTGTTTCACACCAGATTTTTTTTTTTTTTTAAATGAAATGTTATTTTAAGAACGACACCGACAGTGGCACTGGAGATGCTGTTGGGGCTAACCCCTCTTCAGTATGTGGTAACGGGGGAGGCAATGAAAGGGTACCTCAGAATGAGGTGCAAGGGAGAATGGGTGAGAATCTTTCGGGGGGGGGATCACACTAGGATCGAGGACGAAATTTGGCGAGTGAACCGATTTCTGCTATCCAAGTTTGATGAGACGAGCAAGAAATGGGGATTTGAGAGAAATTATGAGATTATGATTGGTAGTATAGGGGATGATACTCATCGGGATGACCTCACGAGGCCAAAGGAGTCGGGCAGCGGTATTATTCGCTGCTATTCAGATGGCTCTAGGCAGGAGGGTACTGGCCTGTCGGGGGCGGGAGCATGGTTTCAGGAGTTGGATAGAGGGAGTTCGGTGGCCTTGGGTGGTTTGGCCACTGTTTTCCAGTCTGAGGTGGTGGGCATCATTGAATGCTGCCACCTTGTGGGGGAGTGGCTAGGAGAGTTTAAGGAAATGCGGATTTTCTCCGATAGTCAAGCCGCACTAAGGACTTTGAGTAAGCCTTGGTGGAGTTCGAAATTAGTGGGAGAATGTAGGAGAAGGCTTAACGCTTTGGCTCGGAGGGGTAAGGTGCATCTCTATTGGATACCCGGACATGCGGGAATAGTGGGCAATGAGAGGGCGGATCGGCTGGCCAGGGAGGGATCATCATTACCATTTTGTGGTCCTGAACCAGCCCTGGCCGTTACAAAGACGTTTCGCGACAAACAGATTAGACTTTGGGAGACGAGAGCTTTGGAGAAACGCTGGGGGGACACGCAGGGGGCCTCCAAGCTAAAAGATTTATAAAGGCAAGCAAGCAGGGAATTTCGGAGTATCTCCTGTCTCTTAGTAGGACGGGTTTGAGAACCTTGGTAGGGATAGCGACTGGACACACTTGGGTGTCCAGTCACTTGTTTAACATAGGGAGGACGCGGAGTCCCATTTGTCAGAACTGTGATGACGGAGTTAGGGAAACGGTGTATCACTACTTATGTCAGTGTCCCCGTTTCGCTGGAACTAGGTTTCGTATATTTGGGAGGACACCACTCCCGCAGGATTGCCTGGGCGAGTTGGAGTTTAGGGATATCTTGGGATATTGCAGATTAACCGGCAAGTTACCGGGGGAGATTAATTAAGGAGTTACGGGGGGTATCGGGGGGATAAGAGCCACATAGGCTTAGGTCCCGCGCCTTTGGGCACCCGTTTTAATATAATAATATATTAGGATAAATGGGTAAAATTTAGTTAAAATTTGCAGAATGTCATTCTTTCTTGTAAAAAATTGACAGAATTGGCAAGATTACTAAAATTATCTTATATTTATGTGAATTAATCTAAACTAATATATATATACATTTTATAATGCGATTGAGCGTGTTAACAAGGCCTCTTATTGTATATTTTTATGGGGGGAGCGGGATTTTTTGAAAGCTTGTTGTAACACCGCTTGAGAAAGAATAAATATTTATTATTTTTAAGGGGGGGGGGGATACAAATGATGATGGACAAACAAAAATCTCAGAATATTAATACATCGGAAATATGATTATCTACATACCTACTTTAGATTATGTAATAATAATTTTAGATAAATAAAATGTAGTGGAATCGTTTATTGTGCCTTCCTGAGGTATGTAGTAGATGTCTTGAAGAGGGCGGAAGTTAGTTTAGATATTTTTGGAAGTTAGTGCTCGAATTACTAACACGGAAATTATAAAAATAGACTGTATTTGAACAATAATTTAAACGTAAAAAAATGGCAACTATTAACAAGAAATACTTAGAAATAAATAGAAGATAAATAACTAATAATTTAGAATGATTAAGATAAATGAACTAAGATGCACAACTAAAGTAATAAGTATAAATAAAACTGTATAGGGAACGCGCAAACTGCTGCTCGTATATGAAGACGTACTCAAGTATAATCGTATTATCATCCCCTCTTCCAATAGGGCGAGTTTATATATTAGTGTTGGCCACACTCACACCAAGACATCTGTCCTAGTGTGCGACCTTGTTTAGTCTGGTGACCACCGATTTAGGTCAGTGGCCCGCCTTAGCGGTGCTTGCTTTGATGTAAGGGTATTTACCCTTGTTTGTTTGTTTGGCCGCGGCCTTGTCTTGAAGTCAGGCAGCTGGCTAGGCCACTAGTTGTAAATTATTCTTTCTTTGTTATCTGTTGTGAAGGTTTGACATTGCTATGACTTTGCCATGTCAAACCTTGCGGTAAATATTCCTCTTTTCAAGTTTCTTGCGGTAAACTTAATCATTTTCAAGTTTCTTAAGTTTAATGTTATTATTACTAAATTGAATACATGTCAGATGAATGACGTTACCTTTGCACTTAATCTATTCATTTCATTAAGTAAGAAGATGATTCTACTGGTGGTTCAGCCAAAAAGGGCAAGCACACAAACACACACACACACGCGCCCACCACACACACAAACACACACACACCACATACACACGTCTAGAATTCCATTGTAGAAAGCAACTTCTCATTCACCTAGTCCATATGAATACTTCATTAGTACAAAGGGAGTCTCTACACAAAGTACTACACACGCATACATGCCCAATACATATCATCCCGCACGCACAAACACGTACACTATTACAGTAAGGATGAAGACCAGAATTGACACAAAAAAACAAAAACAAAAAAAAATAAAAAAATTTGTATTAGCAGGTCATTGGTCAAATGTATGTGGTACCGCTCCTCAGCATACAGTAAAATAGGTAATGTCCTCGGGTATATGTGCCAGTTTCATTTATTGACTACTGTGATCAAAAGGAAGTTGGGTTGTATGAATTGTTTTCTTTGCAAATTGTTGAAATTGTCAACTGTTTCTTGTCTTCTTGATAAGAAAAATGCCTTTATTGGATGAATTGTTTGAGGTTTAGCTATCGTCGTCAGGGGTAAATGGTAAGTAGGGCAGAATTATTGGGCAATAATCTTATCGCATTATTGTTGTAGGAATATTTACCGCAGGTTTTGGAAATTATAAAAATGTAAGGGGAAATAATTGAGATCAGATGACATTTTCGTGAAAGCCTGCTCTTTTTGTGGTCATCGACCGGTTTCGGGCGTTCGCGCATCTTCAAGATGCATTTGTCAGACAGTGTGACAATACAGATTTGCACAGAGCAAATTCAGTTTATACACTTTTTTTTCTAAGTGAATTGTTATTTTAACATTCTATTTTAGGTAAACTTTTGCAGAATTTGAACTTTCTTGTAAAAAATTTCAGAATTGGCAAGGATTAATAAAATATATTATATTTATTTGAATTAATAAAATAAATATAATATAATAAAATTTTATAATGCGATTGACGTTTTAAAAGCCTTCTTATATGTATATTTTTATGGGGGGGAGGGGATTTTGAAAGCTTTGTTAGTAACACCAGTTCTTGAGAAGAATAAATATTTTATTATTTAAGGGGGGGGGGATACAAATGATGATGGACAAACAAAAATCTCAGAATATTAATACATCGGAAATATGATTATCTACATACCTACTTTAGATTATGTAATAATAATTTTAGATAAATAAAATGTAGTGGAATCGTTTATTGTGCCTTCCTGAGGTATGTAGTAGATGTCTTGAAGAGGGCGGAAGTTAGTTTAGATATTTTTGGAAGTTAGTGCTCGAATTACTAACACGGAAATTATAAAAATAGACTGTATTTGAACAATAATTTAAACGTAAAAAAATGGCAACTATTAACAAGAAATACTTAGAAATAAATAGAAGATAAATAACTAATAATTTAGAATGATTAAAATAAATGAACTAAGATGCACAACTAAGGAAATAAGTATAAATAAAAACTGTATAGGGACGCGGAAACTGCTGCTCGTATAATAATCTTGAAGACGTACTGAAGTATAATCATATAATCATCCCCTCTTCCAATGGGGCGAAGTTTATATATTAGTGTTAGCAACACTCACACCAAGAGATCTGTCCTAGTGTGCGACCTTGTGCGCCCTTGGTTATTTCAGTGACCACCGATTTAGGTCAGTGGCCCGCCTTAGCGGTGCTTGCTTTGATGTAAGGGTATTTACCCTTGTTTGTTTGTTTGGCCGCGGCCTTGTCTTGAAGTCAGGCAGCTGGCTAGGCCACTAGTTGTAAATTATTCTTTCTTTGTTATCTGTTGTGAAGGTTTGACATTGCTATGACTTTGCCATGTCAAACCTTGCGGTAAATATTCCTCTTTTCAAGTTTCTTGCGGTAAACTTAATCATTTTCAAGTTTCTTAAGTTTAATGTTATTATTACTAAATTGAATACATGTCAGATGAATGACGTTACCTTTGCACTTAATCTATTCATTTCATTAAGTAAGAAGATGATTCTACTGGTGGTTCAGCCAAAAAGGGCAAGCACACAAACACACACACACACGCGCCCACCACACACACAAACACACACACACCACATACACACGTCTAGAATTCCATTGTAGAAAGCAACTTCTCATTCACCTAGTCCATATGAATACTTCATTAGTACAAAGGGAGTCTCTACACAAAGTACTACACACGCATACATGCCCAATACACATATCATCCACGCACGCACAAACACGTACACTATTTACATTAAGGATGAAGACAAGACTTTGAACAAAAAAACAAAACAAAAAAAAATAAAAAAAATTTGTATTAGAGGTTCATTTGTCAAATGTATGTGTTACCGTACTAGCATACAGTAAAATAGGATAATGTCCTCTGGGTATATGTGCCAGTTTCCTTTTATTATGACTACTGTTGATCAAAAAGAAGTTAGGGGTTGTATGCATTATTTTTTCTTTTGCAATTGTTGAAATTTTCAACTGTTTCTGTCTTTTTACTCATAACTATGCTTTATTTATAGAATTTGTTTCTAGTTTAGCTATCGTCGTCAAGGGGTAAATGTAGTAGGTGCAGAATTATTTGGGCCATAAATCTATATGATTATTGTGTAGGAATATTTACCGCAAGGTTTTGGAAATTATTAAAAATGTAATGGGGAAATAATGCATCAGAGACATTTTTCCGTGAAAGCCTGCTTCTTTTTGTGGTCATCGACCGGTTTCGGGCGTTCGCGCATCTTCAAGATGCATTTGTCAGACAGTGTGACAATACAGATTTGCACAGAGCAAATTCAGTTTATACACTTTTTTTTCTAAGTGAATTGTTATTTTAACATTCTATTTTAGGTAAACTTTTGCAGAATTTGAACTTTCTTGTAAAAAATTTCAGAATTGGCAAGGAATTAATAAAAATAAAATAAACATAATATAATTAAATCTTATAACGCGATTGATATTTTAAAAGCTTTCTTATATAAATGTGGAGTGTGTAAATTGAATTTGCTCAGTGGAAGTCTGTGTTGTCTGACAAACGCATCCTGAAGATGGGCGAACGCTCGAAATCGGCCGATGATCACAAAAAGAAGCAGGCTATCACGGAAAAATATCTCTGATGCGTTCCAGCTCTGCGGAACCAACCACCACAACAACTATGGGAAATTATGCCTTCGCGTAATTATTTTTGAAAAGAAAAGAAATAGAACTGACTAAACAGATAGGTACGGTATACTAAGAAAATGTGTTAAAGGAAATCTGGGCAAAATCGGAGAAAAAAAAACAAAAACGAGTTATTTCCTGTATGTTATACAGGAAGTAAAAGTAACGATGTGATGACGGTTAGGCAATTGACAAAGTACTTTCTTGGAGAAATTTGTTATTATGATTATAAAGATATACTGGAATAGTTGAATTAAGTAATATAAAAGAAGTTTCGGATATTATGAAAAGAGAGTTGAAATAACTGTTGATTAATTACAAAATAACAAATCTTCTTGAGGAGAAACATTTTATAAGTGAAGACTACGGGTAGCATTGGACACGAACTTAGGACTTCCGTGTGGAAGTCTTGGGTGCTACCACAGAGCCACCTTTCCTAAATTTAAAATTAATAATCAAAAATAAAACAGAAAAAGCTAGGAAAGGAAAAAACGGGAAGAAGCAGAATTAAAAAATAAAATAACTATTAGCAGCATAAAGTTAATTTAAACCACACACGTTGTCAGACCACTGTATGTAGTATGCAATTTGTTCAATTTATACCAATGTAAAAGAGCACTTCGTACTAACATAAGAACAACTTAATCAGAACACAAAACCAAGTTAATAAAAGTTAAAAACTTTTAATGGTAATAATAGTTTTTAAGATTACACAAACTGCACTGGACTTGTAATGATTTATAGAATAAAGGGTTAGAGTAGAGTTGATGCGATGTATATGGTTGAATCTGATAGATATCGACTAGATAGATTCTCACTGGCTTATATACACAGGTTCTCCCACTCTAGCCTGTCTAAGTTAGAGAGTAGTCTCTGTTAACCAGATATGCCATTACACTGACAATCAAATTCGTACTAATAAAATGTGTTGGTACATGTTTATGATTCTATGATTCGCAGGTGTCAAGCTTGCATACGATCTCAAGGTGCTGATTTTGAACAATTTTTATAAGACTAATTTTACTGTTATAAAAAAATAACAATTGCTAACGATTTTTTATTGGTAAATGGATACAAATTTGGGTTTATCTAAATAAATTTGGAACTATGTAGTTCTGTAATTGATTAAAATTGGATTTATGTTTATATAACATTATTTTTTACTTAGAATGACTTCACCAACAAGTTCTCAAAGTTTTTTACATTCGTTTTTTACATACATATATAAATGCACATTATATTTATGTATATAATATATATATAGCTAAAAAAAAAAAAAGGAAGAATATCGTAGAAATTTCAAACTTGAAACTCCGTTTAGGTATCACCATTAGATAAGAAAGTGTGTGTCAATATTCTTCACCAGGAACTACCATTTTACTGAATGTTTTTTTTCCTTTTTTTAATTTTCTCAAAAATGGCTCCGACAATTTTTTTTTAAATTTTTCATATAAGCTAGACATAGTAATCTTCTTTGTGCTGATGATATCAATTGGATACATGGAGACTACATAGTACTCTTTTTTTAAGCCAGCTCTGGCCTATATGGAGTGCTGATTTTTAATTAGAGCCCATATTGTTTTGATGGAGATATTATTTGTGTGTGAATTTAGGACAGACTGATAAAGCTTGTCTTTGACCTATAGGTCCCAAACTACCAGTCCTACATTTGAAATTTTTTAACTTTTTAAACTGGTACACATTACTCAAGGGGGAGGCGTGTTCATTGTCTACTGATATGATATGTGAAATTGTTCCTTTACGTGCTCGAATACATTTCATTCCACGTAAAAACTGTATCTCTCTCATAGACAAATCTTCTTGGAATGAATTAATTATATAATTATTTCTTTTTACATACTGTAAATAAATATTAATAACTTTTTTACTTAAATTGTAATTAGTGATTTTAAAAATAGAATGAATTAGTAATTTAAACGAACAAGTATTTTACTGAATTTAGAAGAATTGATAAAAATCTGTTCTAAGAATAATTTGTATCAATTTTTTTTTTTTTTTTTTTTATTATTAACATGCAATCTGTTTATGTTTTTTATGCATACAATGCAAAACATTTTATAATTTCAACATCTTATTAAAGTTCAGGTAATAAATATTTATATTCTTCTTTCTTAGAAAATTATACTGAATTTCTTTTCTTTGAATTTAGTTCAATCAAATTAAGTAGGTCAGTTATTTTTCCTTGAATGTATAAAACTATTATCAAACAATAATATACTCTTATCCTCTTCTTCCATTTATCCTATGATAACTTTTAAACAAAGAGAGCATGATAAAATGATATGAAATTCTGTTAATAAAGAAATATAAAGTTGAAAATGAGAACTGCTTTTTAACCATCCAAATATTTCGTGCAAAATTCCTCTAGGGATTAAAGACGCTTACAGAACGGGTTTTATTTGTTATGAATGTTAAATTTAATCGATTATCGTCAAAGTATATTGTCTAAAAAATTTTATTGTTGCAACATAGAAAGAAATAATACAAAGTACTGAGATTAAAACGTTGATAGTGCTACATTAATTCCTTCACCCTCATGGATTAACTAACATGGTTACAAGATTTATTAGAAGCCTAACAAAATAGCATTTATTTATCTTGACTTTCTTGTTTCAAGAGGTTAATGAACTGACCTCAAATATCAATATTGACTATTAAAAGTGTTAAATAATTTTTTAAATAAATCAATTATTGTAAATTTATTACACAAATGTTTTAAATTATATTTAGAATAAAATCAGAATCTTCTTAAATCTGATTGGCCTTGTTTTTTGGTGGAAAATCTATCTTGTTCACTAAATATCTACATAGTTGAATTATCTTATTTAATATACTCGCAGAATATGATAGTAAATGTAGATGATTAAAACACAAAATTCATTACTAACACTCTTACATAAATTTATATTTACCAACTTCTGACGGGAATGATGATGTTAGTAACGGTCGTAGATTGGCAGTGTTTAGCAGATGCTCTGTTGCTTAACGATGCAATCAATGGTGGTCACTTAGAACTTTTTTATTTTTGTTCCAATTGTGAATTAACTAGTATATACATATACACTTCTCTTATTTTTTTTTAAATTTAAGGCGCGTCAACATCTATGGTTATTGGCACCCGGAGCCTTCTCAGAGCACAGCCAGCCTCCGCACAGTGTCCTCTCGTTACAGACAACGCTGTCCATCACCGGACAATGAGCTGTAGAAGCTCCTAGGAAGAAAAAAATCTAAGGTTAGCACAGCTGGACTCAAACCCAGGTCTTCCGCGTGGGAGTCCAGTAAGCTATCCACTTAGCTATTCCCTTCCCTGACTTCTCTTATTCTTCACAATCTTTTCCGGCCTACATTTTGTGAAATACGACTTTTATATTTAAGAACAACATTAAATGTTGGTATTTTATTCATGAATTAATATATTATTATGTGGTAGTAATAAATAAATAGGATTTAGTAAACACATCTAATAAATAAAGTGTAATGTATTAATGTGTGTAAATAGAACATAAAGTTGACATTATGCAGTTAATTAGATATAGTAGTTGTGCAATGAGCCAATGAATGGTTAATTTAAGAAGCATTGCAGTATTTTGAATTTATGAACTGCAAATTTCATTATCATTAGAATTACACATGTAACTATATAACTGCATTGTTTTAAATTTTTAATTACTTAAATCACTTTCCTACTTCATTTTTTATTAATAAAAATAATACCTTTTATGAAAGTAATAAAATACATTTTTTGTTTTCGTTTTTAAGTACTTCATATTGAAAAAGAATATTAAAAAAAAATTGTGTATACATACTCAAGTGTTTTCGTAAGTGCTGTTATTTTTAAAACGTTTTCAAGAAGTACCTACTTGTTTTAATTTAAACATAAAGGTACTTTAGAAAATAAAATGACTCACCCCTTGATGGGTGGTTTTGTTGCTTTCAGATTCTTTCAGTCACTCGCGTTTAAAACATTGAAATTTTCAACCTGATATTCGTATATAATACTAATTAGTGCGTTTCTCACCTAATTCTAAGTAATTCTTATTAACTGAAGATTAATGTATAATGTATGGGTTGTTAATAATTTTGTGTGTAGAAGAAAAACACATTTTGCTTTTTTTACAATGTATTTTAACATAAAAATACTAATAGAATCTTAGTTTTGGCCATCATCATCATCGTCATATATGTAATCAAAACCTCTCTAGCACGTTGCACAGAGTAGATTAGTTGTGTAAATTGCTTTTTCCAGCTTTCCTTTACTTTTCTTATTTTCTTTTCTCTTCTCTCTTATTTCTCTCCCGCCAATAATAGTCTTCGCCATAGAGACGCCTCTCTCAACTTCTTACTTCCAAGCAATTTTTGGCCAGCCGTTGGATCTACTGCATGCCTTGCACGTGGGCAATATACCCAAGAACTATTTCTTCCTTCATTTTTTTTTTAATTTAAGGCCCATCAACATTTATAGTTGTTAGCGTCGGAACCTTCTAAGTGCACTGACGGCCTCCGGACCGTGTTCTCTCGTTACAGACAACACTGCCCATCACCGGACAGTGAGTTGGAGAGGCTTTTAGGAAGAAAAAATCTAAGGGCAGCACTGCTGGAATCAAATCCGGGTCCAACGCGTGGGAGTTCAATATGCTAACCACTTAGCTATTCCGTTCCCTAACTATTTCTTTATATCTGAACATAAACGAACCTTCTTAGCATAACCGGCTTTAGGAAGAGAAAATAGAGCTTCAAATAATGTGCATAACACTTCTAGTATCAAAAAGATAGAATGTGTCTTCACTTTTTTCCTCCAGAAACTCTCTTGATCTTATCAGAGAATTTTCCATGGTAAATCGACCATTCATTTTGTGATCATCGACCGGTTTTGGGCGTTCGCTCATCTTCAGGATGCGTTTTGTCAGACAGTGTGATAAAACGCATCCTGAAGATGAGCGAAAAACTTATTAGGAGATAATTTGCAAAGGGACCCCAAAATTTCGACACCTTAAGGAAACTCTACTGGGTTTAATCCGGCATGGGTTTTCTAAATCTCCGCCTCAATGGTTCTAAAACTTAGACAATATTAAGAACCATTAAATGGTTGCTGGAAATTAAAGCTAGAAGGAAAACTGTTAATCAGTAATCCGAGACTGGTTTGGATAGATTTTTCCGCACTTTGGAATTTTTGCAATAAACGGTTCCGACGATTTTCTTTAAAAAGTTGAAAGCTATGGACAAAAAAATATATTATTCTGCCACATTTATTTAAAATTCTTTTTTTAAATTAATCTTTGGAAGATTTTGGGCAATGTGTGACGTAAAGCTTAACATTATGTTGGTTAAGTTGTAGGTTATTGATATACATTTAATTTTTAGAAAGGGTTGTTTTTCAATGGAAAATACCAATTTTAAGCCTTATATTTATTTTAATTTTCTCTCCTCGACTATCTTCATTTTATTCCCTCGATGTTTCGGCGACTGGTTACGCAATTTCAAGAGGATAAAGTATTACAATACTGTAAAAAAAGGTTTTGAGTGTAATAGAACAGTTACAATTTATAATTTATAAAAGGTGACAAAAATATTTTAAAGACTATACAAAAATTGAAATTCTAATACTCACCAACAATTTTTAAAAGAATAATATATCGATTTTCTTGCACTTTTTTCTCGTTTTGTTAGTTAAAAACTTGATCGTTATTAATTAAATCGCCCAATTTGATTTTATTTGAGTTTACTTAAAAGTGTAACTGTACTAATATTGTAAAGAAAACTTTTTTTTTTTTACATTATTGTAATATTATCATCCTCTTGAAAATGGCGTAACCAGACGCCGAAATGTCGAAGGAAAAAGGAAAGAAAAATGATAAAATTAAAATAAATAGAAGGCTAGCCTTAACACAAAAAGCGCTACTTATGGCCTAAAATAATGTAAATCATAATTCTAACTATTTATGTTTAATTGGAAATTTAAAGGCAAAATTAGATGCTTAATAAAAATACCAAGTTTGTAGACAATGTATCATTCAGAATTGTAATAAGTGAAAATCATATTAGACATTTTTATTAATTGTAATAAAAAATCTCTATTCATTTTGAATCAATAAAGTAAATATATTTTTAATATATTATTTTTATGAATCAGATTTCAAACTCACTATTTGATGATTGTAATTTTGAAAAAGTCATTTTTTTTTTTTCATTATGTGTTGTAAATTCGAAGAGATAGCTTAATCATTGTAAAGAATACTTGTACCAGAGAGTTTCATTAATTTAATAACTTTTGTTTTTATTAGCATTATTTACTCTAAATTTCTTGAATATTTTTTAAATTAAATCATTAAAATTGAAATCTAACACTTGATCATTAGTTAATAGATTTATATTGCAGTGAAATTCAATCTCTGTAGTATTTATTTTTCCATATAACAATGAAACGTGAATGTTTTGTTTTTGAATAATATTTGTTTACTAAATCAACATATCATTTAATTAATTTCCCTCTAAAAATAAATCGGTATCATAATCAAATTGGTAAGAAGTTTAAATCAATTTATATTTTTTTAATTGTACAGTTATACAACATATATTATTTGTTGTTTATCCATTTTTGCAAATGACCTATCTATATATATAAAAATTCAGCATCCGTATGTTTTTGTAGCCGCAAAATCGAAAAGTAGTCGATGGATAGATTTGAAATTTTTACACAACATTGCATTTCTATATAAGAGTGTTTATATATACATTTTACTCCGAAGTTCCCACGGAAACGGGAACGGGAAATTCCGAGCGTTTCGCGAAGTTGGCAGAAATAGTCAGACTCAGACGTGTTGCCATAGTGGCGTGCTCTCTGAACCTCTTTCTCAACTACTTATAAGTACCTCTATTCCGAAGTTCCCACGGAAGCGGGAATTTCCGAGCTAAAATCCGTTCAAACGGCCATATTGCGTTAGCACTTGCTCCTTCAGATATTGCTGCTACGTTGATGGAATGAGGTAGAACAGAGCATTCAGCGCAAACTGTCAGTAAACATGCACTTCACGGAAAACCCAACATGTAACATTTCTAAAACATCAGGAATGGGAAAGGTTCTTCGGGCGTGTAAAATCATTGTATGATGAGTGTACAATGGCTCATAAGAAGTCATTGGAAGCATTAGACCATACATTGAAAGACTTGCGAAATAATCAGGTTCCATTTGGTGGAGATTGGTGGCAATTGAATTGGCATGAATTGTATAGGTATTATAGTGTAACCTATTCAAGGGACTGTTGCACAACGACTTACTCCTTCGAGCTTAAAGTGGAGGCTGAATGAGAGAGGAGAAAAAGCATATGTTACCTCCTCTCTACTCTTAGGACACAGCCTAATAAATCAGTAAATTATTAAGTTAGTACAATACCCTCCCCGAAATAAAGTTATTGTACGCTATTGGCGGCAAATTTAAACTTAGATTAAATACCGAATAATATATATATAGAGAGGAGTATCTGCACCATATCTCCCATATCCATTGTATCTCATACCTGTAGGAGTTCCTGTTATATTGTACCCAAGAAACCAGTAGAGGATCGTAGTAACAGAAAGCCTAAAGGCAATGCCTACCTGCACTCGAACCTGAATTTAGTGATAACTGAGATTAGATGAATAGCGCAGAACATTAAGTACCCCATATGTAATCCGTTAAAGTTGGACAGGAAAGGGAAGAATAGTTTGTATTGTTCGGCTAGATACCGTCAGGGACGCCATCAAACATTTTTAGGACTAGTTCATTCTCTTTACCATACTGGGCACTTACACATGCACTAACGTGTATATATATATATATATATATATATATACGTAAATTTGAATTTTTTTAGTGCAATGGTCTACGAGAAAGTCTGTCAGAAAAGTATTTCATTAATACATATTATTAGTATTTCTTTAAAAAACAATTATTATTATTATTATTATTATTAAAGCTACGGAAGGAAGAAAAGAAAATTCACAGGAGGAAGAAAAGAGCGCTGCAAAAAGAAAAACTGAAGGCCGTAGAGGAATTAAGAAGTGGTAATGAAGTAAGAAAATTTTACCAGATGGTGAATGAAGGCCGAACAGGATTCAAACCAAGAACGATCTCCTGTAGGGCAGTGGATGGTTCACTTATAAGAAAGGAATTCTGAACGATGGAGGACTCATTTCAGCCTGCTACTTAACCTGGCGGAGGAATATGCTGATCACGGCACCGGATCACGGTGCCACGTTCGGAGGAGGACGAATTGGAGCCACCAGATGAGGATGAAATTGAAGAAGCATTACAGAGGCTAAAAAATAACAAACAACATATGGATATGATGGTATCTCCTCTGAACTTTTCAAATGTGGGGGTGCCGATCTGTGGTGAAGCTGCTTCGGAGTCTCTTCCTGCGGGTAAACTGAAGTAATGCCAGAAGAATGGAACAAAACGGTCATATGCCCGATTCACAAAAAAGGAGACGTCTTAATATGCGACAACTACAGAGGTATCTACTGCCTAAAATATATAAAATTCTATCTGGAATTCTTTATAGAAGACTACTTCCCATCGCGGAACGTCTGACTGGAGGATATCAAGCTGGTTGCAGAACTGGGAGATCCATAGTAGATACAATCCACTCGCTTAGGATAATCCTGGAAAGGACAAGAGAGTACAGACTGAATACTCATCATCTTTTCATCAATTTCAAGTCGCCCTATGATAGTGTGCAACACAATGCTCTTTATCGTGCTCTTCTGGATTTGGGGATACCCCCAAAGTTAGTACGCTTAATTAAAATGACGATGACTGGGGTGGTTTGCATGGTCAGGACTCAGAACGAGCTCTCGCAGCTGTTCAATACGAATAAAGGCTTAAAGCAAGGGGATGGCCTGGCGTGCATCCTATTTAATCTGGCGTTAGAATGGGCCTTTAGAAAGTCGAACATACAGACGAATGGTACTATTATAAATAGAACTACCCAGTTGCTAGCTTATGCAGACGACGTGGATCTGATTGGTCGATCAAGAGATGCGATCAGGGATGCCTATCTGGACTTGGAGAGTGCTGCCAAGGAAATAGGACTTGAAGTGAACCAAGCCAAAACAAAGTACATGTACGTTTCATCTGGAGTACAGCGAGATAGTGATGTGGTACTTGGGAGTCATACCTTTGAGTGGGTGGATAAATTTATTTATCTGGGAACTCAAGTGAATCATGATAATAATATACTTCAGATATCAATAGAAGGATATTGCTGGCTAATAGGGCATACTTCGGTCTACAGGATTGTATGAAAAGTCGGTTACTCTCCAGGTCCACAAAAATAAGCATCTATAAGACTCTCATCCGTCCTGTTCTAACATATGCCTCGGAATGCTGGACCATCACTAGAAACGACGAGCTTGCCCTCCTTAGATTTGAAAGGAAAATTCTTCGCAGGATCCATGGAGCCATCCTAGATGGGGAGACATGGAGACGGAGAAGTAATGAGGTACTAAGGAATTTGTACAAGGATGCCGATGTGGTGGACTACATCAAGCTGGGGCGCCTGCGATGGGCGGGGCATGTAGGAAGAATGAATCCCGAGGAAGTGCCTCTCAAGTTATTGAGAGAAAACATACACGGTGTGCGCAGAGTCGGGAGACACAGATTGAGATGGAGTGTTGCAGTGGCAAGAGATGCAAGCAGCTTCCTTGGTGTCCGCAACTGGATGGTGAAGGCATCGAACCGTGACTACTGGCGTTCATCCATAGAGGAGGCCAAGACTCGCGCAAGCGGGTTGTAGAGCCAAGTGAAGAAGAGATTATTATTATTATTATTATTATTATTATTATTATTTAAGGCGCGCCACAACTATGGTCATTGAAGCTCAGAGCCTACTCAGTACAACCGCCCTCCGGACCGTGTTCTCTCGTACAGACAAGACTGCCCATCACTGGACAGTGAGCTGTAGACGCTTCTAGGAGGAGAAAATCTAAGGGCGGCACTGCTGGACTAGAACCCTGAATCTTCGCGTTGCTAGTCCAGCACGCTACTACTGAGCTGATCTCTTTCCCTATTATTATTATTAAATGAGTATAATAACTTTAATTTTAAAGTTATTTATCAACCCTGTAAATGTGTTAACTGAAAAATGAAAATATTTCGCTCGATTTTTCTTTTGTTTGGGAAAAAAAGTGAACATTTAAATTTCCTATATGGACTTGTGCTCTTAGAATAGTATTACTTCATCGATTAATCCACGATAACATACCAACAAAAAAAAAATATGCGAAAATCCAGATCTCAATGTAGACATTATCACTGACTGATATATCAATGCTAATAGATCCACTTTTCAATCTCGGTAAGCTTGAATTTAAAATTCTCTGTGGTTATATCTCATTAAAATAAATTTAAATGAAGCTACTACTTTCAGTTGAGCTTTGTTCACTGTTACAGTACATTTCATGTGACCATTGTTTTGTCAATCCATAATCCGTATGAGTTTTGTTTCAACTCACAGAAAAAAATTTGCCATCACTTTAACATGATGCCAATATTACCATGGTGACAATTTTCAGATAATATTAAATAGAAAAAAAATTGTTCACTGAAGCAAGCCTAAATTCCCTTTATTTTGTAATAAAAACCAAACACTTATTCATTACTTTTATTCTACCTACCTAAATTTTCTCAAGAAAACAAATGGTTTTAATACAATTGAGTTCTGAGGCATTTAAGTGATTTATTACTTCCAAATAAAGTGTAGTTCTATAAAGTCAAGTAAAGTAATGCCAATTTTTTTCAGGCTTGCTTAACGTCCAACTACCCAATTAGGTGTGTTGGATGAGGATAGAAGTATGTATCTTAAATATTAATATTTTTTAAAACTATTATAAAATTTACGAATTGGGACTCGGAACTGGAGATCTCATAGTTACAAGTCCATGCTCATAACCACTATTCGAATAGCTGCCTCTATACTATAGAGATGTCTCACGTAATATAAGGGCACTAAAGATTTAGTAAAATTTCTATATTTAAAAAAAGTTCTCTTTTAGGATTGAGAGAATCCTTAGTCAAAGATTGTAGGGGGTATTATTATTATTAATTATTCAAAGATGGGGACGGCGAAACCATACGCTATGCCGGGGCCCATATAGCTACTAAAAGAAAAACAACTACCGGGTGTGGTACAAAAGTCCAGGATCTAAGTTTTACCACAGTCCGAACAAATCGAACCATAACCTTGAATGGACATTGCTTAAGCTCGTCTACCGATATCCTATTCCGGCCAAAGTTACTGAACCTAATCTCTTCACAGCCCAAACAATCCGTCATGAGATGTGTGGGTGTTTTCTCCTCCGTCTCACAGACTCTACAAAAGGGGTCAGGCATGAGCCCCATTGTATAGAGATGTCTTCTTAAACCAGAATGCCCAGTGAGGAAACCAACCAGATACCTGAGGAAGGTCCGTGAAAGCTCAGGACCCCCTCACTTAAAGCCCTGCCCAGACTTCCAATGATTGTGGGGGGTATTCTCCTGAAAGTTTCAATTTTTTTTTTTTTTTTTCTTAAGTCTCTGCTGAAGTGGATTATAATATTATTTTTTTTAGAATGAAAATTACT
Source organism: Triatoma infestans (assembly GCA_011037195.1). Lineage (NCBI taxonomy): Eukaryota > Metazoa > Arthropoda > Insecta > Hemiptera > Reduviidae > Triatoma > Triatoma infestans. The sequence goes on along the minus strand of JAAEAF010000147.1, from coordinate 337,354 downwards.
TTTTTTAGAGAAGAACAGAATCGGTAAAAACCACTACCTTTCATTTTTTTGTGCTAATATTTATTAAATAATAATGCATAATTTAATTATGTAAATTTAATTCTTAATTGAATTGTTCCCGCAAATATATATTTCATTTAGAATCTGAATACATTATATGTAGAATCTGGCGTTTGTGTGAGTGAGTTGTTTTTTGTGCCTATATAAGGATACCAAAACTGGTAACTCAAATGTGAAAATGTTGGAAGTTGAAACTTGATATTTTCATTGGGTATTTACAAGAGGATTTGACAAAAGCTTTAGGTCACAATCAATTTAATAGCGTTATTATTTTATTAGATTATTTGATCTTCCACTTTTATTCCATTGCCCAATATGATGTTATTAAGTTTGGTATTACCTTAAACTACCATAAGCATTGGAGGCCCTATTCAATAATTTATGAGATTACTCCTAGTAATCGATGCGACAGAAAAAGGAAGGTCAAAAGTTTGAAACTACACCTTCTGTAGCGACCTGATATTCAGGGCAAACCTCAATATATTGAGTTAAACGTCAAAAGTACAAAATAACAAGTTAGTTTGTGTTAAGTGTACTCAATAAATTTTGATATTGTCCATTTGTTTTATATAAATAGTTTTGTTATTAAAATTAGTTTTGTTCATTATAGGCAACGCTGTTATTATTAGAATATGATCGTTCATTGGGAGGGGAGGGGCTGTTCTGTAATTGAGTTGTGGAGCAAGTCATATAGTTTATGTATTGAATAAATTATACAAAAATAAGTAGGGAGTTGTATTATATTGTTTATAGCTAGTGTTCAACAAGGTTGGATAGTAACTACAATGTATGTTAGCCTTACTGTGAAAGAGGACAAGTGTATATATATATACAGTAAGCGGTAACTCTATAGAGGAAATGTACAAATACAGCCCAGTACCTTCAGAATGTAATTAATGTTATACCTGGGCAGGGTCATTATGTACACAACATGCGCGTACACACCCACATTTAGGCCAACCTAATAACACATATATGTATATGTATGCGTTCCAGTAACTTGTATAATATTTGAGCGCTTATGTGCATGTACAAGTGTATGTACATGGTGTGTGTGGTGTGATGTGTGTATGTGTGTGTACAAAAAGACATATTTGAAGATAGAGAGTGTGTGTGAGTATAAAACCACGTGGTAGTTTACCCGCCAAAATGACATGCGCCGTTCAAAGCCGCGCTTACCCTACCCTTCTTGTCCCGCCTTTAAAACCCCCTTTTTCACCTAAAACCATCGACACGCTACCCTCTACGAATGTTACCAACCACGCGCTCCCTCAGTTGTCCATTGAACATTGTGGCGTTTAACACGTTACCGGAACCTCCTTTTTTCTTCCTTCTTGTGTTTCGCCAGTTTGTTCGTAATTTTTTTTCCCTTCACTTTTGTCTCCTGGTCTTTCCGCATTTTAAATAATATTCTCTATATTTTTAATTAAGCATTTGATGAAGAGAATAATTAAAAAAAATAAAAAGTGATTAAAAATATTAATTTATTTATTTTTAAATTATACTTTTTTTTTTATATATATATTTTTCTACAAAAAGCAAAATTCAAAGTAAGTTATTGGAAGTCTAATTTTACTTTATAATAGATATTTTTTTAATTTTTAAACGTGATTTTTGTATTTATTTTATTTTAAATTCAGCTAAAAATCAAACTTTACTATTCCATTTCAGCTAGGAAATATTAAAAAAATATATAACAGAAATTAAATACAAAATGAAAATTTGGCACAATCATAAATTATTGGCAGTTTCACTTGGAAAAAAATACAAGTAAAATGATTTTATCACTACTTTCTTTTCTGCTAATTATAAAGGAAGTGTTTTTTAGAGACTATCTGTTTGTGTGTCTGTATGAATTTGTATGAAAATTTTATTTGGATCATCAAGGAATTCAACAAGTACGTTTCGTTTATCTGCCAACCGAAACTGTAATATTTCCTTAGAGACGGCTCAAAAAAAACAAAACCTTGCTTCATACATTACTATACTTTACCTTTTTAATTGAAACATTTTTTTCTGCAAAAAAATCTGTTCATGAGGAACTAGAGCCTGCAAAATACCATTTTTGATAGTTTATAGTTCCATCAGCAAATTATGAAATTTAAATACGTTGTCTGTACATTTGAAATTCAAATCCCTCCTTAAGATTTAAGTCCGAACAAAAATTTGACATATGATATTTCTTAATTTTTTTTGCAAATTTGAAACGAATAATGAATTTAGTTTTAACGTCATTTATAATGTTAAAAAATTATTTACAAGTCTATCCCAAAAAAACCCTACATATATTTCTTTGTTAATAGTACGAACTGGAATAATATCTGCCTGTTCCAAAAAAAAGTACATGAAAATATGAGCTCAATTTATCAAAAATAGTTATGGAAAAGTTTTAGGGCTTTAGGGCTTAAACAGCTGGGATCTTATGTGTGTGTTTATATGTGTGCGAGTGTATGTTAATGAATGTAAGTTTGTATAGTATGAATAATGCTGAATGCGATAAAACTTGTCCGTTTGACCCCGGTATATCTCAGCAATTGACAAAGTGATGTTTTAGCCTCAAAACTTTATTACTAGTCAAGGGCTAAAACAAAAAGTGGTCAGCAAAACCTACCACCACCTCTTCGAGAGTAATCCCCAGTTCTCTTCACATTGCCTTTACCCAACATGGATCTACAGATGTTGTAGTTGTTTGTGTTTGACACGATACTACAATAAATCTAAATTCATTGGTAAACTGAACTGTACTGAGAGTATAATGTTTCTAGAGTACTGAACGATATTACTAGGACGTTGCGGTTGGACAAAGATATAGTTTGGTGTGGATTCGTATCACGTAGATACCATTAGGATTTGGTTAGTTGGATTTTCTAGGCGGAAGACCAATGGAGATAGAATGAGGAAGGGACTACATATTTTTTTAGTGGTTATATGAATCTGGAGTGGCGAGAACTCTAGATTTTAATTTTTTAAATTTTTTTCTTAAATATATTTTGTTTATTCATTGTTATTCAAACTGTGCAGTTTATCATTCTAAGGAGAAGTGTTTAACTGAAGTGTTTTAATTAGCAAAGTGTCAACATGGCAATAGTGATGTCAGTGCGCAGTAAAATTGTTATAGTAGTGATAGTGTTGACGTTTATTCTGGCCGCACTATTGGTTGTGGCCTCCACAGCTGGCTGGTTCCACAGACATATGCCCATGCCGGCACCCCATCCCTTACAGCACTCATATCTTAACAAGGTATCAAATTTATTTACTAAATTTGTCTTCAGTTTAAATTTTATATTCACTGCCTTCGGGCAAATTTACTATTTTGTCAATAAAGGTATTTTTAAAGTCAATTCTTCAAAACAATGTTTCACGGTTCAAAGATATTTTAAATTATAAATATTACTTTTCTAAAAAAAAAAAAGAAAATCATCTAGTACTTCAAGTAATTTTATTACTTGAGTTCAAAATAGACACTCTAACTCGGACGACAATATGTATGACACTAACTTCATTATATCTTTATGTTACGACAGTGTCTCTAATTAAAGCACTAATGCTGCCTGCCGTGAAATATGTCAACTATCTTTGGTGTACTCTTTATAAACAAGTTATGCACCAAGTAAACTTAGTTTTCCTTTCTTTTAAAAGAAAAACTTAGAAAACTAAGCTAACTATAGTTTTCTATATTTACTGGGTATAAATCATTTGGTGCTTTTAAAATTAAATTATGTTTTTCCAAAAAAAATTGAAATGAGCCTAGTGTATGATTAGCACTCAGTGTCAAAACGACTCGAGTCATTTTGTTTTCTAGAAAGCAATATTTTGATTTCTCAAAAATTTTCCGTTTAGTCAATATGTTATTTTTTGGAAAAAGTAGAATGTTTCTTCTACGAGGTATTGAAGTGTGAAGAGTGTTATTGGTATAATTAGAATGTAAATAATCCTTTTAAGAATTTGAAAGATTTATTTAGAAAAACAGATACAGAAAGTTTAGAAAACCTACCATATATTAACATTTTTGTATTTTTATTGTCATAATTAAAAATAACCCTAATTAATTTTTACAACACTTTATTTGAATATAAGATAAGAATCAACGAAATGATTTTTGAATAAGCTTCCGTGTTATTCAACTCCAACAATTTTCCCATTGTTCACACTAATCCACACTATAGCATCTGGCGGAAGACTCCCTTAAAGTGTTTGCCGAAAGCGAGGTCTTCACGTTTGTTAGTCCCACAAGCCGACCTTTTCCACAACAACAGTACTGACTGCCTTCCTTCCTCAAATAGATTCCTCAAAAGAGAATCTGCATAGATCTCCATATATACAGTATCGAATAATGTTTCCAGTCGGTCCAAGTGTTGCGTGATTTCTCATAAGAAAATATCAGCTTCGACTTGCATATCGACATTTCTCACACTTTAACAGCCACATAATTTGTATGTCGCTGTCTTCTAACAATTATTATGGAAGTTCAATATTCTAGGTTTCCTTAAAAAAAATGAGAAGATTGTTTGCGTTTCTTATTTAACATAACAAATTCTCAACAAAGTTTATTTATTGTGTTCAACAAAACTAGCACAGATAATAAAAGTGTTACACAATGTGTAAATTTCAGCAGTGGACCATTATTGGTTTTTAGGTGTGCAATGTTTATTGATTCATACTTACATGTTATTTAACAACGTTGTAAAACATGATTATAAAACAGTTTGAAAGTGATTCATACATACATACATACATATTCATGTACATATGTGTGTGTGTGTGTGTGTGTACTTTGTATGTTTTTAAAGTATTATTGCAAGTTCCTGTCACCGACTGCTGATCTCTTAGATTGTACGGATTAAATATCTTTTATTGAAGAACATATTGATATAAGTAGTCCGTACAGAAATTAATATCTTCACAGATGTTATTTTCATAACTTGCAAATATAAAAATAAATAAATAAATGACCATGAATTATGTTTCATATACTTTTATATTTATATCATTTAAAAGATTGCTTAAGAATATTTTACATCAGCATGTTTAGAAATAATCAGTTTTTCAAGCAAAATTTGCGTATTCCACACATCCAATTCGCTCAAATTCTAGTTATTTTATATCACTTAATTTATGTTTATAACATAAATTATTTACTATTTACATTTTAATTAATTCTAAATGAAGAATTAATTTTTTCAAGAAATATTTATTAGATAGTCTCTTTTGACTGATATATGAATATTGACATTTTCACTCATTTTTCTATCATGTTTTCATACTTATTGTTAGGAAAGGGATTAGCTCAGTGGTAGCGCGCTGGACTAGCAACGCGGAGACACGGGTTCGAACCAGCCGTGCTCTAGATTTCTCTTCCTAGGAGCCTCTACAACTCACTGTCCGGTGATGGACAGTGTTGTCTGTAACGGGGGAACACTGTCGGAGGCCGGCAGTGCACTGAGAAGGCTCCGGGCGCAAATGATCTCAGATGTTGAGACGCCTTAAATTAAAAAAAAAAAAAAAAAAATTCTTATTGTTAAAGCCTTAGTAAACACTGGTTCATTGTCTTCAGAATATACGTAGTTACTTAGGATAGTTTGAATAAAATTTATTTTTCTTACATTGCAATTCTATTGACATTAATGCACATTTATTATGGGCAATATATGACATTTCTGGAGTTTGTTATTATTTTTTGTTTTTTTAATTTAAGGCTCGTCAACATCATGGTCATTGGCGCCCAGAACCTTCTTAATGCACTGTCGGCCTCCGGACAGTGTTCTCTTGTTACAACAACACTGTCCATCACCGGACAGTGAGCTAGAGAAGCTCCTGGGAAGAAAAAAATCTAAGGGCACCACAGCTGGACTGAACCCAGGTCCTCCGCGTAGGAGTCCAGTACGCTAACCCCTCAGCTATTCCCTTCCTTAATTATTATTATTATTGACTATTTTTTATCATAAATTTTGACTTACTGAATTTTTGACAACTTTCATTAAGGAAAAGGAACATTTCATATATATATATAACATGCATAAATATATACTTATAAATATTAATGTTTATTTATTTACATTAAATACATAACACATAATAGGGTGCCCTTAATTATAAATGCACTTAAACTGTATTGTTGATAGGCTATTATAACTCTTGGTCAAATGACCGTCAGAGGAAGTTGCCTTCTTCTTAACAAAATATATACATATTGTCTTACATGAAATCTACATGATTTAAAATGTGATAAACAAGTTTTTATTTTCAGTTATTTTAAGTATTTTGGGGGGGAAAAAAATACCAGAGATATAATGTAAGTTAATAAACTATTAAACTATAAATAATATAAAAATTTGCCTTTAATATTCAATAGTTTTTAGGGTGAGATATTGCATAGCTGGGACTTGATGTACACTATATTACATTATTAGCGGGGGCAGAGCTAAATTGGAAATTTAGTTCCACCAATTTAGTTCGTCATGGTCGTTTAATGTGGTGACTAGTGTGTTGGCTGCAGATTTCAATTTTCACTTGATTCCACTTGGATAATCGAGGATGACGTTTAATGTTGTTAACGTCAATTTTCTGGGATTTTTGTCAAATTATACTCATGTCCTAATAGTAAGTGAAAATGTTTGCAGATGTTTTTAAATAAATTATTACGAATTCGAAAAAATTGCTATCATTTTCTTATCTTTTTCATGTGAAATAATTAAATTACGGAAGGCTGCTGCCTTTTGCATGTAAAAATTTATTACCTTGCATTAATTCAGTAAGTTTTGTTGATGAAATTTTACATTAGTTTCCGTTTCCAGAATCAATATATTTTTTTTATCTTTACTTGTAGATTCTGCAAAGATGTGATTAGTTCCTATGCACCCATTAAAATAGTAACTTATGGCATAAATTTTATTATTTTGCGAACAGTTGTAGTAAGTGGATAGTTCTTGTTCTGATTTGATTAGTTCGTATTCAACTTCATTGCGATAAGGCTGTTTTGTTAAAAAAATAATTTAATGTAGCTCACAGTAAGGCATAAAAAATAATATGCGTTGTTTAGGATGGAGGATTATACCGTTCAGCCATTTCATACTCTCGTACATTTAGTCAGCAAAGTAATGGCGACCCGCATTACAGCAGTGCAATGTTGGTTCTGGGCACTGAATTCACAAAGTTTATCTATGTTTCTGTTAACGTAGAATACGTTTCTTGGTAGGCACCTATTTTTGGTAAATAGCGAATGTTTCTCATAATTGAAAAGCAAACGTCTCTTACTTGAAAAAGCGAACGAACGTTTTCTCAAAGCAGAGTATTAACGGGCGTTGTGGGTGGCGTTGGGAGGGTGACGGATGTTAGTTGTTTAGGGGGGTTCTGGGAGCGCTGAAAAACGTAAAAATATATTCTACACATGTTGCGACCTTCGTATGACAGATACCGTTTGAATTGTTTTCTCTGTAATGTAAAAATGTTATTAATGTTATTTATTTCTATTTCTAACTGTTGAATTAATATTTTATTATATTATTATTTATACCACAAAAATAATTAGCTGAAATTTTAATTTTTATCTCTTCGCTCAAAAATAGATGTTTATAAAATTCTCCTATTACTTTCTTATCAAATGAATAACTTTTCTTTTTTTTTTATTAATAAAGTCAGCTTTTAAAAATATGTCAGCTATTTCGTAGCTCATACGACGCCACAGAACAAAGTTGATTTTTTTTATAACATTATATCCATGAGACATTAATTTTCTTCGGTATTTTCTTTGTTTTTATTTTTTTTATTTTTGTTTGTTTTAGTGGGAACATTTATTTATAAATACATTTTAGCAAATTTATATAAACTATATTTAGAATATCTGAGATTTTGTCCATAGCAATCTGCTTTTTTAATTATTATTATTATTTTTTTTTTTTACTTGTTTCTAGCAGGATCCAAATTATAGTTCTTTTAATGCTGGAATCAAAAGAATCAAATTGTTTACATAACCTTTGCTCATTAACGCAGGCTATTTTCACATATATTATGCCAACTAGCTATCCTATTCCTGGTACCGTTAAATAACTCGAAATTTAAATAGGAAAAAGTATACATATATATTTAGACTTATGAAAGATGATAAACAGATATATTTGTCAGCATCACAAACACTAAATTATTGCTTCATTTAATTTTGGTGACAATTTTTTAGGAATTCTGACATAAAAAGAAATACAGATTTAGCACTATCAAAAAATATTACACCGATTATTTAATACCTTAACTGAAACAATTCCAAAACAAACTTAGTCAAATTTAAATAATGAACCATAAGCGAATGAATTAAATTGTATGTTGACAAGCTTGAGATTGAACGGTTTAAGCCTTTAATTACCTAGGTGTTTTATTTTCAAATTTGGACCTATTCTTAAAAGCCGTAAAAAAAAACATAGCCTAAGAGTCTGTTCTACAGTTGGGAGTGTGACAGATATATGCGCTGGTTATAAATTAGTGTCACGGGAATATAACAGAAAATTGAATGTGACCTTAGGGTCTTCATTCATTAATGTGAAATATTGAGGATTAGAGCCTTAGCTACAAGATTACACAATATAAACTTCTACAATGCTATCTTAATTTATTTATTCTACAATCGCCACCTTCATTTATTTAAAGGTCCCAACCGACAGGAAATAGGTCAACTACAAATCAGTAGCAGAAATATATATATATATATATACATCTGGTATTGTTTCTGTTACACTCACACTTGTTGGTTGTATATATGTGGGGAGGTTATAATGTTATGTTTGGTTTACATTTTATTTGGATTGGTTCATCATTAGCATTGACGCGCTCTTCAGGATTACAATGTAATCAATTCAGTACCTAGATGGATTGGTAGGTTGATGCTTGTTTCCGCCCGATATCTCTACTCACGAACTTTTTTAAAAACCTGGGCATTAAGTCATCTTTCAGAAGTAACAATAATTCAGGTAACAAAATCCGCACCTGGACTATAGCAACATTTAAGTTGGCCAGACAGGCAGAAAAATCAGGGAACCATTTGCTGAACACATCAGATCTTACAAATACAACAAAACTGACTTAAATTATGCCAATCACCTAAATACGAACAAACACAAACCTGACGACATCTCCACCCAAGAAAGGACGACGACTAGACTTAGGTACTAGAACAACTTGAAATATATAAACACAAGACAGAAAACCTTATAAACGAACAGACTAAATTCGCAAGTGAACAACTATTCAAAACCATGTTCCCACAATAACAATAAAACACGCAATACACAACTCACCTGAGCCAAACAGTTTTTAAGTTTAAAAACCAAATATATTTTAGTTTTAGTTTTAAATCTGCTAGTTTTTAAGTTTATACATTACGAAGTTTATTTATACTCATAACTGCCTTTAAGTTGTACATATCTGAATAATGTATGCAAGTCGAGAAAACAAAATGTTAATTCGCAATGTACGTCACATTAAGGTTGGTTAACACACTTGTATAATTTTTTCAATGATATATTTACAAAAATCTGTACTTAAGCTAGTTTAAACTTGTTATATTTAGGCATGTAAAGAACCCATATTTAAGTATACAAGCGTGCGTGCATGGCATGTGTGAATTATGTATGGTGAAATGCGAAATGTGTTTGTGTTATCAAACTACCTGCTTATATAGTTTGATTATTTATCTATACTATCTTACGATCATTCAGTTCGTATTTTATCATTTCTGGTCAGCAACTATTTCACAGCAGCCCACGGCTGCCACAGTGCTATTTCGCGCCTTTATAAATAAATAAATGTAATAGTAAGATAGTAATGGATAATTACTTATAAAGTTAATCTCCTTCAAAAAAACTAGTTTAGATTATACACCCCCACATGTTGGATGTTTCCATTTTTATTGGGTACAGTTTGCCCCTTTAAATACCGAAACATGTGTTTTTTACCACTCAGGTACCATCACCCCTCTCAACCTAGGCCCTAACAAAAACATTTACAGACCAGTGTGTCAACTAAGTTTACTCTGCAATCTATGTTATCACACTGTTTGACAAAAAAACACCCTGATAATGGGCTAACGCTCGAAACCAGTCGATAACCATAAAAAGAAATAGGATATCACGGAAAATATATCTGTTGCTTTCCAGCTCTGCGGAACCAACCACAACGATTAAACATTCATTAAATATAACACAAAACAACACAAAAATAATACTGAGACGAAGTAAGATTGGAATACTAACTCTGTGACAAAGTAAGATTGAAATAATAATAATAATTTCCAGAGTGATGGTAAGGCATTCCCTGAAGCGATTCTTTTAATAAAAACCCCTACATTTAAAAATACTTTGCGAAATCGTTCAAAATGCGTGGGTATGCATTCTTTATACATATTTACAAGTCGTCAAAGGAACTACTTTTCTTCCTAATCTAAAGTAGATCTACATTTAAGGTGGCAACTCTTTTATTCACAATTAATAATGAATAAACGGAACAAATCGTACTTTTATAACCCAAGGGAAATATGTTGCTGTTGAACTGAACTTTTCTTGTAAAGATGGAAAAATTAGGAATGAAAAAAATCATAGTTTTTTTTTAATTAATTTAAAAGTAGGTATAATAGGAACTTTTACAATGGACCATTTTTATTATTAATTAACAAACAAACAAAAATTTATGTAGAAATATGTTTCAAGTTCGTGGAGGAAAAAATTAATGTAATAGTAGATGTAAATAGGGTATTCTGGCGGCAAAATTTCTGAGCCCCAGGCACTTATGAATTTACGCCCGAAGGCAGGGGTCTGGCGCGCGGCTACAAAATTACGATGAGACCCCCATCTGATTTTTAACCAGGGAAAAAAAATATTTTTGAGCCGGGAGATGGCATGCCTGACCTGCGGCTATGTTTTATAATATTTAGCTAAACACTTTAATATTTTTTGTTCATGTTTACACTTATAATATTTTAGCTAAAATACATTTTAAGGACTTTAACATTGTTTTTGAGCCGCGAACTGTCATCCAAGTAGAGGGCTACTATTATATAATATTTAGTTAAACACTTTAATATTTTTTGATATTTTGTTCATTTTTACACTTATAATATTTTAGATAAACACATTTTAAGGATTTTAATAATGCTTTTGAGCCGTGCCATGTCATCCTAGTCGAGGGCTACTATTTTATAATATTTAGCTAAACACTTTATTATTTTTTGATATTTTGTTCATGTTTACACTTATAATATTTTAGCTAAACACATTCTAAGGACTTAACATTGTATTTGAGCCGTGAGATGGCATACAAGACTAGGGCTAATATTTTATAACATTTAGCTAAACACTTTAATATTATTTGATATTTTGTTCATGTTTATACTTACAATATTTTAGCTAAACACATTCTAAGGACTTTAAGATTGTTTTTGAGCCGTGAGATGGCATACAAGACTAGGGCTAATATTTTATAATATTTAGCTAAGGACTTTAATATTTTTTAATATTCAATACTTTGTGCATTTTTATGGATTCTATTCATGTTTACACTTATAATATTTAGCTAAACACATTCTAAGGACTTTATTATCATATTTGACCCGCGAGATGTGATACAAGACTAGGGCTAATATTTTATAAAATTTAGCTAAAGACTTTAATATTTTTTGATATTTTGTTCATGTTTAAATTATGTTACACTTATAATATTTTAGATAAACACATTCTAAGGACTGTAATATTGTTTTTGAGCTGCGATATGTCATCCAAGTCGAGGGCTAATATTTTATAATATTTAGCTACAAACATTAAATAAATTATCATTCAATACTATGAATAAAGACTTTGTTTTTTTATGCATTGTTAATAACATTCTAAGGACTGTGATATTGTTTTTGAGCCACGAGATGGCTTCCAAGTCGTGAGCAAACATTTTATAATATTTACCTAAGGACTTTAATATTTTTTGATATTCAATACTTTGTGCATTTTTATGGATTCTATTCATGTTTACACTTATAATATTTAGCTAAACACATTCTAAGGACTTTATTATCATTTTTGAGCCGTGAGATGACATACAGAACATACGGCTTAGTTGTGTAATATTTAGCTTGAAACATTTTAAGGACTTTAATAATGTTTTTGAGCCGGGATATGCCATCCAAGTCGATGGCTACTATTTTATAATATTTAGCTAAGGACTTCAATATTTTTTGATATTAACATCCAATACGATGAACAAACACTTTGTATTTTTTATGAACTGTTAGAAACATTCTAAGGACTTTAATAAGTGTTTTTGAGCCGTGAGATGACATACTGGACATGCGGCTAAGTTGTGTAAAATTTAGCTTGAAACATTCTAAGGACTTTAATATTGTTTTTGAGCCGTGAAATGTCATCCAAGTCGCGGGCTAATATTTTATAATATTTAGCTAAAGACTTTAATATTTTTTGATATTTTGTTCATGTTTAAATTATGTTTACACTTATAATATTTAGCTAAACACATTCTAAGGACTTTAACATTGTTTTTGAGCCCTAAGATGGCATACAAGACTAGGGCTAAGTTTTTATAATATTTAGCTTGAAACATGTTAAGGACTGTAATATTGTTTTTGAGCCGTGAGATTACATCCACCTCGAGGGCTAAGTGGTTATAATATTTAGCTAAGGACTTTAACAATTTCTGATATTATCATACAATACGATGAACAAATGCTTTGTGTTTTTCAGGGATTGTTAGACTTTGATTTTTTTATGTATTGTTCTAAGGACATTCTAAGGACTTTAATATTTTTGTTAAGCCGTGAGATGACATCCCAGGACTAGGGCCAAATATATTATTATCCAATGCCATAAACAAAGACTTTGTTTTTATTATGTATTGTTGGAAACATTCTACGGACTGTAAAATTTTCCTAGAGCTGTGAGATGCATCCAAGACTATGTTTTTATAATATATAGCAAAACACATTTTAAGCAGTTTAATATTGTTTTTTAGCCGTGAGATGTGACATCCAAGTCGCGGGCTAAGTTTTTATAATATTTAGCAACAAACATTAAATATATTATCATCCTATACTATGAATAAAGACTTAGTTTTTTTAAGTCGAGGGCTAAGTTTTTATAATATTTAGCTAGAAACATTAAATATATTATCATCCAATACTATGAACAAAGACTTTGTTTTTTTATTTATAGTTAGATACAATATTTAGCTAAACACATTTTAAGGACTTTCATATTGTTTTTGAGCCGTGAGATGACATACCAGGACTGGGACTAAGTTTTTATAATATTTAGCAACAAACATTAAATATATTATCATCCTATACTATGAATAAAGGCTTTGTTTTTTTTTCAAGTCGAGGGCTAAGTTTTTATAATATTTAGCTAGAAACATTAAATATATTATCATCCAATACTATGAACAAAGACTTTGTTTTTTTTTATTTATAGTTAGATACAATATTTAGCTAAACACATTTTAAGGACTTTCATATTGTTTTTGAGCCGTGAAATGACATACCAGGACTGGGACTAAGTTTTTATAATATTTAGCTAGAAACATTAAATATATTATCATCCAATACTATGAACAAAGACTTTGTTTTTTTTATTTATAGTTAGATACAATATTTAGCTAAACACATTTTAAGGACTTTCTTATTGTTTTTGAGCCGTGAGATGACATACAAGACTAGGGCTAATATTTTATAATATTTAGCTAAGCACTTTAATATTTTTTGATATTATCATTTTTTGATATGATGAACAAATACTTCGTGTTTTTTATGTTTATGTTCATGTTTAAAGTAAATTATGTTTACACTTATAATAGTTAGCTAGAAACATTCTAAGGACTTTAATATTGCTTTTGAGCCGTGAGATGACATCCTAGACTAGGCGGCTAAATATATTATCATCCTATTCTATGAATAAAGACTTTGATTTTTTTTGTATGTATTGTTAGAAACATTCTAAGAACTTTAATAATGTTTTTGAGCCGTGAAATGAAATGCAAGTTGAGGGCTAATTTTTTATAATATTTAGCTAGAAACATTAAATATATTATCATATACTATGAATAAAGACTTTGTGTTTTTTTACGTAAGAAACATTCTAAGACTATGAATAAAGACTTTGTATCTTTTTTATGTATTGTTAGAAACATTCTAAGGACTTTAATATTTCTGTTGAGCTGTGAGATGACATCGAGGGGCTAAGTTATTATAATATTTAGCTATAAGGACTTTAATATTGTTTTTGAGCCTTGAGATGACATTCAAGACTAGGGCGAAGATTTTATAATATTCAGCTAGAAACATTAAATATATTATCATCCAATACTATGAACAAAGACTTTGATTTTTTTATGTATTGTTAAAAACATTCTAAGGACTTCTATATTGTTTTTTAGCCGTGAGATAACATCCAAGTCGACGGTTAATATTTTATAATATTTAGCTAGAAACATTGAATATATTATCATCCAATACGATGAACAAATGCTTTGTGAATTTTTATGTTACTGTTTAAATTAAATTATCTTTACACTTATAATATTTCGTGAGATGACATACAAGACTAGGGCAAATGTGTTATAATATTTAGCTACAAACATTAAATAAATTATCATTCAATACTATGAATAAAGACGTTTTTTATGTATTGTTAGAAACATTCTAAGGACTTTAATATTGTTTTTGAGGACATCCCAGGACTAGGTCCAACTATATTATCATATACTATGAATAAAGACTTTGTGTTTTCTATGTTACTGTTTAAATTAAATTATGTTAAAAATTATAAAATTTAGCTAAACACATTCTAAGGACTGTAATATTGTTTTTGAGCCGTGAGATGACATACAGGACATGCTGCTAAGTTGTGTAAAATTTAGCTAGAAACATTAAATATATTATTATCGAATACTATGAATAAAGACTTTGTTTTTTTTTAAGTCGAGGGCTAAGTTTTCATAATATTTAGCTATAAACATTATCATCCAACACTATGAACATGGACTTTTTGTTTTTTTTATGTATCATTAGAAACATTCTAAGGACTGTAATTTTTTTGTTGAGCCGTGAAGACTGGGGGGGGCTATGTTTTTATAATATTTAGCTACAAACATTAAATATATTATCATCTAATACTATGAATAAAGACTTTGTTTTTTTTTATGTATTGTTAATAACATTCTAAGGAAGTGAATATTTCTGTTGAGCCGCGATATGACATACAAGACTAGGGCTAAGATTTTATAATATTTAGCTAAAGACTTTCATATTTTTTTGATATTATCATACAATACGATGAACAAATACTTTGTGTTTTTTTTTTATGTTCATGTTTAAATTAAATTATGTTTACACTTATAATATTTAGCTACAAACATTAAATATATTATCATCCTATACTATGAATAAAGACTTTATGTATTGTTAGAAACATTCTAAGGACTTTAATATTTTTGTTGAGCCGGTAGATGATGACATACAGGACATGCGGGTAAGTTGGCTAGAAACATTAAATATATTATCATCCAATACTATGAACGTGTATTGTTTCACTTTTTTAAGTTTAGTACCACTATGTTTTATGTATTGTTTCATTTTTTTTCATGTTTTAATACTTGTGATTTTTGTAATTTTACTTTCAAGTTTAGGACTAGTTTGTGTTAAAACAGGTATGTTTAATACTTATGTTTTTTGTATTTTTTTACTTTTTACATGTAGCAAGGCAGTTAACCCAGAACCAAACTTTGTAGCATCGTAAGTGTGAACAGTAGTACGTTGACATGTCCAAATTAATCCTTTAGGAGTACTTGGCTTGAGCAAATTGCAACAAATTGGCTTTGGAATGTCTTGTAACACATGAAGTGATACCTTCACGAATACCGGAGTCAATCATAAGATGTTTATCATAATCGGTCAATAGTTCCAATTTTACTTGTGTATATTTCAAACAGGCGTCAAATACCCAACCCAGGCGTTGTGAATTACCAACTTGGATCAATGCTGTAAATAGATTCACACACATTTCTAAACTGTTCAATTATGTCGCTTAAAAGAATTATCTGTTGTTAAATACAATTCTGTGTAATCTCTAAGTGTTTGTATATTGAAAGCGGTCCAGAGACTTGAAACTTCATATCATATAAACTAAATATACAAACATCTACAACTTATGTTTTAAAACATTACTTTGTGAAAATTCCTTTTAACGCCACTTTTAGCGGAGGTTTGGGGTTACAGCTTCTCTAAAGTGATATCATAGTGGATTATACAATTCTATCATCCAAACAAAATTAAATAGATGGCCAAAATTCCAAGTTTTAAGACAAAATTAGTAAACCGGAAGTGCGCTTTTACTGAAAAGTTTTTTCAATTTTCGACGAATTTCATTAAATTTGGTACACAAACTATAAAATTTGTCAACTGGAGTAAAAGAAAGTTGTGTGAGTGTTTCACACCAGATTTTGTTTAGGTCAAAGACAATTCTTATGGAATGATATTATTATATAATTATAAATACTGATGGCAGGAATATTAATATTAAAAATTATAAATAGTAAAACTAAAGGAGTTTTTAAATTCAATTGATATAATGTCAATTATCATTTTGAAAACTGGAGCAAAAGAAAGTTGTGTGAGTATTTCACACCAGATTTTGTTTAGGCCAAAGACAATTCTTATGGAATGATATTATTATATAATTATAAATACTGATGGCAGGAATATTAATATTAAAAATTATAAATAGTAAAACTAAAGGAGTTTTTAAATTCAATTGATATAATGTCAATTATCATTTTGAAAACTGGAGTAAAAGAAAGTTGTGCGAGTGTTTCACACCAAATTTTGTTTAGGCCAAAGACAATTCTTACATGTAAAAACAAAAAAAAATCCATCATCCTATGCATTTGCCCATGTAAAAACAAAAAACAAATCCATCATCCTATGCACCTGCCTGATTGTACCGCATCCAGCGACCGCAAAGCGGATTCGGGATGAACTTAGCCTACTTGTGCAGCGTTTTATCGGGGCCTATTGGAACTTTGCCGAGCGCCCTAGCTTACACACGTTCGTCAGAACATCCGCATCTGGATAGCGAACTAGACGGTTCCTCTGAGCTCCGAAGAGAATCAGAGGGTCTCCTTCTAGCCACTTACACACAGACATGGTGCGAGGACTTGATTGGATTTGAGAAGAATAGCTAACTAGTCGGTTCCTCTGAGCTCCGAAGAGAATCAGAGGGTCTCCTTCTAGAGATAGGACTTAATTGGATTTGAAAAAATAGAAATTAAACTTACCCCGAGTGTTGTGAAGACGAATAAAGCTGAAGATGTAATGTATATTACTCCACTATTAAATGAGGTCCCCACCACTTGTTAGAAATACAAAGCTAAGTAATAAACGATGAACATCCGGTGTGTGTGTGTGTATATAAAAATAAGATTATAAATTTTATTGTGTAAAAGTTTATAATCAATCTGAAATCAAGTTGACTGATATAAAACAAATAAAAATTGTACCACACAAATTAGAAAAACTAGAAAATGAAAAATCATATAATCAAATACTAAGATATGTATTAGTAATAGCAATTATTTCTATAATTAAATGTAAGGAAAAATTATGTTAATAAAATAATTATTAACTATCAATATAATTATAAATTTTATTGTGTAAAAGTTCATAATCAATCTGAAATCCAGTTGCCTGATATAAAACAAATAAAAATTGTACCACACAAATTAAAGAAACTAGAAAATGAAAAATCATATAATCAAATATGTATTAGTAATAGCAATTATTTGTACAATGAAATGTTAGGAAAAATTATGTTAATAAAATAATTATTAACTATCAATATAAACTAATTATATACAGCAATTATGGAACAAATAAAATAAAGAATCATATTGAGAAAAGATAAATTGTATAAAGAAATATATTAAATAAAAAAAAGGAATGCGATATATAGAAACACACACCGGATCTTTTTATCAAGCCGACAAAGGCAGGATGTCTTTATCGTATTTCTAAGTGTTTGGTGGGGACCTCATTTAATAGTGGAGTAATATCCATTACAATTCCAGCTTTCTTAGTCTTCACAACACTCAGGGTAAGTTTAATTTCTATTTTTTCAAATCCAATAATTATTTTATATTTTATCTTATTACGTGTTAAAATTATTTCAATAAAATTTATAATCTTATTTTTATATATACACACACACACCGGATGTTCATCGTTTATTACTTAGCTTTGTATTTCTAACAAGTGGGTGTTTTGTTTAAGTGGTGGGGACCTCATTTAAACAGTATAAATATTGGAGTAATGTACATTACAACTCCAGCTTTGTTCGTCTTCACAACACTCGGGGTAAGTTTAATTTCCATTTTTTCAAATCCAATTAAGTTCTATGTCTAGGAGGAGACCCTCTGATTCTCTTCGGAGCTCAGAGGAACCGACTAGTTAGCTATTCTTCTCAAATCCAATTAAGTCCTCGCACCATGTCTATGTGTAAGTGGCTAGGAGGAGACCCTCTGATTCTCTTCGGAGCTCAGGGGAACCGACTAGTTCGCTATCCAGAAGTGGGTATTTTGACGAACGTGTAAGCTAGGGCGCTCGGCAAAGTTCCAATCAGCCCCGATAAAACGCTGCACAAGTAGGATACAAATATTGTCGAATCCGCTTTGCGGTCGCTGGATGCGGTACAATCAGGCAGGTGCATAGGATGATGGATTTTTTTTGTTTTTACATGGGCAAGTGCATAGGATGATGGATTTTTTTTTGTTTTTACATGTAAGAATTGTCTTTGGCCTAAACAAAATCTGGTGTGAAATACTCACACAACTTTCTTTTACTCCAGTTTTCAAAATGATAATTGACATTATATCAATTGAATTTTAAAAACTCCTTTAGTTTTACTATTTATAATTTTTAATATTAATATTCCTGCCATCAGTATTTATAATTATATAATAATATCATTCCATAAGAATTGTCTTTGGCCTAAAAAAAATCTGGTGTGAAACACTCACACAACTTTCTTTTACCCCAGTTTTCAAAATTATAATTGACATTATAGTTTGTGTCTCCACCGACGGTCTGTGACCATGGTTGGTGTCTTTGGAAGTTCAATTTTTTTTTTTTTCATTATTTGTAATAAAGACTATTAATAATAATATAGTTTGTGTACCAAATTTAATGAAATACGTCGAAAACTGAAAAAAACTTTTCAGTAAAAGCGCACTTCCGGTTTACTAATTTTGTCTTAAAACTTGGAATTTTGGCCATCTATTTATTTCTAATTAATTTTGTTTGGATGATAGAATTGTATAATCATCTATGATATCACTTTAGAGAAGCTGTAACCCAACCCTCCGCTAAAAGTGGCGTTAAAAGGAATTTTCCCAAAGTCATGTTTCAAAACATAAGTTGTAGATCTTTGTATATTTAGTTTATATGATATGAAGTTTCAAGTCTGGACCGCTTTCAATATATAAACACTTAGAGATTACACAGAATTGTATTTAACAACAGACATAATTCTTTTAAGCGACATAGTTGAACAGTTTAGAAATGTGTGTGAATCTATTTACAGCATTGATCCAAGTTGGTAATTCACAACGCCTGGGTTGGTATTTGACGCCTGCTTGAAATATACACAAGTAAAATTGGAACTATTGACCGATTATGATAAACATCTTATGATTGAATCCGGTATTCGTGAAGGTATCACTCATGTGTTACAAGACATTCCAAAGCCAATTTGTTGCAATTTGCTCAAGCCAAGCACTCCTAAAGGATTAATTTGGACATGTCAACGTACTACTGTTCACACTTACGATGCTACAAAGTTTGGTCCTGGGTTAACTGCCTTGCTACATGTAAAAAGTAAAAATACAAAAAACACAAGTATTAAACATACCAGTTTTAACACAAACTAGTACTAAACATAAAAGTAAAATTACAAACAACACAAGTATTAAAACATGAAAAAACATAGTATACTAGTATTGATACACAAAAAAATGAAACAATACATAAAACATAGTAGTACTAAACTTAAAAAAGTAAAAAATACAGAATACACACACGTATTAAAGCATGAAAAAACATAGTATACTAGTATTAATACACATAAAAAAGTGAAACAATACATAAAAATACATGTTTATAGTATTGGATGATAATATATTTAATGTTTCTAGCCAACTTACCCGCATGTCCTGTATGTCATCTACCGGCTCAACAAAAATATTAAAGTCCTTAGAATGTTTCTAACAATACATAAATACTTTATTCATAGTATAGGATGATAATATATTTAATGTTTGTAGCTAAATATTATCCAAACTTGGCCCTAGCTAAATATTATAAGTCTAAACATAATTTAATTTAAACATGAACATAAAAAAAAAACAAAGTATTTGTTCATCGTATTGTATGAAAATATTAAAGTCTTTAGCTAAATATTATAAAATCTTAGCCCTAGTCTTGCATGTCATATCGCGGCTCAACAAAAATATTTACGTCCTTAGAATATTTCTAACAATACATAAAAAAAAACAAAGTCCTTATTCATAGTATTAGATGATAATATATTTAATGTTTGTAGCTAAATATTATAAAAACATAGCTCCAGTCCAAAAAAACTACAGTCCTTAGAATGTTTCTAACAATACATAAAAAAAACAAAAAGTCTTTGTTCATAGTGTTGGATGATAATATATTTAATGTTTATAGCTAAACATTATGAAAGCTTAGCCCTAGTCTTGGATACGTAAAAAAAATAAAACAAAGTCTTTATTCATAGTATTCGATAATAATATATTTAATGTTTCTAGCTAAATTTTAAACAACTTAGCAGCATGTCCTGTATGTCATCTCACGGCTCAAAAACAATATTAAAGTCCTTAGAATGTGTTTAGCCAAATTTTATAATTTTTAACATTATAAATTTAATCAGTAACATATTTTATTTAAACACAAACATAAAAAACTCAAAGTATTTGTTCATCGTATTGAATGATAGTTGGACCTAGTCCTGGGATGTCATCTCACGACTCAAAAACAATATTAAAGTCCTTAGAATGTTTCTAGCTAAATATTATAATAACTTAGCCCCTCGATGTCATCTCACAGCTCAACAGAAATATTAAAGTCCTTAGAATGTTTCTAACAATACATAAAAAAGACACAAAGTCTTTATTCATAGTCTTAGAATGTTTCTAACAATACATAAAAAAACACAAAGTCTTTATTCATAGTATATGATAATATATTTAATGTTTCTAGCTAAATATTATAAAAAATTAGCTCTCAACTTGCATTTCATCTCACGGCTAAAAAACAATATTAAAGTTCTTAGAATGTTTCTAACAATACATAAAAAAAAAATCAAAGTCATTATTCATAGAATAGGATGATAATATATTTAGCCGCCTAGTCTAGGATGCCATCTCACGGCTCAAAAGCAATATTATGGTCCTTAGAATGTTTCTAGCTAAATATTATAAGTGTAAACATAATTTGATTTAAACATGAACATAAACATAAAAAACACGAAGTATTTGTTCATCGTACTGTATGATAATATCAAAAAATATTAAAGTGCTTAGCTAAGTATTATAAAATATTAGCCCCAGTCTTGTATGTTATCTACCGGCTCAAAATCAATATTAATGTCCTTAGAATGTTTCTAGCTAAATATTATAAGTGTAAACATAATTTAATTTAAACATGAACATAAACATAAAAATCACAAGTATTTGTTCATCGTATTGCATGATAATATATTTAATGTTTCTAGCTAAATATTATAAAAACTCTTTGCCCTAGTCCTGGTATGTCATCTCAAGGCTCAAAAACAATATGAAAGTCCTTAAAATGTGTTTAGCTAAATATTGTATCTAACAATAAATAAAAAAAAACAAAGTCTTTGTTCATAGTATTGGATGATAATATATTTAATGTTTCTAGCTAAATGTTATAAAAACTTAGCCCTCGACTTAAAAAAAACAAAGTCTTTATTCATAGTATAGGATGATATATATTTAATGTTTGTAGCTAAATATTATAAAAACCTAGCCCACGACTTGGATGTCACATCTCACGGCTAAAAAACAATATTAAATTGTTTAAAATGTGTTTAGCTATATATTATAAAAACATAGCCCCAGTCTTGGATGCATCTCACGGCTCAAGAAAAATATTACAGTCCGTAGAATGTTTCCAACAATACATAATAAAAACAAAGTCTTTGTTTATGGTATTGTATGATAATATATTTGGCCCTAGTCCTGGGATGTCATTTCACGCCTTAACAAAAATACATAGAACAATACATAAAAAAATCAAAGTCTTTGTTCATAGTATAGTCTAACAATACCTAAAAAACAGAAAGCATTTGTTCATCGTATTGTACGATAATATCAGAAATTATTAAAGTCCTTAGCTAAATATTATAACCACTTAGCCCTCGAGGTGGATGTCATCTCACGGGTCAAAAACAATATTACAGTCCTTAACATGTTTCAAGCTAAATATTATAAAAACTTAGCCCTAGTCTTGTATGCCATCTTACGGCTCAAAAACAATGTTAATGTCCTTAGAATGTGTTTATCTAAACTATTATAAGTGTAAACATAATTTAAACATGAACAGGAGGAGGTTCATGAACATGTTACCTGTACGGGAGGAGGTTCAAGCTCATTACGGATCATTCCGCACTTAGATGGTTACTCACCCTTAAAGATCCCTCCTCTCGGTTATCACGATGGCAGCTCCGATTGGCTGAGTTTGAATATGAAACCTACTACAAGCCGGGCAAGAAACACGGGAATGTAGATGCCCTTAGCCGACATGTGGCTAACGTGAGAACAGATGCTCAATCAAGTGACTGCACGGTTGGAGAACCCTTACCGATAAATGGACCCGCTCAGACGGATTGGGGACAACAGACCATACGCGAAGCCCAAGAAGAGGATGGGGATTGCCGAACGCTGATTGAACAGCAGCCCACCTGTGTGCGACAGGATCAGCGAGGGATATGGTATGTGAAGAACGCGAATGAAGAATGGAAGTTAATGGTGCCATGAGCGATGGTAGCCTACGTGCTATGGATAAACCACGACTCTGCCACGGCAGGACATCCCGGTGTGGAACGAACAATTTCGAGAATCAAAGGAGAATACTACTGGAAGACATTAATTGCGGATGCACAGAAACATGTGGAAAGTTGCAACCACTGCGCTGAAAGGAAAACTCCCGCGGGCCAGCAAGCAACCATGGGTAGTCCCTACCGACCCTTCCGGCCCATGGAACAAATGGCCATGGACATTGTGGGACCCCTATCTGTAGATGCACGCACTGGGTCGAGGTATTTACTCACCTGTATAGATCATCTAAGTAGATACTTGGAGGCCTTCCCTTTGAAGACACAGATAGCGGAAGAAGTTGCGAGCGCATTGGTTAAGGGAATTGTAACCAGGTATGGCCCTCCGCAACGGTTATTATCGGATAGGGAGCTAATTTCACGATGAGATTACCGACCCGGATGAGGAACCCCCCGCGCTTTAGTGGGGGAGGAACCGAGAGGAGCAGACAGTAAGAGCGAAGATGAGTTTGCAGAGGACGCGTGGAACCCACCTACCATAAGCGACGACACTATCCGCGACCCCACCTACCAGCCCGAATCCCCCGAGTCACCGCCGATTCCCCCCCGGTCACCCTACTCATTGCGGCGACGTCGCGGATAATGGTGCCTGGTTGTTACAGGCCTGGCAGCCGGCGAGCCAAAGATGGCTAACGCCTACGGAGGAGCGGTGCTCGTCAAAGAAAGGGAAGTCATACTGTCAGGAGATAGCTGGCGAATAGTAGCCGAAATCAACGTCGACGACATCCGGAGTAAACTGAGACAGATACAATGCGCCACCAAGGAAGCCAAGAGGCGGTTGGAAATGATGCCACCCAGGTTCCAGTTCGCGCGGGCGTATATAGCTGAGCTAGATCGGGTTGCGCGTTACAGAGAGGATGCTAACAGAAACGGACATTCTCATGCGAATGTTACCGCATCAAAGAGGTAGGCGAGGGCTGTTCGATGCAGGGGGAAGTCATTAAGCTACTGTTTGGTAACCCAGACGCCGAGGATCTACAGAAGACACAGGCTTGCCTATCCCAGTTGGAAAGGAAAACTGGAGAAATACTCCACCTTTCGCAGGAACACATAACCTTGACCCGGAGTATCAGCGCGCAAGTTGCCAAAGACCAGAAGCGGCTCAAAACCCTAGTGAGCAAACTGTACAGAGAAATGAGAACCCTTAAGAACCAGTTAGCCGTCCTGGAGGGTCGGGTCTTCCTTGATTCCGAAGTTTTCCTAATCCTCTTAAATTCCTCATCCCTGGTGAGGGAGATAGAAATGAACACTGTTAGCGCGCTAGTGGAACTACGGGCTCTATTAGAGGCAGTAGGCGCGTCTATCATGGGTCGGGTAAGCATGAACCTGGCATCCCCTGGGAAGCTTGGCAGTATTTTGGGGGCGGTCGCCGGCGCCCTACCAGAGGGCCTGGAATTACTCACGGACTCTTCGATTACCGCAATATACCATTATTATGAGCTAACGGAAGTCCAGGTATGGGCGGTCGGCGGGAAGATACAGATACACCTGAGTTTGCCGCTATTTGCAAAGGGGCGACGTTACGAACTATATAGTGTACATGCAGTGCCTATTCCAGACCCTACCTCTGGATTGAGCTTGTTATTACAACCAGAAGCGGAGTACCTTATAGTATCCGTGGACAAGAACATTACGCCCCTATGTCGGCCCATACCCTGTTTTCATGTCGGGGCCTTCATATAGCCATATGCCGATTAGGATTTGCAATCTATTCTAGGCGCTATCACACCTGCCTAAGCCTGTTATTTTGGAAGGAGTATGAAGCCGCCTCTAAGCTTTGTGAGTGGAGGGCCCTTAACGCCACGTACCCCGCCCGATGGGTCTGGGACTCGGCTAGAGACATATGGATATACAGTGTTCCTGGAAACGTCAAACTACTCAGAAAATGCGGTTCCGACAACAACATGACAGTCAAGGAAGAGTCCATCTCTGGCCTTGGAGAACTACACGCGTCCGCACGTTGTACCTATAAGACAGACGCATACACATTATTGCCTACTACCCAGGGTGGATGGAATCAAAGTTAGATCGCTGGGTTGCACCGGCTCAGATACCTGTATATTGCACAGACTATGCCGCCCGAGGTAGCGCGAGACGCACTTCAAGCATTGCAAGGAGAAGGTGAGCTGCAGGTTGATGGGCATGGATACGCAATGGCACGGCTGGATGCCCTTATGGCTACCGCCTCCCGACTCCAGGGAGAAGAGCAGAACCGGGAGGCCTGGAAGGTGATTGCAGGATGGACAGGCGGGGTTGGACTCCCGTTCCTAGGCGTGGTTGCCTGATTGAGCGTCTGGTACTGGTTCCGCCAGAGGCCAGGTGGGAAACAGCCGCAAGTGTCGAATCAGCCGAATACATCAGGAGGAGGCGATTTCACCATCTATCGCCCCACGCCGCGGCCAACTCAGCTACCAATGGAACGCATCGAAGAAGACATCGAAGGGGCTAGAGTTTCGAAAAGTGGTGGCATAGCCACCACTTTTTGAAAGGGGGCAATGTAAAGTGGCTAGCTAGTGAAGTTTATCAGTGTGCGCGCTGTGCGGGGGGCCCGTGCGTGCGCGCAGAGAGCTGACACGGCGGTCTATGAGACAGATGCCTCTACAGACTAGAGGAGAAGGCCAGATAATTTTAATAAAATATAATATAATGAGGAGTAGTGTGAGTTCGTGAGTGCACAGGTTCGGATCTCCTCATGCTGTTTCTGATGTTACTCTATTGCGCAGGTGAGTGCCTTCTCGTTGTATTGCCGAGCTCTCTGGGCGTAACGTTTTACTGTAGGAAGTAGTGGGTTGGGATGGTTTAAATTTAAGTTATTAAACAATTAAAATTACTAGTTTAGTAGTTAATTATTTGGAGGGTTATATTTCTCAATAATTTAGTAAGTAGTGGATTACGAATCAGTATATATATATATATATATTTTAGTATTGTCCGTATAACTTTGGGGTTTGTAAGTTACTAGCTTATATTTTAGTATTGTCCGTATAACTTTGGGGTTTGTAAGTTACTAGCTATATATACCACAAATTCCGCTATTACTTCCGCTAACCCCGTTAGCACTATTCGAGCTTGGGGAACCTGAACCATGGTAGAGAGGATGATGAAGATGTGCAGAATCTGACGCTGTCGTAAGAGAAGCTCCAAAGCGCAATCGAAATTCGGTTGAATCCGCCACTGTCAGAAGCCAATCCCACGGTGGTTTTAACGCTCTTTCTACATAGGTCTGTATAATTGGCACGGGTTGTTGCTGTGTTGCACTAACATTACGTAAACTGCCCAAAGGATCTGCAATTTGTCGCAGTACAGTAGCAAAATTTCTAGCCGAACTAGCAGCTGTTGTAGGCTTGGTGACCCCATCCGGGTTACTACTGCATGTCGAAGATGTGTTAATTGAACGCCTCAATGAGGACGGATCAATGAATACCAATGAATTGCCAGAAGCTACTCGGAAACCACCTGATACTTTTGAACCGGTGTCTGCACTTCTAATAGCCCACTGCATTGGCTGAAGAGGAAGATTACTCCTTTGGCCCTGACTACTTTGTCCCGAACGTCTTTCTAACTGTTCATCTCCAAGCAACATTTCTTCATGACCCAATCCTTCGCTTTCTCCATCATTCTCTTCATGCTGACTTGCCACTTTCATTGAGTCACCACTTTCATCTTCTCCGAGCATAGAAGTATGCAGGGTATTAGATGAACGATGCTGTACAGTTTCTTGGTAAGTCTGATCGCTATCGCTTTCAGTTCCCACCAACAAATTTTCACTTTCACTTTCCGCACCTTCACGTTCGACTTCTCTCTCGGGTCCTTCTCTTTCGACTTCTCTTTCACCCTCAGTCTCACTGCCTTTCCCATCATTCACTGGTGCTTCTAAACTTTCTACTATTTCTTCTTGGATCTCATCTTTCTCCCTTTTTATTTCTCCTCCCATTTCATCCCAGCCTCTTTTCAATTCCTCCCGGCTCTTCTTCAATTCGTTTCTTATTTCGTCCCAGCCTCTGTTCATTTCGTCTATCATATCGTCTGGCCTCTTTCTATTTTGTCTTTCATTTCTTTCATTTCGTCCTGGTCCCTTTCTATTTTGCCATTCATTTCTTTCTACAATGTCATCATTTCCTCCATTTTCCGCGGTTGACTTCTGGTACTTATGGGCATACAATAAAACTGATACTAAACTGTTACCTGTTTAGAGATTTTATCCCACTTCTGACACCAAATGTAATGTTTTTCCAACTAAACTAGCTACTGCAACTAGTTTTAAGTGGGTTCGTATAGATAAAATACTCTAATGTTCAATAAAGAAAACACCAATTTATTGCTATACACAATAAATTACTAAATACAACGCTTAATAATAATTGTTTCACACTTTAAACCACAAAAGTTCACTTTGTTCACTTTTGTACACTTTTCACAAACTTGTAACTTCGTTTGTAACTGAAAAACTCTCTCAACTCTCTGTGGTCCCTCTATTTATACCAGTAGAGAACATTCCAGACTTCTCTCGACTGTTCCAGCCAAGACTAGAGCGCCGCCAGCGCTTCCTACGGCCACTAAGAGAACCTTAGGTACCTGTCTTCTCTCCTAGATGGCACCACCAGCTGCGTTACACTGCTCCCCTCTCAGATCTGTTCGTCCCTAACAGAAATATCGCTGGTGACGTAAGGGAGTAACCGATCCAGATGTACGACTTTCATTTTGGATCTGGGCGTCCGTTGGATTCGGTACACCAGGTCATTGAGCCTCGATATAATTGTGTATGGTCCTTCCCAATCGTTTTGGAGTTTTGGGGACCTTCCCTTCTTCCGTACCGGATTATAAAGCCATACCTTCTCGCCTTCCTGGAAGGTCCTTCCGCTGACCCGTAGATCGTACCGCGTTTTCATCCGGTCACTTTCTAACACCATCTTGTCGCGTACCTTTCCATGGATGGTCCTCAATCTGCAGCGAAGCTCTTCTGCATAGTTGTCCACGTCCGTTTCCTCCTCTTCTGGACTGCCAAATAACAGGTCACTGAGTAGCCGAAGTTCTCTTCCAAGCACAACGCTGGCAGGTGTGCGGCCCGTGGTCTCGTGGACAGCCGAGCGGTACGCCATCATTATTAGAGGTATATGTTCGTCCCAGTCGTCCTGGCGTTCATTCACCAAAATCCTTAAATGGCTTCCTAGAGTCTTGATAAATCGCTCCACCATGCCGTCAGACTGAGGGTGAAGCGGCGTTGTCCTCGTCTTCCTGATGCCAAGAATCCCGCAGACCGCCTTGAACACCTGTGACTCGAAGTTTCTCCCTTGATCGGAATGTAATTCCAACGGAATCCCGAAACGGCTGAACGGGTTATTCACTAGAGCTTCGGCCCCAGCTGATGCGTCCTGGGTTGGCAAAGCATACGCCTCTGTCCACTTGCTAAAGTAGTCCGCCGCAACTAGTATATAGCGATTTCCTTTTTTAGTTTTTGGGAACGGGCCGGCTATATCGATAGCTATTCTTTCGGACGGTGCTCCAACTTGTACTGCCTCATAGCGCCACGGGTTCTACTTCTGGGTCCATTGCTCGCTACACATTCTGTGCATCGCCGGCACCAATCTTCAACATCCTGGTGGTAGCCTACCCAATAGAACCGCTGCCTCAACTTTTCCAATGTCTTCTTTACTCCGAAATGGCCGCCAGTAATGCCTCCGTGCACTTCTGCCAACACTTCTTCCCTCTTCGATGCAGGTAGAATTACCTGATTCCTTTTGTCTTTGCCATCTGCGCTTTCCCAGATCCGAAGCAATACGCCATCTTTAACGGTAAGCGAATCCCATTGCGCGCAGTAGCATTTCACATCCCGACTGCTAGGTGCAATGTCTTTCCAGTCCGGTCTTGACCCACATTCTTTAAACTTGAGCACTGGTCCGATGTCCTCGTCTTTCATTTCGTTCTGGTCCCTTTCTATTTCGTCTTTCCTTATTATTTCTCCTCTCATTTCATCCCAGCCCCTTTTAAATTCCTCTCGGCTCTTCTTCATTTCGTTTATTATTTCATCCCAGCCTCTGTTCATTTCATCTATCATTTCTATCATTTCGTCCTGGCCCCTTTTTATTTCGTTTTTCATTTCGTCCTGGCCCCTTTCTATTTTGCCATTCATTTCTTTCAACAATGCCATCATTTCCTCCATTTTCCGCGTTTGACTTCTGGTATTTATGGGCATACAATAAAACTAATACTAAACTGTTACCTGTTTAGAGATTTTATCCCACTTCTGACACCAAATGTAATGTTTTTCCTTTCTAAACTAGCTACTGCAACTAGTTTTAAGTGGGTTCGTATAGATAAAATACTCTAGACTTCAATAAAGAAAACACCAATTTATTGCTATACACAATAAATTATTAAATACAACGCTTAATAATAATTATTTCACACTTTAAACCACAAAAGTTCACTTTCTTCACTTTTGTACACTTTTCACAGACTAATAACTTCGTTTGTAACCGAAAAACTCTCTCAACTCTTTGTGGTCCCTCTATTTATACCAGTAGAGAACATTCCAGACTTCTCTCGACTATTCCGGTCAAAACAGGAAGCGCCGCCAGCGCTTCCTACGGCCACTAAGAGAACCTTAGGTACCTGTCTTCTCTCCTAGATGGCACCACTGGCGGAAGAAATAAACCAAATTGTTGGAAAGTTTCTACTAGTTCAAAACCACGATTATTTATTACTTGGTCGCAGGAGACCCTGCACCCTATAAGTTTGGTATCATAAAAAATTTCATCATCGACATCATTTAGCTCTCCCAACCTTGAATTAAAGTCCCCTGCAAATAATAAATTACACTTTCCAAACAAGGATCTAATTTCATATAAGTCCTCTTTTATAAAGTCTATGATGATATAATCATTTTCATTACCTGGTCGCCAGTAAATAACGTACAATACCAAGAGACATTCATTACATTTCATACACACAGAGAGGCCCCACTCTCTACGATGAATGATTTTTGAGTTCTCATGCAGCGCCTTCTTCATAAAGACCACAATCCCACCGTTAGCACGACCTCTTGATATCTCTTTTTCAGCAGGATCACAGAAAAATTCGTAGTCTGTCAGGCAATAAGGTGTGACACTTTCTGAGTAAATCCATATTTTATAAACTGCGATAAGATCAAACTTGAGTATTTATTGTATTTCGTCTCGAGAAATCCATTAATATTCCAAAAGCAAAATTCAACATATTGGCTATTGGTTTGAGTTATTTTAATGTATGCTTGCAAGTAATGTCTATCGCTGTAAATATTATGACCTCCACTAGTGTTACTAATAACGCTAGAGTCTGTTTTGTTTTTCTTTATACAAACTGAAAGTTGTTTTCGATTTACATCAGCAAAACTTCGACTGAGCCTAATTGGGGGTTTACAGTTGGCAATTATTGTTTGTTTTGTCTCACTAAAAAATTTTCAAGAGAACCAAGTTGATTGGAAGTTTTTAATTTCCTTTTCTTTTTTCTAGTAGTTTGCGTATTTTCGGAAGTATCCATAACCAATTCACTGTAATCACTATCTTCTTGAGACAAATACTTCAACTCAGAATCCCATTCAAATCTATATCTTTCCACCTCTGCTACAGAATGAACAGCTATTACAGGAGAATCATTATATATTCTAATAAAAATTCTTCCGTTTCTACACTAAACGAACTTACAAACTCCTTTAATTTTTAATTTTCTAGCTTCTCTGAATATAATTTGATTAACCGGAGAAAGATATTCATTTACAAAAATCATCTGTTTTTGATAACGACTATCTACTTCATCAGCTGTGATATTTTTATTGAGAGTTTCCTTAGCTTACAGAAATTTAACTTTATCTGAGTTTATAACGAGTTTTACAACAATTATAGGTGGATAAAGATTGTTTGCTAGAGATTTTAAGCGATAGATTCTATCTTTTAATGGATTCTGATATCACAATTCCAAGGATCTGGCACATTTTAGAGAAAATAGCGCATAGATTTTCATGAGCTTCAGCAGGAACATTGCATATCTTCAAATAGTACTGAATTTGTCTTGTGTATTCAAATTAATATCAGTTCTTAAGAATCATTTTCAATACCATATCAATCTCTAATCCCATTTTTTCAAGATTTTCCTTTAGATACTGAGAAGCTTTCTGCATATCTTTCTTACACTCATTTATTCCCTCTTTAGTTTCACTACGATTTAGTTTATTTCCTCTTTTAACTCACTTGAAATTTGCTGCAATAGTGTTCAGAGATTGCCTCCCACCGCTTCCGCCTTTATTAGCATCTATACCGGTGGTCTCTCTCGCCCCCCCCCTACCAGCTACATTTTTGTTCATATCGTAGAAGTTTAGTAATCGATTTAATAAAATAATTGGCTATTTCTCCGTAAATTATGTACTCTCACAGTAGTTTTTTTTTTTTAATTATAAAAAATAAAAGTGAAAATAAACGGTTACACCACAAATGCTGTCAAAATAAAGGCATAGGTAACAAAAACATGCCCACAGTGCAAAATCGTGCCCTCAAAAACAACCCCACTCACCGTTATATTGTGTCAGTAGCTATAAGTGACCTTGAAGGTTTATAAGTTAAAAGTCTATATTATCATTGAATATTGACGTTCAAGAGTCCCTTTAAATGGGTTTTAAAATATGACGTGTTGTGACGTGTCGGCTGACGTAATGTGCGTGAAGATCCTTATCCGACTTTACTAGTCTAGTCGTACATAATAAACTGTATACGAACTTACTTGAACATGTGTATTCCAATTCTGGCTTCTTATTAAAAATATTCTTCTTATTGTTCAAAATTTGCTCTACAGATTTTTGTAAAATTTTACACACCTCTCACAGGTAGTTCAAACTACGCATCAGCAAATTTTCGACACCAAGAGATACTTAAAACCGTACTTGATAATATTCAGAGTAGTGTTCACTCTATCAAGGTTATATTCCCAGCGGTTAACCATAAAATTACACAGAATAAACACGAAAATGCAAAATTATATACGAATGATGTAAGAGAATTATAATAAAGTCATATACCAGATGCGGAGAGGTAGGCAGGCGCGGCAGAGTTGGGAAAACTAAGGAGGGAAAGGTGATGTAAGTAGATGTGCGTGGTGTGTAAGGAAGGAGGTCAGGTAGGCGAAGTGTATCAGAAACACTGCGTTGAAGTGAACTCTCTACACGAACTTGGTGAATTTGCTCTAACGATGGATGCAAATCCGAAACCGGTCAGGAACAAACGGAATATGCATACTACGACGGATAAAATATCAGATGTTATCCTGCTTTGGGGACCATCTATGTATTCAATTATTTGCATTTAGTTTGTTATATCTGACATAATAATGCATCTTTCTTAACAGTATGAGATCAATGCTTTTCCTAGAATAGCTCGACAATACGATAGAAGACATACTGTTTACACACGCGCATTACGCTTTGGGCGTGTGACATGCTCGATGCGGCATGATATTCAATAAATGGACATGATATTCAACTAAACCAGGACAGTTAAATTAAATAAAATAAATAAATGCTTATCGAAAAATTCACAAGAAAATTTGTATTTAGGTATTCTACATACGATTTTAAATTAAATAAATTTAATTTAATGGCTTCCAATTATTAAACCATAGATATTTTAAAACTATAGATATTTTAATAAGTGTAGATACAACATAGATATTTTCTCCTAGAAATAGATATTCCGGTATCATCTCGTGATATCTGAGGCAAATCTGCTCGGTAGAAAAAACCCTCCTCGATAGCTGCGTATTTCATATGTTTTAATTCAAATATAATTTATGTAAGCTACGAGTGCACATCCAAATTTTGCGCTCATTTTTTCAAATCTATTCACTTTATACACTATTTATAATATAATATGATGTTTAAAAACTTATAGGACCTCCTTTGTTTCTTATTACTACCAACAAAGAGCTTTCAGAGATTCTACTGATTTTGATGTAGTTTCTCCTCCAGGAAGTTTAACCCATTCTTCTACACCAACCTTTTTAAATTCTTCTCGGTTCCGTATCTCTTGTTTTCTTACTCGGCGATTGATTTCATCCCACATAGGTGCTTTATGGGATTTAGGTCGTGGGATTGGGGAGAGGTTTTCAGGAGCCGAGGTGCATTATGTAGTAGCTGTAGTGGAAGAATGAAATGAAAAATAATAGTTTTTAAAAATAATTTAGAATATTTGATAATGTGAATTTAACTTCAAGAAGATTGTATTTAGGTACTGTAAATTGGGATCATACTAAATAGAAAAACAAAGGCACAAATCCCGTTAGGGCAAACCTTTTGTAAGAAAATTCCCCCGCTAGAGAGAGAGCAATTCCAAAGAATAGAGAGAGCCATCAGCTTTCAAATAGTTCAGTTCAAAAAAGACAGTCAGACTTGTGCTAGAAATCAAGGTGGAAACATATACCAGTATTACGTTATAAGAAATTATTATAAGCTATTGTGATATTCAAAGTAACTTAATTTCTCTTAGAGAATATATTTAATTTAAACTACCAGTGTGTTCTTAATTATTCTTATATTCTATCTCAAACAAACATACAAGCCCTTTTCGCTAAAACGCTCACGCCACAAGCTACCTACACACATCCACACCATAACATTACATTGGTGCCAGCTGTTTGGGATATTTTCAACCAGAATCCACAAATTAAAAGTACGTACAATTTTCAATTTCATAATTAAACAAATTATCCATCAGATAATTTGATTGTTTTTAATTATTTTCTCAGCGGAAATAATATTTTAATTAAATATTTCCCATTATTGAATTTCTAGTGAATTTCATTTTAAATTTTTGTAATTGTACCACTTGTACCTCAATCCCTTGTGAATTTTGAATTTATGAGTGTACTTAATAGATCCCAAATTATAAAGATATTACGCCATAATAACCTTTCTGTTGGAGGCAATTTACTCC
The DNA here is from genome assembly GCA_011037195.1 of Triatoma infestans. Classification (NCBI taxonomy): domain Eukaryota; kingdom Metazoa; phylum Arthropoda; class Insecta; order Hemiptera; family Reduviidae; genus Triatoma; species Triatoma infestans. Next base: position 303,150 of record JAAEAF010000147.1, on the reverse strand, counting down.
AATTACGTAGACGTCTTGAAAAATATAATCTTTCCCCAAGTAATTCATCCATTTCAAAAATGTATAAGATTAATGGACAAGATATGGGCATCGACGCTGCTGTAGAATATTTACTTGCTCAGCAGCAATTAGCATATCCTCCAATTAACAATCAACCTAGTCCCTTAAGGAATTTGCAATTAATCAACAGTTTACCCAGTTTCGATGGCGAAAATTCAGCCAAAGTGTCCGATTTCCTTGACCAAATTAGCCATTGTGCTCGTCTTTCTGGCTGGGACGACGCAGCGAAATTAGAAATATTAGCACTAAGGCTCTCAGGGTCTGCAAAAATATTTTACGACACCCAGAAAGCCGAATTACAACGCCAGGGTACAATTATAACGTATCCTCTAATTTCAGAGCGACTTCTAGCCCGATTTCGTAAGGAGAAAACACCCCTAGTCCTCTTACAACAGATGACTAATATTCAGTCCCTACTCACTGAGTCTCCTGAAACTTTCGCGGATAGGATTAGACATATCCAATCCGCCATTCATTTAAAAGCACAAGCTAACCCACTCGAGGCCTTACAAACTATTTTAGATAATCTGGCCACTGATGCATTCCTGAAGTCACTTCCTCAGCCGCTTCGTAATGAGGTGCGAACTAAGCTATCTCAAAAATTAGACGAAGCACTTTCTTAGGCCAATGCCCTAAAAGAAGTACAGGCTTCTAAACAAACCCCACAGTTTTCGCTGTTACTTCGAAAACTTCCAATTATCGTACACCCCCATCTCCTTGTCGTTTCTGTGGACAAATGCATTTCCACAGAGAATGCCCGCATCGTAATAAAAGTCAAAAGCCACAATTAAAACCAACTAGAGTTTTTAATGTAATAAAGAACAGACCTTGTCGCCATTGTTCCGGTCCACATTTTGACGTGGACTGCACCAACAAATTCAGACCAAAACCTCGTACTAACTTTGGCAAAATGCCTAATAATTTTAATATTCCAAAAAATTTCAATCGGAGGGTATACAGTAATAATCGCTATAATAATAATAATAGTAGTCAATATTATAGTAACTATCATAATCCTCGAGTTAATTCAAATAATTCACGATTTAACTCTTATTCAGATAGACCCCAGTATAGTCATAATAATAATGGTTACGAAACTAGCAATCACCTCCAAAATAGGCCCACTTGCCAATATTGTTCAACATTTGGACATACGGCTCGTAATTGTTTCCAAATACAGCCCAAAACGAGTTAGCCCTCAGTCGCTTTCTCGACTAATATTACGATCTGATATTATGACCATGGCAATCATACCTGCTTCCATCAGTCCTGTCTAACTAGGTAATACCTAACTATGGCATCACGTCCCTTCATTTGCATGCGGACAATGTCGAAAATTCCAAATTTTCTGGCGAATTCATACTTTCGCAATTAAAAGGCAATTTCCAATTAATACTTGTAGAAACGTTCTTACAGAGCAATCATTAATTTGCGCACCGTATCTAACACTTAATAAATCCAACTTTCAATTTTCAACTAGTACTCAAACGCACCAATTTAGTACTAATCGCTATTTCACTAAAATCCCTAGTAACTAGCCACAAAATTTCTGTGCCATCTCGCGCACACTATGCATAACACTTGAAATAAAATACTTGACAAAATCTCTTGAAATAATTCTCAATATATCACACTTCTTAACTTTACATACTACACCACATGTAAATGTTATATGTAAGAATTTTGTCTTAAAACAAAAATATCTAAAGGTATTGATATTTTTTTTTTACTTTAGTTGTTGCAATAATCGACATATTATTTTTGTTTCAGCACAGAAAACTCTCCTGCCACGATTTATAAAATTATTCAGCCTTTAATATTTGTAATTATTGCATTGTATATTTTAAATACTAATTGTAATTTATTTTATTTTGTAAAAATCAAGATGACCACGTGAATTTGTTTAATATGTTTATATGTTAATATTGATGTTTTTTATTGTATTAAACTAATTAATTTATTTTTTTCAGTTCGCCTTAAAAGGAAATTAAATAATTTGTATTATTCTTGTACTTATCTGTCATTTGTATTTTAATGTTATATTTTTATAATACTTAATTGTTTTCTTGTATTGTTCAAGGTTATATTCAACTCATCTAGAAAACGCAAAACAGTTGAAAGAACTCATAGCTATAGAAACGGCCGAAATACTTGCACATACCCCTCAAGCTAGCTATTTCATCTTTACCTCTTAGCTTTAATAATTTTTACACTAATATTTGTTGAAATTTAAATTTGTTTAACCTCTCTTTTACAGATCCAAGAATCTTTGCCGACTGCACCATTGCATGTGCATGAATGTTATTGCATGCGCATGAATTTAATTGCATGAAATTTGCATATTAATTATAATTGCATGTTACTGTAAATATTTAAAATGATCATTCATTATTTGTAATTTAATATTCTGTTGAATACTATCATTTTCAGATACACAAGATTTTACCAAAGGAATTGACACTAAACTTCGGATTCCTCATAATCCTATAATCCTTCCGCATCCCGCTCGCTTATTAAATATATATATTTTTTTTATTTGCGTATTTTGTGTATTTATTTATTTGTTAATTATTTTTGAAATACTTAAGAGTTTTTTTTTGTCCATATAGAGTTAATTCAAGAAAGTACATACACACCTACAGTACCGACTTGTCTACACTGATCACCTTGTCTACCCATTGCCAGTCACATCTTCATCAGCAACACTCTCACTCGCCAAGCAGTGTACGTACGCCTGTCAGCCTACCACCACAGCAACGCTCACCCACTCACGCAGCGTTCGCTCGAGTAGAAGATATTCAAACACCACAGCAACGCTCACACATCCAAGCAGCGTTTGCCGCAGAAGAAGATGACTGCAGCCTACTACACACGGCCACCTTGCAGAGGTTACACACGCGCCTCTCGATAACTTCCAAGCCTCTACTACTCCAGATTATCTCCCAAATTTTTCGTGCCGAAAAATTTCTCCAGGAGGGGGGATAATGTAGTGGAAGAACGAAATGAAAAATAATAGTTTTTAAAAATAATTTAGAATATTTTATAATGTGAATTTAACTTCAAAAAGAATGTATTTTACTGTCAGGTATTGTAAATTTGGATCATTAAACAAAGGCACAAATCCCGTTAGGGCAAACCTTTTGTACAAGCTAATTTCCCCAGCTAAAGAGAGAGAGTGATTCCAAAGAATAGAGACAGTCTTAACTCAGCCTTTAAACAGGACGCTTCAGGAATCGCCCTCTTCAAATCAGTGCCAGTTATAAGTTAAAACATAAGAGTTTAGCATCTAATCTAGATTAATTAATTGATTTATACTTAATCGCTGTGATATTATAAAGCTATTTAAATTCAGTTAGAAAATATATTTAATTCATAATCACTGGTGCTTTCTTGATTATATTCTTATATTCTATCTCAAACAAACATACAAGCCCTTTTCGCTAAAACGCTCACGCCACAAGCTATCTACACACATCCACACCATAACATTACATAGCCATTTCTGAGTTCTTAATGTAGTATGTTTAGGATTGTTCTCTCGTTGCATGACAAATGTTCTCTCCAACCCTAAAAATACATACGCACATACATACATACAGACCATTCGCTAAAAACATATATTTCTGATGAAAATTCAATATCGAAAATTGTACACAGTCGCTATACTTCTTCTTACTTGGAGAAAGTAAAAAGAAATTAAGTAAAATTGACAGTTTAGAAATTTAATGCAAATCCGATATATATATATATAAAAAAAAAATATTTCCCTTTTAATTCTAACCGCTTTTCGTTAGCACATCAATTAAGTGCATAGAGAAAAATTGGAGCATATAAAATGAAAAATACGTAGTTTGTTGTGAAGATAGTAAATAAATATTAAGAAATTTTTTTCTAAATAATGTTTTGTTCTCTAACATGAAAATGAAAACAATCTTACAAAAAAATAATTTTATTACAAATATTATAACATTTACAATAAACATCAACTCACAGTATTCAAGTTTAATATGATTTTTATTAATATTATAATTATTTATATTGTTACACATGTAAAAAAGGTACTTTTTTAACTTGAGGAAAACTTCAGAAATTAATATTCATGTAAAAGGAATGAATAATCATAATTTGTTTAAAAAAGATTAAATTGATTATTTAAAACTTTTTGGTGTTTACATGAGTAAATTTAATTTAAATAATACAGACCAGTATAATACATATATATATTTCTTTTTATAGTATAATATATTACTCTCTTACTGCTAAAAGGGGAAATATTGTGATCGTGTCAAATTTTCGATAACGGAAAGCTCGATACTGTGCAATAAAGTGTTTTATACATATTTTATATCAGGGGACTTTTTTGTCATTTAATTTTAACCATCATTTTTTGTAAAATGAGTATTTTAGAGGAAAACATAAACCTACTGTTCACCCCCAAAAGTCCTCTTAAATGAATTCTTCCGCGGGAAAAATTTCAACTATAAAAGTTAGAACTCAGTACTTGTGAAGTTAACAATATACAGTTTCTGTCGGATCCCATTGTGATACCCAAACGGAAATCTGAAGTTTGTTTTTCTCTGATTTTCCTATGTGGCGCTATACTATTCACATACATAAATACATACACTTACACACATACAGATCACTTTAAAAAAAACATTTTTCCAGCTCGATGGAATTTAAAACTATATTTTTTATATATTCCCGGTGAAAATTTTGACACGATCTTCTTATGAGTATTTAAAATTTATCAATCACAAGTTTACAATTAGCAGTAAGAGAAAGTCCGTGTGAGTGTTTCACATCAGATTTTTTTTTGTTTTTCCTAATAAATATATGAACAAAACAGAAACTTGTACTAACAGGGCTGCCATACGGGTGCAATTCGACCCTTCTAATCAAGGTTTTTATAAATATTTTAAATAACATCTTAACGCATTAAAAAAATTTTTTGTCGTTATTCGATGCTTTATATCATTTCTATAGTATTAATGTTAATCTACAAAATGAAATAATACCATTTATTTTATATATATTTTTTTAAATTTCTTTACTAGTCTCCCTTAAGATGCTGCTGTCCCTAGGCAGATGAGTCTGTTCCTAAATGCAGCAGCCCTGAGTACTAACATTCAACATGTAGGACATATAAATATATATATATATATATATGCATATCATATTCATACTACTCAAATCTATTATATATTTCCCATTTAATAATGAGGTAAAAATAATACAACTACATTAAATCAAATTTATAATGTAATTAAATTTATAATTTACAATTACTTTACATAAAAAACAAATGTTCATCATAACAATTTGCATAATTTACAATTTAGGCCTGTATTATTTTTCTACTAAAAAAGTTTATTTAATAAAAATTAATTTTAAAGATTATTATTTTATTTTGAAGAAGAAGAATTAGTAGACATAGAATGCAATAGTCACAGAAAGCGCACATTCACACTCAGAGAGAGAGAAAAGAAAAATACAAATGCAATAACTTAATAATATTAATTAGCTGGGCAAATAAAGAAGTGGCTTTATGCTGGAATTTTTTTTTTGTCCCATGAGATATTTTTATCTAAGTAATTTGTGTGAATATTTCTGTTGGATACAAAACAAAACGAAAATTTCAAAAAGCAAAAATTAATCGGTAGATTTATACATAGATATATACTATACAATAATTCTTAGCTATGCACTTAGCACCCTTAATTGAGGAGAAGTTTATAGTACTTAAAGCTTGTATACAAAACTAAGTGGGTGATTTAGTGATACCTCTTACAGCAGCACAGCTGCTAATATTTGTGAATTTCAAGGTAATTAATGGTCTGAAGATAAATTAAAAAAAAATAAAAATGTAATATTATGATCATGCAATTTTCACATAATAATAGTCAAAATTCTGATAGTTTTGCAATATATAATTGGCTTCAATATTATACAATTGTTTGGGATCTTAATTATAATAATTGTAAAGAAATGAAAATTCAGAATGATGAAGGACGTTTCATCTTTCCCAGAATTCTCTCTAAAAATCAGAAAAAAAATTTAACCAAGCAAATGTTTTATTTTCTTATATGTGTTTGTATAGTTTAAAGAAATCTGTTTATGCCCTTTTGAAGAAATAAAATAAAACAAAAACAAAAAAATCTAAAAAACGAAAGGATATCCAATTTTACCCGACAGCATCATGCTTCTTGCTTTTAATTCTATCGGTTTTCGGATACTCTATCCGAAAACGAATTATTTCTACATGTGGCTTCTGAGAAAGTCCGTGTTTATAAGAGAAGAAGTCAAACATTTCATCTTATGACCTGATTACTTGGGCTGGGAGATCTTAGATTGCGTGAAGATATTCTTTTATTTTAATTCGAAGAGGATCTTACAGTAAAACATTGTAACTTGATAATTTTTTTCACCATTCAATATCTAATCAAGGAAGTCACTAAATCTAGCTTAGTTTAGACTGTTTCCCCTTAATGTTATTTTCAAAGTTATAAGGACTTCTGTTGGATAAGGTTTAATAAGTGGGCTTCTTATCTAATTTATTCTTTGAAGTAGGTAAATATAGGGCCTTTCATTGACATAGGACACTGAAAACAACTTCAGAGAAATAATAATAAATAATCACAATCAAGAAAAGAGTCATTTTGTAGGATGTATTCTGTAAGGTTAATTGTAGGAGTATAATGTCAGTGTTTAATTCGTTTAGTGCATCGGTTTGGAACAGTAAACTGGCTTTATATAAAAATAATTTTTTTTTGTACATAAACCAAAATTCTTGGTAATGAAATTAGAAGTTATTTGGGTCTTAGAATATGCTCCTCTTCATTAAAAAAAAATAAATAAATATTTTTACTATGTTTAATAATAGAGTTAATTCAACCCTAATTATAAAAAAAAAGTGATCTTATTCCGTGACAAATATTTAAATCAAACAACAAAAGAACAGAAAAGAGAGGCATTTTTATTGATTTCTCCTCTTTAAAGGATAATATTTTTATTTGGATAATTTATCTTGATAAGAAAATTATATATACTTTATTCTTTTCCTATAGATAAAAAAGATAAAAAACAGAGAAGCATTTAATAAACATAGTCCTCAAAATGAAAAAAAAAACTTTTTGTTAAATTGTTTTGCAAATTTATGATATTCACTATAAAATACTAACCAACAATTAATCGTTCATAAATAAATGTATATTTGAAAAAACAATTTTTATTTTCATTTTATTAAATAAAGTTTAAGGTTTTTCCAAGTATTTAACCCTTTTTTCCCCTTCACATAATTGATTTCAAGCCAACAATTTAAAGATATAAATTTTGTGATATATTATTTTGTGTGAGAAATATTATCTGTGGTTGGCATGTTTCTTTTAAAACTATAAACATTTTAGGAAGAAAAATATGAATGAATCTTCTGTTTTATACAATCGATAAATTATCAAGATCGTAAATGAAGTAAATTTTCCTTTTGATATCTTGCACTTCCAATTTATTGTTATTATTAATTACTAAGGAGTAAGAAAAAGTAATAGAAAAATAAAAACCCAAAAAGGTTACTACAAAACTTATAATTTTGTGATTGAACAGTTTTCTGACAAGAACATTTTTTAAAATACATTATTAAAAATAATTCATGTTAAAATAAAAATTTATCTTTCATTATTATAAACTTACATACTTAGATGCTTGACAAACATAGTCGGTAAAAGAATCAATTTTAATTTTTCTTGGATTTGAATGGGGGAAAAATGTGCATAACTAGTATACCAATGCTAACAAAACTAGTATACAGAAATGCTAAAAAATTATATTATAACAAGTTAAGTTAAATAAAAAGTTAACATATATATTTAATTGCGTAAATGTCGAAAAAATTTTACATTCATTTGAAAATATTATTATTATTGGTTGTGCTTTTTGACTAAGAATTATTTGATTTGAGGTACTATGAAGTTTTTTTAAAGAAACATACAAAGAGTTGAATAGTTGTACGTATTTAATTAATATTGCTTCCATACGCTGGCAAAGATAAATCAGTAAAAAAAATGTCTTACACAAGTTTATATGTACCTATATCATTTGACACACTTAACATTAATTATTTTGAAGTTAAACGTGCTCATTGTGAAGAATGCTTGAAATAACTTTTTTTTTTCTTGGGGAATTATATTTTTCTAAACAAGTAATATCAACAATATGCAAGAACATAACATTAGTCTAATAAAATCCCCACTAAAAACGGCACTTTTTTCCTCAGTATTAAAGTAAAAGAAACCTAATGTTTCTCTAGAGATAAAATCATCTAGAGTGCCACTAGATATTTAGATATAAATTCTTAAATGATTATTATAAACTTAAAATTTTATTACTTAAATTTAATTATTTATTCCATCTTCCCTGTAATATAACTAACCTACCCGAAATTTTGAGAAGTGTTTCAGTTTCCGGCTTGAGGCAGCGTCAGTGTTTGGTAGAAACCCTTTAAAAGCTAGGCCTCAAGGTGTAATGTCCCTGAAGAGGCGAAACTCGGTTTCTAGCAAACAACTGACACGGTCTCAATTCGGAAAAACTCAATTTGTTTCATGAAAATGACCTCGGAAACCTTCCAAGGAAGGTTAGGATCATTATTACCTAAATGTTTATTTTGTTGCAGTACTCAGTGTGCAACCGTTTTAAACTGTCTGAAACTGTTCTATGGGTTGTGAAGATTTCGCAAATAGCAGGTTAAACCCAAACGAAGTCAATGAAAGCCAAATTTAGCAATTATGCAAAGCAAATCAAAATAATAATAGAAAAATGTATATGATCCTGTATGTCTTTATTTATTTTATACTTTTTTTTTTTCATTCGTTTAAGTTTTTGACAATAAAGAAATATAATAATAACTCTAAGATCTCTATCGGCTTCGCAAAGTATTACAGATTTAAAATAGTATTCAAATCGTCAGGCCTTAAAATTACAATGATATGTTTGTACGGCAATGGCCAGTGGAGTTTTCCTTGTTGCTCTATGTTTCGGGTACCATTGGTGCCCTTCTTCAGGAGCTCTTTAGGGTAGGAGAGGAGTGAACGCTGAGAACGTCTTAGATACTTGAGCCTCAACGTTCTCAACGTTCACTCCTCTCCTACCCTAAAAAGCTCCTGAAGAAGGGCACCAATGGTACCCGAAACGTAGAGTAACAAAGAAATGTTTGTTTCTTTAAAAACTCCTCTGGCCATTGCCGTACAAACGTCTTATTATTACAGATTTAGTTAATGTAAAGGTGTTTTATTTCGGCACTGATTTAGACATTTGGCTCAAGACAAGAAAGATATTCTAAGTTAAAAAGTTCATTTTTTCCCTGGAAAGAAAAGCTATTTCTGGTCTGTTAATAACTACAGATATTTATTTTTTTAAAAGGTGTAAATTCTAGAATATGATAAAAAAATGAATGTCCACATTTAAAGAGTTAATAATTTGGCGCTCTGTAAAGTACAGGAAGCCAAAAAAAAAAAAAAAATTCTTGAGTTAAATAGTTGTACATATAACGATAACATAAGTTAAAGTGGACCTAATGTAATAATATTGGTAATATAAATAGTTCAGTAATGACATATGAAGCGCCGGTAGCATCATGTCTCATGGGTACAATTCCAATATTATTCAATAATACCATAGAGTATTTTCTTTTTTCATGTCATAAATTTAATTTATCACATCTGTTTATTGTATAATATTGTAATGTCCCATCTACAAGTTCTTTTATAATTCTGATTTTCTTTATTATCTCGAAAATGGTGCGACATAGTTAAATTTAGCTTATCTTGACCCTGCGGGAAAAGGGTGAATCTGCTTTCAAAGGGAGGGATTTTAATCCAATTTTCGACATTTTAAAACATTAATGATAACCAGATTCCCACGCCAAAAGTTGTAAACAACGAAATAATCAGCTGGTTTAAATTTCAAACATTTAATTGTCTAATATTGCCAGAAAAATATATTCCAAGTTATTAGTAAAGAATATCATTCAACCAGAATACGAGAATATACAGGTATAATCAACCATACAATACAATACAATCTACACGAATTGATTGTAAACCTTAACCTGACTAGATGAAAATCCGAAACTGGTCAGGACCAAAACAATGGAGTACTGATTTTATCCGTCTCTTAGATGCTTACACGGATAAAATCATAGAGATTATTTTTAATACTTTCCTGATTGGTTATTTCAAGACTAGAAAAGTGTCTCACAAGACTAACAATATTTCTGCAATCGAATGTCGCATTTTTTCGTTTAAGCATAAATTTGGTGGATATGATGGCATAAAAGCCATGCCATAAAGAAATTTTTATTGAAATTTTATTTGTAACCCTTGAATGCCATATCTCTGCCATTAATTAACTGAATCTATAGATATTAGTTTAAACCATCAATGGGATCCTGTTGATGTAAGGTTAGCAGATTTTATCTAGTGCATCCAATTTTGAAGATTGCTGAATCGAATCCCATCATGGACAAAAGTTTGTTTGAATTTGCCAAGATTTAAGATCGGTAATAAGAGAAAAGCGTTCACGCGTTTCCTTCCACATTTTATATAAAAAGAATCTTTAGAGTAATAAGATCTAGAGAGCTGTTATAAAGTCTAGCCTTATTATGAGGTTTTAAAAAATATGTAAGTGTAATCATGCAGTCTAAATGTTCAACAATGAGAACACGTCAGTGTTGACCTCAAGGGCGGTCAGGAATGTTCGGCCACGAAAACAGAAGTCTACACGAAATCGGTATGTAAAGTGTGTTAATATTACTTTTATGAACAGTTGTTGAAAGTAATCTAACTAAAAATGCGAGAGATTTTTTATTATTTTATTCTCTCCAATTTTCGATCTACGAGTATATCTCGCTAATATTGGGGTGAGTAAACCTGAACTCGATTGTGTCAATCTACTCATTTAGTAAACTCAAATAACTAACTATTATTCCAGATTTAGTTATGTTAATACTTGTAATAAATTTTAAAAATATATCACTTGTTAAATTATTTGCTAACATAAACAAATATAAAAAAAAAAAACATAAAAATTTAACTACTGGTAACTTCTTGGTAATTACATTTTTACTTTCATTAGAAGCAAACATCACAAGAAACACGTTTGTAATTTATTATTCGATGTACTACTAGATTTATTTATTTATTTATTTAATTTAATAACAATTTAAAAAAAATAAAAATTATAAAATTAATTCTGTTTTGTACTATTAATTCACACATAAAAAAAAAATCCAATAGTAATTATTTAAAAATTATAATGTGCTAAAAAAACTGGTGCAGTAAAATTTGTTGGCTACGAGAATTATTACTAAATAACATTACTATTATATAATATTTCTTAATAAAGGCAAATTTTTTTTGTCCTCTGTTTTAAAATATACTAAAAATAATTTTTTTTTATAAGGTTAAATTGGTGACGAATAATTCTTCCTTTTTCAAATATATATTACTTTCTCTTACTTCCTAGTTGCCATCATGTCAAATTGTCGATAACGAGTTTTCATTGGATAAAACAAGTTTTGATGTCTCTAGAGTCCAAAAAAAGTGGTTTTTAGAAATCAGTCTGTATTTGGGTAGTTAAATAGTAGAAAGTTCAAACTTGATATTAATCAACTGAAAGTGCCCTTTTTACGGAACAGTTTTTTTTTAAGTTTTTTAGGATTATCTCAAAAATTGGCTCTAACAATTATCTTTAAACTTAATATATCAACTATACATAATAAGAGCTGCAATTTTTATTTGAAACATTTTCCTGAGAAAACTGATTTAAGTGGGCTTTTGAGGTTATGTTTTCCTCTAAAGTGCTAATACGATTAGTTTATTATACAATACCATCATTTAAATAATATTAATTCGAATTAAAAAATGTTACCAAAATTAAGAATCTTGTTGGTTTTTTTCCAGAGAAAGTTTATGCTATTTTCAAAAAAAAGTTATTTTATTGAGTTCAGATTCTCTTTAATTAAAGATTAATTTGAAGGATTAATAATCATTATTAGTAAAAATTATAATTATGTGGATGTAGAATTTTATCTATCGTATCATGCCATGTCTGTGATGTAGTTGACCAGTTTGGGGGGGGGGATTTTCATTCATCGTGAGAATAAAGTGATCAAGTACGTTATTATTAATGAAGTTGAAATCAACTTTATACATGAACTTGATAACTTTATTCTGACGATGGATGAAATTTCGAAACCGGTCAGGTACATCACAAATTAATGTGAATGCTATGACGGATAAAATGCCAGATAAAAATTCTAAGATTGAAGAAAATTCGTCAGTTATAACTGTATAATATTATAAAGTATAAGTAACATTTTTTTAAATTATAACTGTGTAAGTATTATAAACTACATTAAGAGAAAGGAGTGTGAGTGTTTCACACCATTTTATTTATTTTTTATGTTACGAACTACTTGGTAGGAGGAGTTATTTGCAACCAATTTATCCCTATAAAGAATTAAACATCTAATTCTCCTTACTGATCAACTTACACCTTAACAATGAATAAGTTTTGTTTTTTTTTAATTGGAGTTTTAAAAAATGATATTAATAATGATGTTTCTAAAACCTTAAACATCCACATTTTCTCATTATGGTTTTTGAAGGAATATAAATCCAATTTTTTTTGTTTTTTTTTTTAAACAAAAAATCAAGAAATAATTATTGTTCCCTGGAATTGCACGTTTTTGGCCAAATTCCTATTTGTTTTGTTTATTTGGGCCAAAACAATAATTAAAAACAACACACTTAACACTTAAATAAATTATACAATTAATATTGCTTACATTTATAAAATAAGTTGTTTTTTTTAACTATTTTTATACATTATGATATGTACACATTTTTTCAGTTGTGCTATGATTTTTTTTTTGTTTTTATTTTTTTATTTTATTTAAAATTAGAAATTACATAAACACTACATTAGGATTTAATGGATGATATTAGAATTTTACTTTCTTTTAATTTTTTGAAATAATCATCTTTTTTTTTTTTATGTATTTATTTTATTCCTAATGATATGTACACATTTCATTCAGTTGTGCTATGATTATATTTTTTTTTTTTCGTTTTTATATTTTATTTAAAATTAGAAATTACATAAACACTACATTAGGATTTAATGGATGATATTAGAATTTTACTTTCTTTTAATGTTTAAATAATCATCTTTTTTTTTTATTTTATTTTTTTTAAACAATCTATAATAAAATTTAGTTTTATTTATAATTTCAAATATAAAAATTATAAAATGTAAGATTTTTTTTTTTTTTTATAAATTCAAATAATCTATTTCCAAATAAATGTAGAGTATTCCTTAAAGTAACTATCTCCCTAAGTGAAACAGAAAGTATTAAATTAAATTTAAAAAAAAGGGCTAAAAATTATTTTAAACGAAAATAAATGATTGATATCGCTTGGTAAGAACTTTGTAAAAGAGTTTGAATGAGTATCTATCTAAAGCCCCATTAGGCCCAATGGCTACTGTAAAGTTCGAAATCTTTTCAGTACACTGCCAGCCTTCGGGAAGTGTTCTCCCGTTGCCATTCACTGGACAGTGGGTTGTAGTGACTCCTAGATAGATAATATCTAAAGGGTGGCACTGCTGGACTCCGCGTTGCTAGTCCAGTGCGCTATCATTGAGCTAACCTCGTCCCTTATGACAATGTAATCTTTTAACAGTATTGAGGAACATTCCATTTTATGCAATCTGAGATTTTTATTATTATTATTATGAATTTTTTTCTTCATAATTCCATATAAGATTTTAAAAAATGTAAGCTAAGATTTAATACTACAAAATTCAAGACTACGCCCAAAAATTCACAGCTATTTATTTTTTGTTTAAACAAAAATAAATATTGACAGAAAAATTTCCAAAAAATACTTTCAATCAAATGGTAAGAATAATATTTTTTGATTTGTGATGGATTAATCATTATATATTTGCTAACAATAAATTTTAAGGAAATGACAAAAAAACTATAAACTTCTATTGTAATAAATCCAGCTAATTTTTATTTATTTCTGATTATAATATAGTGGTTTCGAGTAAACAAACTCTCCACCTACTGCATTTGCTCATAAATACAAGCATCATTACATTCCTTTTTAGGAAGTACACTCTAGTACACACTCTTATTCTGTTCTTATTTTAAAATATTTGTAAAAAAAGAAATGTCTTTATTGTTCCTTTTCATAAAATTAAATAGACATTACTTAACCTCTAACAATATAATCTCTACTTCATGAAGAGTTTTTGGATAGTTGATTTGCAAACTTTATATATATATATATATATATCAGTCTTTAACACTATGTAACTTAAAACACTTAGATCTACGGGTTGAGATACTGGGTGTTGTTTCAGCTTTAGAAGCGACAGTACCCTGTAGAAGCTTATTGTAATATTATGGGAAAACGTCGGTTTATAACCAACCACTGAATCGGTGTCTACTCGAAGATCTCAATGTTTTACATGACAATGGCCGTGGAAGCATTGAAAGATAGGTAACATTTTTAATAGGCAAAAGTTGTCAATTTTCTCGAAAGACCTAAATTATAATCAGAAATAAACAATTGGCTAAATTTACTCTTTTGTGTTATATTTATTAGAATTAAGAATTTATTAAATGATACACATGTAGGTTCTACATTAAAAAAATATATATTTGTTTTCAAAAAATTTCGAAAAACTGCTGAAACCATAAAGCTCAATATAAAGATTATATTTGGTTATTCATTCCTTTTATTTTGCAACGTGGATAGTTACTTTAAGAACTCCCCGAATATAGTTTCTTTTTTTTGGTTCAATTTACAAAACATGATCATTTTAACCAACTAAAAATAAAATAAATTAATATTATAAAACTACTTTTTAAAAAGAAAAATTAATATATAAACACTATAAAGTAAATAATAATAAAATATTTATTTATTCTTGTTATTTAACAATAAAGTTTTAACAACTTCCAATATGGAGTATAAAAATATTATTTTAACTAATTATCTGAACTACATTTCTCCTATAAGGACCTTGCAGATCAATGTGATCCAGAAATTCAAAAAGAGAACAGAAATGAATTAGAAATCATTTTGTTTTAATTAAAGCAAAACCAAGAAGAAATAGAAGAAAAAATAAAAAGAATAGCATTAGAATTACATTTACATAGGATTATAAAATGAAAGTAAGAGAATTTAATTGTTTATTATATTTAATTATTCTCTCTTTGTTAAAAACTAGATGTTATTTTTGAAAATTAAGAAAAATACGTGTGTTAACTGCCTTTTATAAATTCTTTACAAGGCACACGGTCCATCACAAATGATTTTTCTTTTAAATAACACGATATTTATTACATAAATCTTTTTAACTTTTTTTTTCTCTTTTTTATATTGAACGATATTTACTTTATTATTTATATATATCGATATGTAATTTGTTCCACAAAATTGCGCGCATTAATTTTTAAATTTTAATTAAATTAATATTCGAGAATCACACTTAAATTTAATATCACCTACTGCTTTCATTCATATAGAGTTTATTTTATAACATTTAAAAATGAAAATGATTCTGTGACAGAACTAATTCTGTTTTTTAGTATTAAGTAGATTTTAATTAACTAGATCATCTTATTGGGCCAGTTTTTTTTTTAGTGTATTGAACAATAAGGAGAGTGGTAAAAGCAGCCAACAATAGTCTCAGTAATAAATTTGATTTAATTATGTTTCAGCTCAGGCCTTGCCATCTTCAGATCTGTATAATTAACAATATTTTATTATCGACTTACAGACAACTTACTTCTTACAGGCCAACTTATTATAAAAGTAACAATAGCTATAGAACAATTTTCTAGTTAAATATTACATTTTTTACTTTAATAAAATAAAACCACATATAATTATAGTCTTGGTTTCAAATTATAATACAATTTTTTATATTGGTTTAACTTACTAAAAATTGAATAGATCCTTTACGAATCATCGTCATAGGTCATACTAATTCTGGAGAATAGAGGTTAAGTAAGTTGATAATAATATATTGTGAATTATACAGATCTGAAGATCTGGGCCTGGGACGAAACGTTATTAAAGAAAATATATTACTGAGACCATTGTTGGCTGTTTTTGTCACTCTCCTTATTGTACTACAAGGAATAATCTGCAACCCTAAAATCCTTTTCATGATTAGTGTACAAAACCAAATGGAACAAATGAACCAAAGAAAAAAGAAGCATGTTATCACGGAAAATATCTCTGGATGCTTCTAAGTTTTGTTTATTATTTAAATTATGCCTACTTTACCAACAAATAAATAATTCTGAGGCTTTGCAAAGATATTTTTACATTTCTCACTATTCAAAGTTTCATTCACACATATAGAAACACTGTCACTGAACACTGCAGAGCCAACTATTTCCACACTAAAGGTGGCTACAGAGTATGCATGTATTCGCGATTCGTGATGCGCGATGCCTGATTCGTCCAGTTCGTAGTAAATCGCCAACAGAGCATACAGACTATGCGTTTGTTCAAGATTGTGCGTGATGCGTGGTTTGTCCATGTTCGTTCGCAGTTTAAATTAGTTCACAGAAATTTGTAAACACGTAGCCTATTATTAATTATTTCAACAGGTACATGTATATTATTTTTAAATTGTGTTCATATTTCTGCTCTGAAAATATAGAGAGTGACGATGATCTGGCAATAGCTAGTCCTGTTTTTATAATCATGGCGCAAAAGAAGAAGAAGTTTTTAAACAAACGGAAAAAAACGCAGACGGTAGAGTGTATCACTATTCCAAAATATTGACAGGTAATTATTAAGAACAAGAACACAAGATAGTAAAAAGAACAAGAATATTTAAGACAGTAAAAACAAGAATGCGGAATTAAATGTAGACATAATCCCCTCGAACAAACTAGCGCGCACAAGGAATGGACGAATTAATTGTGAACACAGCTCGAACTTCGACGAATCAGCGGTTCGTGTTGATGCATAGCCTTTGATATTCGTCAATTTACCGCTCTTAAGAGCGAATTACTGTGCACACAGGAATCATGTTGTTTACAATGGATTTTTAGCAACAAATCCCTACACACTATTATCATAACTGCCCGCGATTGCTGTATCGCGCATCACGAATCGCGAATACATGCATAGTCTGCAGCCACCTTAAGAAACCTAGCGAATAAACCGAAAAGCTTCTTAAAAAAAAAAAAAATCTCTAATCGATAGTTAATGTCATAGCTTAGCTTGTCTTAAAACTGTCCAATTCAATTCGAATCGACTGTATTTCCTAAAACAGAGATGGAGCCCCAGAAACCAGGTAGTAAGATTTTTGATTGTGATTTCAATTTTTATTATAATTATCTTCTAATAAGTTATCTATAAGAAATGCTTTGATTATAACAAAGTGATTTTACTAATTCAATTCTGACTCAATAGAATTTTTTTTTTTATTACTTTAATAAGTATGGCCGGTCAACCTGATATGCATTTAATGATATGTTCTGTTTTTTTTTGTTTTTTTGTTAGGTCTACCTAAAAGTGGTTAATCAAATATTAAACATTTTTTTTATTATTTTCTTAAAAATTACAATCTGTACACATACATAAATCAAAAAACATATGTTTCTAAAATATTATTTTAATTAAAAAGTTTTTTTTTTGATATGCATAAATTTATCACAGTAGGTGTTTATGGTGATAATACTTTTAATTTATAATTTAATTAAACAGTATAATATCACCATTTTTGAGACTTCATTTTATTATGTACAGTAATTATTGATTTTCAACAGTGTTCCATAACTATTTGAAAATTAATTTTACCACAAACCAATGAATCTTTTCTTACTAGTAAAAACAAAGAAAACTTTTTGCCACTCAAAATGTAATAAATTTTGTTTTAAAACCATTATAATGAAAACTACATAATTTCTTTTTAACAAAACTTATTAACAACTTTATTTATTTATGGAATACTGTTGAACTAAATTGAATCAATAATTTAATGCGTGTGCTTTACAAGAAAAATAACTTTATTTTTCTGGCCAGCCTAAATCTTCTCCAACCAGCTCGTAAAATTTTTGGTTATGCTCTACATAATATCTACGCAATTTTGTAAGTATCTTTGGATCTACACGTGGATGTTTTCTACCTTTACTTTCTCTTAAACATTTGTCAGCGGTATCATTTCTTAGACAATAGAAACCTTTTGTACGATTGAAATAGAAATTATGCCTTCCAATACGATGTTCCAATCCTAGGAATGTTTCTATCCTTTCTAATTCAGAGACAGGATCTTCAATTAGACGATCACCATTTACTATTAACAATTGTTGTCTTGGAAACACCTAGAACATTTTTTTTGTTTTTTTAAATAAATTCTAGATAATTATGCAAGGAAATATATATATTTTTTTTTTCTCTCACTACTGTTAAGGAAAAGTCTTGCGATTTTCCTTAAAAGTTGAGGAAAATTCTTGAAATTTAATTAACTTTGAGTAAGTAAAAATAACTATTCAAAATGAAAATTCGAGTAAACTTAAACTTGATTTCCCAATAAGGTGCGACACAAAGATTTCGGTCATCAGTGATTTAAATGGGCTTTTGTCGATAACTAATTATTTTTACTTAAAAATTAATCGCTTTTAAGTTGCAATACATATATAAACTCTTTCTTGATCATTTTCTTTTTTTTCCAAATGATTACGATTGCCTTGAAAACCATGACAACGATTTCTCTTTCATGGTTCCATCAATTTGCTCTAAAACGTATCCGGAAAAAAAATGTTGATTTAAGTGGCGCTCTGAGGAAGTTACGACTTATTATTTTTTCGGAATATATGATTCCATTACCTATATAGACTAATTAAGGCCGACTAAATATGTTGTAAAAATTCCTGTTTTGAAATAAATTTATCAAGTAGAATCGAGAAAATCGAGTGGGATTTTCATAGGATTTTCATTTTATTACTTTCTCTTACTCCTCCTAGTAAGAGGGAGTATTTGTAATCGTGTCAAATTTTCGATATCGAGTTTTCACCGGAAATATCGTTTTGAGGTCCCCTGAGTCCAAAAAAGTGGTTTTTAGCAAATGGTCTGTGTGTGTGTGTGTGTGTGTGTGTGTGTGAACAGCATAGCTCAAAAACGAAAAACCGTAGAAAGTTGAAACTTGATATTCCGTTTAGGTATCACCATGGATCTGACAGTACGTTCATCTGTCAAAATTCCTCAACCGGAAGTACCACTTTACTAGTTTTTTTTTTTACTTTTTTGCGTTTTCTCAAAAATGGCTCCGACGATTTTCTTCAAACTTGATTTATCAACTACACATACAAAGAGCTACAACTTTTATTTGAAACATTTCTCTGGGAAAATTCATTTAAGGGCAGTTAGGGGGGGGGGTGGGGTTATGTTTTTCTCTAAAAGCTTATCATAGTTGATTATACAATTCTATCTCACCAAACAAAATTAATTAGAAATAATGGATGACCAAAATTCGAGTTTCAAGGAAATTAGTTAACCGGAAGTGCGCTTTTACTGAACGGTTTTTTCAGTTTTCGTCGTATTTGAATTAATTTGGTACACAAACTATAAAATTTGTCAATTATAATTTTGAGAACTGGAGTAAGAGAAAGTTGTGTGAATGTTTCACACCAGATTTTTTTTTTTATTTAAAATAGTTTGTTCTTAATACCTCAAGCCATCTATGCATAAAAGTATGATACAGTGATAGTGCTAACGGTCTATAGGCAGAATTTACACTTCCATCTGGCTTTATAGCGTATTGTTCGAAGGTTTTAGCGGGTCCAGAGGGCACTGGAGAAGCAGCTGTAGCCGCGTGACTTCTCAGCTGGGTATAATCAGAAATTGCTCTTGTTACAGGTTCTCTAACAATCAGTAGTAGTTTTACGCTTGCATTCATTGCTCTTATTCTTTCAGGTACCTAAACAAAAACAATAAAAATAAAATAAAATAAAGTCCTTGGATTGCTATAAATGACTTTGTTTGTTATAAATGCTATAACTGACTTTGATTGTTATAAATGCTATAACTGACTTTGATTGTTATAAATGCTATAAATGACTTTGATTGTTATAAATGCTATAAATGACTTTGATTGTTATAAATGTTATAACTGACTTTGATTGTTATAAATGCTATAAATGACTTTGATTGTTATAAATGCTATAAATGACTTTGATTGTTATAAATGCTATAAATGACTTTGATTGTTATAAATGCTATAAATGACTTTGATATAAATGCTATAACTGACTTTGATTGTTATAAATGCTGTAAATGGCTTTGATTGTTATAAATGCTATAAATGACTTTGATTGTTATAAATGCTATAAATGGCTTTGATTGTTATTAAAAAAAAAATGTTCTTTCACATAACTGCTTTTTACTTTCATTGTATTTAAGAAAATTATTTTAATCTTTAAAGAAAATGATTTTTAAGAATAGTTTAAAACAAAAAAAATGTTTTTAATAAAGATTTGAATTATATTTTGTATAATTTTGAAAGTACTGGAGCCTGCCTTATATGCCTTAACAATATTGCTAGTTTAGAAGACTTAAATTTACTTATTTTCTTGGGTTAGTGAGTGCAGTTTAAGTTGTGACTATAATTATATAGTATATGTATGGGATGTACTAATGTATGGGATGTACTAATGAATGGTCGTACTAATGAATGGTGAATGAACTGGAATGAATAGAATAAAGAAAGAAGAATTGGTTAATCACTGATAGAGCATATATGCAAAATTAGTGTCGTGAGTAGTCCCCCAAAGACGCCTGCGAGGTGCTTCTTTAGAGCTCGCCGCCGCAGGCGATTCACCATCCATTTGGAGGAATCCTGGCTCTAGTCAATCCCTCGCAATGGAGCAGTATTTCTCCCTTAGTCAAACAAAACCTGCAATGGCTATTACAGCCTGACCCTATAGGTTCATATGCTTCCTGTGGGTAAGTGTCCGCATTATTGATCCGGCATACCCCTTAAGGTCAAAGATAAAAATTAAATCATGAACTATTACTAACAAATATCATTTGTTGTAAACTTTTGGAAATACTGTAAAGATTTGACAAGAGAAGAAGGCGATCGAAAAGGTCTGGTTATAGACCGTTGTTTGTAGGTTTGTTGTATGATTGTGATCGCTTATATTCTCTTTCATGCTTCTACATATATCCGTTCTTCTTTATTTACTAGGAGTAGAATCTTGGTTTTCTTCCTTAGGAGTGTAATGCAGGGAGCAGTTAAGTTACAGTTATAGTTTATATCTATAAATTTACCCACCTTGTTTTATGTACAATGAAAATTCTGTACTTTGCTAATTTGTTTTATCCAAGCAACTTTCCTGAATTGGCATTAGAATTTTTTTAATGAATCTAATTACAGAAAAAATTACTAAGACAATTTAACTATCTACTGAAGGGAAAGAAATACTTTTTACTCCCCTCTCAGACCGCAAATGAAATCAACAACAATAATAAAAGAAAATTACCTCAGGTGTGACAAAATAACTTGGACTTTTCTCTATAGTGATCTGTCCCTTAAATGAATGCGGCATTTTCTTTCTATACCAGTCTAAACCTTTATTATAATTATCATCTCGATCAAAGAAATGTACTTCTCCAGCTGCTTTCTGCACCCCAGGATGTAGGTAGAGCATTTCCAATAGGGCTCTTGTTCCACATTTCCTCACTCCAATTATTATTGCCTAAAAGAAAAACAAACAAACAAACAAATGGTTAAATAAGAGAGAAAGTATGAAGAAAGAAAAACAAAAACAAACAAATTATTGAACTATGTGAAAATTTTAAAGAAAAATCGATTTAATATTTACAGGGAAGGACCTAGGAAGCAGTAAATTCAGGAACTGCACTTAACAGATAATACACTGTTCCCTAATCCCATACTAACATGAGCGCAATTTGTGTGTGAAACAGGAGGAGAAGACAATGGTAATCAGAGTGAAACTGTAGGTTGCCCCTTTCTTGCAAGGGGTCGCAAAATGCAATATTAACACATTGAGTTGTCACAATAATAACACAATATCGCGCAAAACTATGGCGTGAAACAGTGGCACGACTTTCTTTTACGGCTATTTATAGAATTATATGCCAGATTCGTGTGGCAAATATCTTCTTAGGCATTTAGTGCAAGTGATTACATTTGTAGTCCAGATAAAAGCGCCTATAATACTGCATTAACCCTTATATAACCTTTAAAATTTAACATCATACACCATAAATTCCGAAGAGCTACCTGAAACCATTTTATTCGGGTAAAAAATGTTACAAATAAAAGTGCTAGTTTTTACCTGTGTAAGTCGTACTCGTAAGTTTGAAGGAATTCGTTGTAATCGTTTACTGTAATGGATGTGAGAAGGAGAGAGAATTAGAGAGAATGGGTAGTAAGATGAAATAGACTAAGAATATAAACTGAACACTGTATAATGAAAGAACACACAAACTGCACAAGTATACTTCACAAGTATATAGAAATTACGTAGCGATATATATATATCTGGCTGAGTGATGAGATACAAGTTTGCTGACTGACTAGATTGTAAACTGGTCGTCAACTCTTCTCTGTAAGGCCAGCTCGGCTATTAAATATATTATTTTAAATTTAATTAAGTCACTTTTTAAAACAAATTTATTTAGTAGAATTACAAATTTATACAATATACGCTTGAATAACCCAGTACGACCGACAAACAAGGAATTTTTTATATATCATCTCTCACAGAGATGCTAAGTACAAACCCCACCCCTCCTCCAAAAGTGTTTCAAATAAAAGTTGTAGCTCTTTCTATGTGCAGTTGATGTACCAAGTTTAAAGAAAATCGCCGGAGCCATTTTTGAGAAAATCGCAAAAACTTTGGAGGAATTTTGAAAGATAACGTAGCGTCAGATTCCATGGTGATACCTAAAAAGAATATCAAGTTTCAACTTTCAACGGTTTTTTATTTTTGAGCTATTCTGTTCACATATATATACGTATACACACACACACACACACACACACACACACACACACACAGCACAGACTATTTGCTAAAAACCACTTTTTTGGACTCAAGGGATCTGAAAACGGATATTTCCGGTGAAAACTCGATATCGAAAATTTGACACAATTACAATACTTCCTCTTACCAGGAGTAAGAGAAAGTAAAAAAGAAGGTTAGAAGGAGGAAGAGAAGACTTAGAAAGCTTAGATGGAGGGTGTCAGTGCTACTAAGGGAAGGTGCCGTAAATTCTTCGAGCGGGGTAACGGTAAGACGGGAATCTTGGATTTGCAGTAATGGTAACATGAATGCTTAGGAATCGTCTATGGCGCTTTAGAAGAAAGTCTAACATAACCTCTTTACACCTACAATCGATCGGAGAAGGAGAGAAAAGTAGTGAGAAACGATTTTTGAGAAATAAGCTAGAATAAAAGAGAGACACAAAATGCCAGGACTCTTTACACGTACAACAGAGAGAGGCTGCAGTAGATTGCTGACTCGTTGTAAACTGTTGTCAAAATTGTCCCCCTGTAGGGCTAGCTCGGCTGTATATATAATATGCAGAGTCCCCCGCTACTATACACCCACAATATGCAGAGTCCCCCACTACTATACACCCACAATATGCAGAGTCCCCCACTATTACACACCCACAAACCACATTACATGAATTATTCCGGAAATTTTTTGTCAAATATAAGTTTCCGGTAAGTTAGGCTGTTTTTATGGTTAGTTGTTACTCTTTACTCTTTTACTCGTTACTTTTTCTTGTTGGAGCGATTTTTCGAGAAAACAGTTCACTATTCTAGGAACAACAGGTGCTGGTAGCCGTTGTTTACTATATAATTAAAAGAGTAAACTAATTGAATAACATAATTTATATATATAGAATCGCCCACCCCAGTCTGGTCTAGTTAGCGGAGGCAGAGTAACTAGGTTCATTCTTCGTTCTTCGGATCCTATGAATCTTTAGTGATTCGAATTCCATTATATTTACAATATAATTTTTTTAAAAATTCATAAAAAACCTATTTTGTTTAATCGCTTTTCCAGTTAGGAAACCCCGAAACCCTTAAAAAAATAAAAAAATATTCCCAGGTAAAGTGATAAAAATGTAAATGATAGGTATTTTTGTGTGCAGATAGTATAAGAATACAGATAGTTTATTAGTGGAGATGGTATACGAAGTTTACAAGAAAATCGCTGGAGTTGTCTTCAAGAACACCGTGAAAAACTGCAACAAAAAAATCATTACTCGCACACTTTCGGTTTTTGGATTTTGCCGATAATTTCGTGTCAGATACGGACTCTGACTCGCAACCTAAAAACTTATGTGGTATCATAACGGTCTATACCGTTTGAGCGCTGCCAACGATTTTTCATTTTTGAAATACTTTGTTCACAGGCACACAGACCATTCTCTAAAAACATACTTTTTTCGTACACAGGGGATTTCAGAACATTTATTTCCGGTGAAGAGCGATTCCGCAATACTGCCTCTTACTAAGAGTAATAGAAAGTTAAAAATATCTGACTTTCTTCTTTTGGTGCTTCAAGGACTCACCAACAGTAATAATATTCATGAATACATATACATTTGTAGTATGTATGTATGTATAAGTAATACTGTAGAAGTATTGTAGATATATGTGCGTTCACGATAACTACCCATTTTCTTAATCAAAATTTATATATGTATATAGTTTCATTGTCGTGCGCATATCATTAAAATAGCATATCTAAATCAGAAATCTTAAACTAAAATCCAAACAGAATTACCGCAAGTGAAACACAATATTACATGAATACACGCAAAACACTATTTTCTGACTGATTTATATATAATGTTTAAATTAATGATTTTTTTTAAATTTAATTAATATAATCATTATTATAGTTTATGATTTATTTGTTTAGTATATATTCATTTTTATCAATTTATTTAATTAAAGTAGAAACAAATATCAATTATACAGTTAATCAACTAAGAATTTTGTAACAATTATTTGGTATCAAGGGCGTCAAGGACATTCAATATTTACCAGTTTTGTGGCCCTAATCCACGAAATTGCTACATCAATTATATTTTTGCTTTTATTTCTGCCAAATCTCTCTCTCTCAATCATGATCCTAATCACGTGACCAGGGTGGAGAAGTTTTTAGTGCTTAAAATGGCGATATTATCAAGGTTTAGTGTATATTAGTTTAGTTTAGTGAAATAACAGGCATATTTGGTCAGTAGAATAAAAAAATAAAATGAGGAATTGGACTTACGATTTAAATATGGAATATAGTAAATGTTGGCCATCATTTTTTTTTTTTAAATTAATTCATTCAAAATTAGACACTATTTTCCGGCAGAAGTTTCTAATTAAAGGAATGAATTTTCCCAATAGAATTTACAAAGAATTAAATTTCGATTCAAAAGAAAACCGATAATTGAATGCTGAAAACTCCATTAGTCAGATTAGATGGATAAAATCGGTTTATGACCAACCATTGACGCAGTCAAAACCTAAGTATTTTTCAGGAGAATAACCCCCGAAGTTCTCTTACTATTGATAAGCAGAAGTATTGCAATCGGGTCAAATTTTCAAAATTGAGTTATTACCAGAAATATATGTTTTATGGTGTCCTTGGGAGAACCCTAAGTACATCGTATTGGAGTTATTATTATTGTTTGAAATGAGGAAGATCTAGCACAAATTATAAGAAAACTGCTCGCAGCGTACCCAGAATTGGGTTTAGATGTCAGTAAGCCCAAAACGCTGTACACGATAGTAGACCTTTGTACATAATTGCGGATAACTGGCAGTTAAATCCGTGTGGCGAGCTTAAATACCTAGAAGCGTGGATATCAACAATTGGGATTTCAGAATGGGATATCCAAAAAAAAATTGTAAAGGGAAGACAAGCTATCCAATTATTAAATTCAGAACTTTAGAGTAAATCTATCCACATGGATATTAAAAAAAAGGCTCTTACAGGCTTTCGTAGAAAATATCACCATCTACGTGGCAGAAATTAGAAGTTTAAGTTAGGGTGTTGGCTTTAGAAATGGATTTTTGGAGAAGGAACTGTAGGGGGCCTCCAAGTTATAGCATTTGTCTAATACGGAAATCCGAACAGGTGTTACAATACAAGACGTTGAAGCACGGAAATTAAAATGGTACGGCCACGTGATGCAGAAGAATGGTTAGGGATGGAGTAAAAAGGTGGTTAACTTCATACCGTGAAAAAAGAAAAAAATCTGGTATGAAACACTAACACAACTTTCTCTTACTCCTGTTCTCAAAATTATAATTGACAAATGTTATAGTTTGTGTACCAAATTCAACGAAAATTGAAAAAACAGTTCAGTAAAAGCGCACTTCCGGTTAACTAATTTTCTTAAAACTCGGAATTTTGGCCATCTATTTATTTCTAATTATTTTTGTTTGGATGATAGAATTGTATAATCAACTATAATAGCAATTTAGAGGAAGCTGTAACCCCACCCCTCCCCTAAAAGTGCCTTAAATGAATTTGTAGAAATCTTTGCATTTTAGTTTAAATACGAAGTTTCAAGAAAATCGTTGGAACCATTTTTGAGAAAATCGCGAAAAAGTGAAGAAATCATTTAGTAGTGTTGAAATAAACGCACTTCCGGTTATCCGATTTTTTCACACTCGGAATTTCAACAACATATTTAATTCTAATTAACATTATTAAGAAGGCAGATTTGTCTATCTAATAAACTGAAGTAGCACTTTAGAGGAAAACCTTACCCCACCCCTCCCCACGAAGTGCCCTTAAATGAATTTTTTTAGAGAAATGTTTCAAATAAAAGTTGTAGCTCTTTGTATATGTAGTTGATCCACAAAGTTTAAAGAAAATCGTTGAAGCCATTTTAAAGAGAAAATCGCAAAAACGTAAAAACAACAACTAGTAACGTGGTAGTTCCGGATGAGGAATTTTGACAGATAACGTAGTGTCAGATTCCAAGGTGATACCTAAAAAGAATATCAAGTTTCAACTTTCTACGGTTTTTTATTTTTGAGCTATGCTGTTCACATATATATATATACACACACACATACACACACAGACACACACACACACACAGACTATTTGCTAAAAACCACTTTTTTGGACTCAAGGGATTCAAAACGGATATTCCGGTGAAAACTCGATATCAAAATTAGCACGATTACAATACTTCCTCTTACCAGGAGTAAGAGAAAGTAAAAAAGAAGGTAGAGAAGACTTAGAAAGCTTAGATGGAGGGGGCCATTGCTACTAAGGGAAGGTGCCGTAAATTCTTCGAGCGGGCGAACGATAAGACGGGAATCTTGGATTTGCAGTAATGGTAACATGTATGCTTAGGAATCGTCTATGGCGCTTTAGAAGAAAGTCTAACATAACCTCTTTACACCTATAATAGATGGGAGAAGGAGAGAAAAGTAGTGAGAAACGATTTTTGAGAAATAAGCTAGAATTAAAGAGAGACACAAAATGCCAGGACTCTTTACACGTACAACAGAGAGAGGCTGCAGTAGATTGCTGACTCGTTGTAAAATGTTGTCAAAATTGTCCCCCTGTTGGGCTAGCTCGGCTGTATATATAATATGCAGAGTCCCCCACTACTATACACCCACAATATGCAGAGTCCCCCACTAGTATACACCCGCAATATGCAGAGTCCCCTACCATTACACACCCACAAACCACATTACATGAATTATTCCGGAAATTTTTTGTCAAATATAAGTTGTTGGCTGTTTTTATGGTTAGTTGTTACTCTTTACTCTTTTATTCGTTACTTTTTCTTGTTGGAGCGATTTTTCGAGAAAATCGAAAACAAAAAAAAGCCGAAAAATCTGTTTTGTAAATAGGTATTTCCGGTCGAATTTCAAGTTTTAGCTTTCTGAAATTCTCTCTCTCTCACGCACATACTCGACCATACACGCGCGCACCGGCATACCAATTTAAAAAAAAAAAAATTCTCTTGTAACAATAAGAGAAAGTAAAAAGATGACAATGAATAAAATTGTAGTTGATCACGTTAAAACTTTACTCTTTGATTTAGGTTTAATTTTTACGTTTCACTGTTTGATTTAATATAGAAAAAAGTGATTTGTAATCAGTTGAAAAAATTTATAAATAAAATTGCTGATTGACCTTGGAATCTTTTTCCAGCACTTTTTTTTTTTATCCTTTCCTGTTTGAAATGAAACATAGTGTTCGTGTAAAAGACTAGGATTTGCCTTCTGAATCAGATAAGGATAGTGGCAGTAATGAATATTGGAACAGAGCGGCAGAGTGGCAGGCCATCAACAAGTTACCATCACTCTTCCTAATGAGCACGGTTGGCACCCTTTCTTCTTCGCTTCAATTTAAATCGCCCTCACACCTCTTCCACAACAAATTACTGATAGACATTTGTTCAAGGTTTTCTTCATTCTTTTTACGTTCTCTTACTACTATAAGACAGGAAGTATTGCAATCATATCAGTATATCACATTTTCACCGGAAATATACGTTTTGGCTGTCTCTGGGTCAAAAAATATGGTTTGTATTATTAACTACACATATACTTATTTAATTTAATTTAAATATTACTATGAATATTATAAAACCGGTCAAAGTTAATGATTTGTTCAAAATGTATCAACATCAATAGAAAATTAAATTGAACTAATGACAATGTTGTCCCATGTGGGTCTGGGGCAAAATTCACTCACGGCATCCTCAGCCTGTCGTAAGAGGCGAATAAAGAGGATCCACTGGCCCACTATCCGTGACCAGAGGGTTTTTCCCGTCTTATCCTTAACAACCTATCCGCTCCTGCTCCTTACTCCCCCCCCTTTCTTTTCCCTTCACATTCACATTGATACAGACCACACGCACACTACACCCTCCCCACACAAACCAAAAGCACATACATTACACAATTCAGAGTTACCGTCCTTGAGACCTTATAAGAGGGAGTAAGTCTGGAGGCTGTGAGGAGGCAGCCTCTCCGCCGGACTCGGGCGCTGTGGGCCAATCACCCACACACCCTAAAGTAACTGATTACGAAACCTCAACTGAAAGTAACAGCTGGATTGACTCACCGGAAACGACCAGTGCACCCTCTAAGGACTTAAAAATAGAAATATGCAATGTTTTATCTTTGTACCGACCCGGAGCATTACGCATGCTACTTGACACACTCGACACATATTCGACTGACATAGCTGCCATCCAAAAAATTCGCTGGATTAGTCAAGGAATAATGGAAAAGAGAAAGCATACTATATATTACAGCTGCCACGACTAATTACTTTTATGGAACTGGTTTTGTAGTTAGGGGACAAGCAAGAGACCTGGTGATTGGATTCAAGGCCATCAGTCCGAGGATGTGTTGGATCAGAATTAAAATTTTCATTTTCATTCTAATTTTCAACTACACCACATTTAGCGTGACAGCCGCAACGAAGGAATTGTCTGTACCTGCAGAAGAAAGGAGACCAACTAGAGTGCCGCAATTATAGAGGTGTAACGCTGCTATCCTGCGCGTACAAAATACTCTCCAACATCTTATATAAGAAGCTTCTCCCTAATGCTGAGAGGGAGACCGTACCAGTGTGGGTTTCTTCGGGGAAAGTTAACATGGACCAAATATTCACTCTACGCCAGATTCTTGAGAAATCGAGGGAACATAAAGTGCAGACTCACCATATGTTTGTCGATTTTGAAACTGCTTATGACAGCATAAATCGCCGAGAACTATATAACGCTATGCTGGAAATGAAGATACCGGAGAAGGTAGTTTGCGAGATAACAGGATCCAGACCACAGGCACTATAATTTAATAGGCTGGTTCAGATAGTAGCGGATGCGGACGACATAGATATAATTGCAAGGTCCTGGATAGCCTTGGAAGAAGCAATTTGAAATTAACGTCCGCCGCTAAAAAAAATGGAACTGAGAATAAACCAGTGCAAGACCAAATACACATGCACGAAGGCACCAATTCTTCATAGATTTCCTTGGGGCCCTTACGTTTGAACAGATAGAGAGCTTTGTGGATCTAGGTTCGCTGGTTAGTGCCACTCAAGTCACATCCCTAGAAATCAATAGGAGAATTTTACCCGCCAATAAAAGCTACTTCAGCCTCCAGAAGTACTTGAAGAGCAATCTTATTTCTCGAAGTACAAAATTCGTACTTTATAAAACCCTGATACGGCCTGTTTTAACAAAACCTGGACTCTCTCCAAAAAGGATGAAGAAGATGTGCTGATCTTCGAAAGAAAAGTTCTACGCAGAATACGTATATGGCGCAGTTCATAAGAACGACGTCTGGAGAAGGAGGTCTAACCAGGAACTAGGGAATTTATACAGAGAACCAGACGTAGTGAAAGTAATAAGATTGAGGAGGCTACGCTGGGCGGGACATGTAATAAGAATGGAAGAGGGAGCTATCGCTGGGAGAGCCGAAAAGGAATGTTTAATGGAAAGAGGCCTTGTGGGGAAGGCCAAAGCTGAGATGGTCAGAGGGTGTAAGTAGAGATGCAGCTCTATTTTGGGAATCAGGAATTGGAGGACAGCAGCACAAAACAGAGAAAGCTGGAAAAGACTTTTGAAAGAGGAGACCAAGGCTCACTAGTGGGCTGTAGAGCCATTGATGATGATGATTAATGACAATGTTGTAAAATAGATGTTAAGGTTCGGTCGTAAAAAGAAATTCTTTTTAAATTTTCACCAAAGTTTCGGCAAATTTATTCTTTCTTCTGCGTCTGTACAAAGGTTTTAATACAAATCAGAAAAAAAAAAAAAATATATAAACTTAAAATAAAAAGTATGATATATATATATAGCACATTTAAATTTATTTTAAACTATTGTGGTAGAACTAATCAATATTAAACTAAATCACAACTATTGAAAGTTTGACAATATGTGGCAGATATAAGAGTAAAGTATGGAAATAACTTAGGAAATGTACTTACAAAAATTTTCAGTTTGTATTACTTACAAACTATAGTTTAACCTGTGACATACCATCACCAAGTGTTACGGACATTGGACGGGTCAAGGTTTATAAAGGGCTAGGAGAGTGGATGGGAAAACAGATTAAGACATGGTTTTTCTTATATATGCCACATATTGTCAAACTTTCAATAGTTACGATTTAGTTTAATATTGATCTGTTCTACAACAATAGTTTAAAATAAATTTAAATGTGCTATATATATATCATACTTTTTATTTAGTTTATTTAAAAAAAAAATTATTTTGGAAATATTTATTTTAAGTTTATATTTTACGTTGTTTTTTTCTTTTTTTCTCTGATTTGTATTAAAACCTTTGTACAGACGCTGAAGAAGGCAATAAATATGCCGAAATGTCGGTGAAAATTTAAAAAGAGTTTTTTTTTTTGTATGACCGAACCTCAACATCAAATTTACAACATTGAATATAGCGGTCGTAATGAATACCAAAACACTAATGACAATATTTTATTAAGCAATAATTTCCAATTATTCTTTATTATATTCTTTTCGTCCATTAACAATAAGTTAAAATCATTGTTTTAATTTAGTAAAAAATAATTTATTATAAGGTAATTTAATTTAGAAACAACACATGTTATAGTGTATTGAAGTATATGGAAAATAAATTCTCCCTTGTTGGGGTTACTTTCAAGGAAACACACACACACACACACACACACACACACACAAACAAACAGATCATTTTCTAGAAACCACTTTTTCTTTTTCACTAAGGGAACCTTAAAACGGATATTTCCGGTGAAAACGAGATGTCGAAAATTTAACAAGTTTACAATATTTCCTCATACGAGGAGTTAGGGAAAGTAAAAATGACAAATGTGGTCATTAGAAAGATCCATGTAAATTAGTTAAAGGTTTAGTACTTTGTCTGAAGAGTTAACATCCACTGAGGAGAGGTACTAACTTGATGTTTTGAAGTAGCTGTTACTATACTATATTAAAAAAAAAAAATTATGGATTTAATGTTTAGGGATATTAAGTTAATTAATATTAATAATTTATAGGATTTGTATTTTGTTTATAACTTTTATACTTTTAGTTAACCATGTTTGTTTTTCATTTTATTGATAATTAATTTTATATATGTAAGTTATATTGTTTCTTACTTTTAACTTTCTCTTACTGCTAGTAAGAGGAAGTATTGTAATCGTGTCAAATTTTCGATATTTTTTTTTTTTATTATTATTATTAAATGAAATCTACATGAACTCATCGATCGATATTACATGTAATATAATTAGCTATTAACAAGTCAAAGATAAATTAAAAGAATGAGACAATAAACAAAATAAAAGAAACAAAAATAGAGAAATTAATGTACATAATTAAAACAGAAATGAAACAGTTTCAGGAAACAGAAAATCAGACAAAAGAAAATACAAAAGTTTAACAGGCGAGAACTAAAATATTTAACACTTTTAATTTATTGAAATTTTCGATATCGAGTTTTCACCGGAAATATCCGTTTTGAGGTCCCCTGAGTCCAAAAAAGTGGTTTTTAGCAAATAGTCGGTCTGTGTGTGTGTATATGTATGTATGTAAACAGCATAGCTTAAAAACGAAAAACCGTAGAAAGTTGAAATTTGATATTCCATTTATGTATCACCATAACATCTGACAGTGGGTCATCTGTCCAAATTCCTCAACCGGAAGTAGCACTTTACTTGTTGTTTTTTTTTTTAATTTTTGGGTTTTTTCTCAAAAATTGCTCCGACGATTTTCTTCAAACTTAGTATATCAAGTACACATACAAAGAGCTACAACTTATTTAAAACATTTCACTGGGAAAATTCATTTAAGGGCAGTTGTGGGGGAGGGTGGGGTTAGGTTTTCATTTAAAGTACTATTTCAGTTTATTAAACAATTCCATCATCCAAATAATATTAATTAGAATTAAATATTTTATTGAAATTCCGAGTTTGAAAACATCTGATAATCGGAAGTACGTTTGCTTTAACACTTTACTAAATGATTTTTTTCACTTTTTCGCAATTTTCTCAAAAATGGCTCCGACGATTTTTTTTGAAACTTCGTATGCACTAAAAATGCAAAGATCTGGATCTTCTATTTAAAACATTACTCTGGGAAAATTCATTTAAGGGCACTTTTAAGGGAAGGGTTGGGGTTACAGCTTCCTCTAAAGTGGTATCATAGTTGATTATATAATTCTATCATCCAAACGAAATTAATTAGAAATAAATTGATGGCCAAAATTCCGAGTTTTTAGAAAATTAGTAAACCGGAAGTGCACTTTTACTGAACTGTTTTTTTTTTTTCAATTTTCGATGAATTTCAATATAATTTGGTACACAAACTATAAAATTTGTCAATTATAATTTTGAGAACTGGAGTAAAAGAAAGTTGTGTGAGTGTTTCACACCGGATTTTTTTTATGGAAAGAGTAAAATGAGGTTTTTTTTTTAAGTTTGAATTGTAAAATTGTTTATATAAAACAAGGACGTCAACCCCCCCACTCCTCCTAAAAATCAATATTCCCAAAAGTATATTTCACATAAATGCGGTAGATAATTATGTATGAGCTGTTGATAGTGTACAAGTTTAAAGAAAATCGTTGGTGTTGCTTCACAAGAAAAATTGAAAAAAATCAGTAAAGTCGGATTTCCTGTTCATAGGTTTTGTCCGGAAACTTCCTGTCTGATGGGGTGGTAGTAACTATAGTGAATACCAAGTTTGAGCTTCTTGTGACTTTTCATTTTTGTAATATTCTTTTAAAACATACAGAGACACATACAAACATACAGAACATTTACTGAAAACATTTTTTTATTCGTATTCAAGAGACCCCCTCCCCCAAAACATGTATTTCCGGTGAAAATTCAGTTCAAAAATCAGGCTCGATTTTGCAAAGAGGAGTAAGAGAAAGTAAAAAAAAAAAAAAAATCAACTGTATAACAACGCCTTTTAATGTTGGTATTTTAAAACTGTTTTATTTTATTAATATGAGTTAATTAAATACAGATCGCCATCTATGGCAAAATTAAGGAACTTCTATAAAATTTACCACCCAATGTTATGACAGTGCTATATATATGTCAGATATTTGTCCTCTGCTTTTTTTGTTTTGACCAAGAAGTCTATCCGCATCATCTTATTGCACGATGCACATTATAAGCCTACTTGTCCTGGCTGGATTCTTTCTAACTGTCAACACAGGTAATAAAATAAATCGCTATTTTTTTTTTTTTTTATTTGTATACAAATATATAAATATATATATGGTAATGCCTCGTATTTGAAGTAGAAACTATATTTTTCTTTTCTTCCAGAAGAGACGCTCAATGAACTTGTATGTGAAAATGAAGAAATGATCCTTAGTTGTCCTAAGCATTATATTATATATATTTTAAGTGCAATGTATGGTAAAAAAGACGCCAGATACTGCAGAAAACCAGACCAAGATATTACAAACTGCGAAGAAAAAACCAGCTTTGTTAAAATAAAAAATAAGTACGTTGAATATAAAATCCGAGCTGATGAATTTTATTTTTAAATCGAAACTTGGCAACAAAAAGCAATAATCTACAAAGTGATGCTAATGTTTTCTATAATGAAATGAAACAAATTATAGATTTAAAATAAATTAGAAGAATAAATAATACATTAATTTTAATTATTACTAAAAAAGTTTTTTTTGTAGTTGCAATCAAAGGCAACACTGTCGCATTTTAGCCAGCAGTGATTTGTTCGGTGATCCTTGTGTAGGCTATAGAAAATATTTGGAAGTGACATATCGCTGTATGAGAAATGGTAAATTAGAATTTCATATTATGAATATTCTGTATAAACTATTTCGAAATAGAAGTTATATTTAATGATATTTTTATAATTATTTTACAGATAATATTTTAAAATCAATTGCGTGTGAATTAGATACACTTGAAATTAAATGTCCTCAAAATTATTCTATAAAAGTAGTAAATGCTTTATATGGAAAGAAAAATCCACTTACATGCTACAAAGCTACCAGCGGACAGTCAACTAACAAATGTGGTGCAGTAAATGCGTTCGATATCATGACAACTAGGTTTGTAACATTTCACGAGTTTTTTTTTAGTTTTTTTTAATAATGGCCAAAATATATGGATAGTGTTATGCATCAATTTGGTCAAGCGCCAAAGATGCGTTTTTATTTTTAATATTCGTACTATCTGGTGGCTAAAGATTCACTATTCTAAGGAAAATTATTTCGACTAAACACCAGTTGATTTATCGCAAATCTACAGCTCCCCCCCAAAACACTTTTCCGGACAAAGATTCCAAATAACTATCCATATGTATGTGTATAGCAATATGGAAAGGTGTAATAAAAATTGTATTGTACCATTTTTTTTTTTTAAACAATCATAATTTAAAAATACACAAGCTCTTCCATTTATTACTCAAAATCAATTTTTAGTGATGGATCAAATTGATGCATAACACCCATTCATATTTATATTATTAATTATATTATTAAACATTTTATGGTTTAAAATTCATGTAACATTTTTTTTTCTTTTTTTTTTTTTTTTTTTTGGTTTTACTAATAATTAGTTCTTCCGTCAATTTTAATTCCTTTACGTTAATAGATGCGACAATTTGAACACATGTAATGTTGCTGCGACCAATGATGTGTTTGGAGATCCATGTGTTTATACGTACAAATATCTTGAGGTAGATTATATGTGTTTATCCGGTAAGTATAATAACCATATCTGTATAAATAAATATTTTATCGATTTTTGAAAAAAGTTATGTCAAATCGCTTTTATACATTATCATATATATATATTTATATATGAAGTATGTATAATTTTTATTTTTATTGGTTTGTGGGGGTATTCCCCCATACAAATAGTGCTGAGTTTGCAATACACAAAATAAACAAAACCATTATAATTATAATACCATAGTTCATTTCTCTTCAATTACAAATCACATTGTCTTACTATTCTTCTTCTTCTATTGGCGCAACAGGCGCATGTAGCTGCCCTTGGCCTCGTCGTCAATCGCCAACCATCTCTCTCTATTCCCGGGCGTGCGTCACACTTATGTCCTTCCGCACGCTGTCTTTCCATCTATTCTTCGGACGTCCCCTTGGCCTTACTCCATCAGGTGATTCCTCGTATATCTTTTCTACAATTCTGCAGTCTTCCATCCTCAGGAGGTGTCCAAGCCATCTCAGGAGGTTTACATCTTTGTAAAGATCATATAATTCTTTATTTTTCCTTCTACGCCAGACGCCGTTCTCACATATTCCTCCAAATATTCGCCTCAACACTTTTCGCTCAAACCGGTCCAACAGATTTGCTGACGAATTCTTGAGCGTCCATGTTTCAGAGGCGTAAGTGACGACTGGTCTTATAAGGGTTTTGTAGATCTTTATCTTGGAGGAGAGGCTTACGAGCCGGTTTTTTAGGACTCTGGCAAGCGCAAAATACGCTTTATTCCCAGCAAGGATCCTCTTCCTTATCTCCTCATTCTCTTCCACATCTTCGTTTATTGCGGAACCGAGGTATTGGAAGGTGTTTACTGCTTCAAAGAGGTAGTCACCAACTACATAATGTTGCGGGCGATGGACAGGCACTTTTCTCCTCAGTACGAAGACTTTGTCTTCTTTTCGTTGACATTGTCTTACTATGTCTATATTAAATAAAAGTAAAAACTTCATCATATAATAATGTTAACCAATAATTCATTTTTAAATTTTTTTTAAAATGAAGAAGTGAATTGCCAATGATAAAGTGAAAAAAAACAACAGATGAATAAGAAATAACTGAACTGAAAAATATAAAATTTAAATAAAAGTAAATAATAAAGAGGGGGGAAACAAACAGAGATCTCTAAATAATATATATATATATATTCAAAGTGCGAAATAATTCAAAATATTTTCTTATAAATTTAGTTTTCGGCTTTTATATTTTGTCCGAATGTTCTTATGATCCTCTAATATAGTAAGTAAACTATTCATGCATACCTAGAACAGAAACATGTACCATAAAACAGATATTCCTAGTGAAATACAGAAAATTTTCATCTTACAGGAAAAAAAAATGATTAACTAAAAGTTTTTCCGACAGTATTGGCAATTAAATCCATGATATTTTTCATTAACAAAAATTTAATCTAGTAATTCTGATTTAACAATCGAAAAACCGGACATCACTTATTCTATTCATTGGTGATTTTGCGGTGCGTAGTGAAAAATCCTTTTATTAGGCTGTTGCAAATTGCTATTTGCTTTGGCCCGACACATTGTCAAGTATATCGCAGCGGCTCGGGGACCAACTGCAACACTAAATCTCTTCGCTGGCTGAAGTGAGGATGTCGGCTAAGTTCTTGCAGCATTCCACGGTTTCATCTCCACTAATGTCAGAGTTGGCGATGCTTAGAATTGCTCCCTGAGAATCAACAAACAAAAAAATTTTGGTCGGACGGGGGGGAATGAAAGTTAAAGTCCAGCCTTATTTTAGCGTTCTGTTTATAAAAAAAAAAACAGAATGTAAATGTACAGAATGTATTAGATGACCAAAAATGCTATGTTATATTCAATCTATATTCAAAGGGGTCAATCTATATTTGAAGCAAGTTTTATTTGCTAGAAATTTCTCGTTGTATATTTATAGTTATCAGTTAACAAAGAATTTCTATCTCCACAATTTAGATTTTGGGGTCCCACTAAGCAATGAAACGAACCGCATTAAAGAACCACATCAGGAAGATGATTTACCTAGCCTCCCAGGTTTCTCTGCCATGTCAAACATTTTGCATGTCTTCGACGCAAAAGGACAAGGGTATGACGAAAATCTTCGCATTCTCGTCCCACAATTGACTGTCACCGCTGAACTAGCAAATACGTCAGGGGTCAACAATGCAGAACAAAGCAAGGGGAAAAATCTTGAATCTTAGGTAAAAAAAAAGTTGTATACACGTGTAAATCTGTGGAATGCCTACAAAGTGTCTTAGAAGATCTATTGTAACTCACATGTTATCGGTGCCTATGAATAGAATGCAGAGTAGTCCGTTAAATTTCATATAGTGAGAATTATATTATAATAATGAGGGACTTTGTTTGGAATTCAGCTACAGTTTGTCTATAATTTGCTGAACTCAAGTAGTTGTAAATATATCAGCTAACTCTGCAAGCTCTTTGTTTACAGAGTTATTTGCTTGGCGTGCCAATGTAAATGATTATCAATGTCAATGTAAATGAGTTCCCCATAGGGACACAACGAGAACCTAATTCCTTCCCCTAACGGAGAATATTACGCTGCTATCCTTTTGTTATTTATTTAGATCACCTTGACTCAACAGAAATGATTGTAAACCTGGTTAGGTTATATGTCTAAATTTAAATTTGTTTTAAAGTATTTATATATAAAAAAAAAAAATACTGGACGAAGTTTATTTCTTTACTAAGAACAACAAGCGTTGGGGGCGAAATGTTCATATAATTAAATTATAATTGTACATTAATATAATTTTTATGATACCTATATAAATTTTAAATATAAAAAGTAGGTTGTTAAAATTAAACTGTGATGTGGTAATCTAAATGAAAACTATTTTATTAATAATAAAAATTCTTCATACAAAAGGTGATTAATTTAGTTTTATGTTAAATCAAATAACCTAACAATATTTATTTATGTTAGTCAATTAATATTTTAATTTTATAACTACTTAATATTTTATTACAATATCTGAGATTTCCAATCCGCTTGTTTTATAACCACCATATTTTTCTTAAGAGTATGAATTTTCTTTATTTTTTTTTATAGTTTTAATGATCAATGTTTGAGAATGACTGGATTTACTAAAGATAATGATCATATTATAACTAATTAAAATGCCCATAACGCTTGTGGATAAAACTCGTTAACAATGCACACAATTTTCTCAGCATCTCTAATATACTGTGGCGAAAAATTTTATAGAATATATTTATAAATTGGAAAAATTTGTATACGTAATATTTATTACCTTTTTTTTTCAGGTGACACAGTGTGAAGCTGTTGAGGAACTTCGACTGATTTTTCAAGTATATACCTCAAATTTCATCTTATAGGATGTAAATAAATATCCACGATATTTTCATTAAAAATTGCAATCAGTAATTCTGATTCAGAACTAAAAAAAAACGACGTCATTTATTCTATCATTGGGGATTTTTACTCAATTACGATCATCCAACAGAACTCAATTACGATCATCCAAAAATAAATTAATAAAATTAGGAAAGCAATTAAATAAAATTAAAATACAATTAATATAAAAAATATAATTAAAAAAAAAATTATATATTTTTTTTATTACTTCATTATAAGGAAAAATAAAGGTTATCCATTATTTCTTTTATTAAATCAATTACAACGCCTTTTTTTTCAGGGAGCCTTATCAACATAAGATTATAATCATTAAACTTGGCTTTTATAGCATTATTATTTGAACAAATTAATGAATTCAAAGAATTCCATATTTAAAATTTTAAGAGAAATACGAGTATTTGAATGAAATGTAGATTATTTTCAAGATTGGATGATAGCGTAACAATAATGAGACTGATAGCTTCAACAATCTGCTCTATTATGATTTTATTTATGTTAATAAGATTTACCCCCCCCCCTTATCAGCCCAGTTTATTGTTTATAACTGAGAAATGCCCCAATAACTTACCTAACTAACTTCTATCATTCATGTTGTATAAAACTTTTTTTATATGTCCTAAGTTGAAGCCGATAAATATAGATATACATACTATTTAAACCAGTTTCCAAATTTAAAAAATAATTTGGCTTGTAATGAAATAAGTTAAATACATTTTTTAAGAAAGAAGTATTGTAATTTTTCAACTTCATCAAATTGTTTCCATGCTTGGATCTGCACCCCATAACACATAATTGAACGTGACACAGAAGAGGAAAAAGGTCTGATTTTTGCAACAATTGATTGACTATCTTTCAATCTAATTGTAGTTAATTTTTATAGTTAACCATATAAGGGAGTTCTATTTCATATTAAAGGTGTTCATGTCATGTCTTTTTTTTTTTAATTTTTCATCTAGTTGTTATTTATTTGTAAGTATAATAGTATAATATTATCTTTTACGTGTTCTATAAAAATAAATTTGCACAAAATTTATCGAGCGATTTGCGAGTTATTAATGATAAATCGTTCATATTAACTCTAAAATTAGTACAGCGTTACATGTCTGTGTAAGTAAGAGTGGGGGATGTCGAGCTACAGTCCAATAAACGTGTAATTTTTACATTCTTTTTGTAAGTCACTATTTGGTTATTATTGAAATATATAATTTTATACATGTTTAAAAACATTTAACGGCTAAAAAAGAATTTAAACAATAATTTAGTTTGGTATTTTATCCGTCGTAGCATGCATATTTACGGGGGTCATTCAATAGTAACAAGACAAATCGCTGTAGCTTAGAAGTGGTTTGTTTAATCAAATAGTTATAGTGGAGTAGTTACAGTGTCGAGTTGGCCTCCTTTACTTAGTTTGTCATCATCTTCGAAGTATTTGGTAAGCGTAACTTCAAATGTATTCAGTTAAGAATGACGAGTCTGCTCGAGCATTGTACTCGGAAGAACAACGCCAAATATTTAGATTTTCAGTTGCAGAGGGTATCAAAGGTAGTGAAATCAACGGAAGTATATTGAAAGTGTACGGGAATAATTGTTTGAACCGTTTGAAAGTTTACAAATGGGCAGAACAGTTTAAAAATGGGCAGTGTAAAACGAGCAACGAAGTGGAAGTCCGGTTGAAGTTGTAACTTACCTCGAATCTCGCATTAACGCGTTAATTGAGGACAATAGGTATTACTATTGAAATGATAGCTGAAGCAGTGCACGCGAGTGTTGGAACTGTGCATAACATTATTCAGAATAAGCTGCAGTACAAGAAAACTTGTGCGAGGTGGATTCGAAGACATTTACGGACACCAACATAGAAACCTAATCAGTTAACAGTTGAAAGAACGATGTTTAACTGAAAAAGAATTTTTCAGTAGAACTGCAACATATGATGAAACATGGACAGACACCATTCTGAGCCGGAGTCTAAGCGTCAAAGCCTTGAGTGGAAGCAAAGGGTACTCCCACTCGAAAGATATTCAAGACCCAGCCGTCTGCAGTAGAGTCATTCTCACAGTATTCTGTGATTCGCAGGGGGCTTTTTAATGTGACTGCCTCGATGATCAACGAACCATCAACAGCCAGTATTACGGTGATACGCTCACAAACAAAGTAAGGCTTGTCATTCGAACAAAACATCAAGCCGTTACTAAAGGCATGATTTTGCTCAGGACTGCGCGCGCCCACACACGGCACAGTCAACTCAAGAAACACTTCACAAAGTGCGGTGGAAGATCCTTCCACATCCCCCTACAGCTTCGACCTCGCCCCATCGGACTCCCATTTGTTGGAGTCCTTAACAAGGCTCTACACGGGAAACATTTTTCAATCCAAAGGAGAAGTTAAAAATCAGGTGCAAAAGTGGCTTCGCGATCAACCCAAAGAATTTTATCCCATAGACATACACAAATTAGAAGTACGATGGGACAAGTGTATAAATGTTGCTGGGGATTAGGCTGAAAAGTAGCTAAAGTTAAGTACTGATTCAATAAATCGTTGAGTTGCAGCGATTTGTCTCGTTACTTATTGAATGCCCGCAAGGGGTATCTGTTGCATACAGTTACTTGGGGAGTAGCGACCCTACGGGTTACTACAGCTCAGTACTTCATGCACTTCGTCAGAACAGTACACAATACTCTTAAACTACATTCACTCTACACTTTACAGACTAGGACAAACACATTATATTCAAACTAGGGTCTCCGTCCCTAGTTAATTTGCATAATCCAAGGGAGAAGGAAGGGATTAGCTCAGTGGTAGCACGCTGGACTAGTTTCGAATCCAGCATGCTGCCCTTAGATTTTCTCTTCCTAGGAGCCTCTACCTCACTGTACGGTATAAGCAGTATTGTCTGTAGCTAGAGAACGCTGTTTAGAGGCCAGCAAGTGCACTGAGAAGGTTCCGGGGCACAATAGATCTTTCAGGTCGATTGAATGTCCCTCGAATTTTGTTCCTGACCGGTTTCGGATTTTCGTTTATCGTCAGAGTAAATATATCCATTTGAAAAATACTATTTATTATACACTATTTCCTAATGTCTAATCATAATTTATAATAATTCCATTTCGTACTACGATAAAATTAGTACAAGAATACTAAACTGTTTTTTTTTTTTTAAAGAAATAGATAGCTATAAATAGTTAACCAATCACAGTGTGGAAGAGAAGGTGTCAAATGTGGGTGTGGTGAACATGATAATTGTAAATTTCTGATTTCACATTTCACACCTTCACTTCTACACTGTGATTGATTAATTAATTATAGCTAATTATTTCTTTAAAAAAAAAAACAGCTTAGAATTTTTTACTAATTTTCCCTTCCTACGTTTTTTTTATAAAATATCAAATTATGCAATACAATTTTTTTTAATTTATAAAAAATGCAAAAAAAAATCAAGTTATTCCTAACATAAATTTACTGTATCATATAATTAATGTGCTAGAAAGAAAAAAATTCAGTATTTTCATTCAGAATTGTTGAAAAAGAAAGTAAAAGAGAATAAGGCAGAAATGCAAGATCCCAATGTAAGTCCGCCATTTTGTATTTGGCCGTTTATATTAATGGACTAAAATAAAATTGATGTTAAACACTTACAAAATTTTCTTTAAGGAATTCATAATATTCAGTTTAAAAACTTTTTCTTAAACCTGGAATTTGTAGCTATTTATTGTATTGTGCTTAATTTTGTGTATGTGGCGCAGTCCACAAAATATTGAAAGAATATTATAAAGATGGAAATCCAAGCATGAGATTATGCAATCACAGTCTAGTTTCTCGCAATATAAAAAAAAAAGTAAAAAGGAATCGAACTAATTGAATTAATTCAATTAAACAAATAAATTATAATAAGAAGAAGTTTTATATATTAGAGTTCGATAAACTAGAGATTATGCAACTATGTAAATTATTGGGATAAGAGTGTTTCATATTATTAGATTTTTTTTTTTTTAATTACTAAAATATTTTAGTTTTGTTTGGCCGTTGTTAATCAAACAACAAGTAAAAAATTAGAGTTGGCTGGGACCAATGTACATTTGTACATTTTATTTTTTATAATGCACACTTAATTTTGTTCCCAATCAATAACCACATACATGCATGCAATCAAACATAGCGTTCGCTGAAACATGTATTTAATTATTAGAGGACTACAAAATATGTATTTCCTGTGAATAATTCATTTCATACGATCGCAGAACTTTCTCTTATCGCGATAATAGAAGGTAATGTTTGCAACCTTAGAATCAACATTATAGTATCTTCATTGCCAGTATTAACAAAAAAAAAAAAAAAAAACACTTCAAGTGAATTCATTTTGAGGAAACAAGAAATTTCGTGGTTGACTTCTAAAATGGCTGAAAATCAACACTATTGTTATGTAAGTGTAGAAAAATGTCATAGACATGTAATGTAGTTTGTAATGAATTTCCGTTTAATTGTATATGAAGGCGGTTGTGGATAAGAGAAATTCCCAAATCAGATGATTATATAGTCAATAGAAATTTGAAAAGAAAGTTTCTGGAATTGTAACTGAATTTTAATGGAAGTTTTTTTGTATACTTCCTCTTACTAATAATAATATAAGAGGAAGTAATGCGATCGTGCCAGATTTTTTTTTTGAAATTGAGTTTTCACCGGAAATACACGTTTTGAGGTCCCGTGTGCCCCCCCAAAAAAGTGGTTTTTAGAAAATTGTGTCTGTGTGTGTATCTGTATATCTCAAAAACAAAAAGTTGCAGGAAGCTCAAACTTGATATTCCGTTTAGGAAATTACCACCGCATCAGACACAAAGATTTCGGGGCAAAATCCATCAACCGGATATGCCACTTTACTGAATGTTTTTTTTTTTTCATATTTTTGTAATTTTTTCGAAAACGGCTCCAACGATTGTCTTTAAATAATTTTCGTTAAATATTAACTACACATATAAAGAGCTACAGCCCTTATATTTTGCAACATTCATTTCGCCACTTTTGGTGGGCACTTTTTAGGGTAGGGTTGGGGTTATGTTTTCCTCCAATTTGCTATTTTAGTTCAACAATATTCTATACAATTCTGCCAACTAAATAATATTAATTCCAATTATATAAGTTGTTGAAATTCCCAGCTTGAAGAAAATCGGTTGAGCGGAAGTGCGACTTTATTCAATAGGTTTTTTCAGTTTTTTTTTTGTGATTTTCTCCATAAAATTGCCAACATTTTTCTCCATACAATTATTTATTAATAATTGTAAGTGTTAAGAAAATTTGCCATTTCGCAGTAAGAGAAAGTCGTGTGAGTGTTTCACACCAGATTTTTTTAAAAAGCAAAAAAAGACATAGATTAAAACTCAAGTATTTATCATATTTTTTTAAAATAGGAAACTCCATTTCTATTTCTTAACTTAAGATAACAATAGAAGTGTACAAAATCACTACTTAATAAGTCACACTCTCCCAACTTAACTTGTTCCTCTAATCTATTCTTTGCACCATTATTATTTCAAAAGTTGGTAGATCGACTTGTAAAAGTGACTTAGTCACAGTCAGACGGCAGAGAGAC
This sequence comes from Triatoma infestans, assembly GCA_011037195.1. Lineage (NCBI taxonomy): Eukaryota > Metazoa > Arthropoda > Insecta > Hemiptera > Reduviidae > Triatoma > Triatoma infestans. The sequence continues at coordinate 258,272 of JAAEAF010000147.1, read as the reverse complement.
CTAATAATTATCTACGTCTGTTACGTTTTAAGATAAATGGTACAATTCAAAAGTTCATCTAACACGCAAAGGTGGTAATTTATTTTCCAAATTTTCAACCTTATACCGCTTCCTCCCTCATTCATTATTAAATTTTTGAAATAAATAGCTTATTATAATAGTTTGGGTTCAAGGAAAAATAACCTTTTTCACTGTCTCTTACTGCCGTAAGAGGAAGTATTGTAATCGTGTCAAAATTTCGAAATTTGAAATATAAGTCTTAATTTTTTTTCCTTCATGTTTCTTCGTATTTCCTTTCTTTGTATTTATTAATTTCTATGACTGAAAAACATTGTTCTAAGATAAGGGATTCTGAAGGGAAGGGAGGGCAATGTGGACCAATTACTTTCAGTATAAAGTGACTTGGTCATTTTTTACTTTCTCTTTAGTAAGAGGAAATATTGTAATCGTGTCAAATTTTCGAAATCGACTTTTCACCGGAAATATCCGTTTTGAGGTCCTCTGAGCCCAAAAAAGTGGTTTTTAGCAAATGGTGTTTTTTTTTTTATTTTTTATTTTTTTTATTTTTCCTAGTGAGAGTATCCCTAACACCAGGGAGTTTATTTCTACATGCTCCATACAAATAAATGTATTACATGTATTTTATTTACAGACATATTTTAATATATTATCACAGTATCTGAACTTATAACGCAAATTTTACTTGAGATGGCTGTTAAAAAGAGTGCAAAGAAATATAATATTATTTAAATGTGCAGCCGTCAATTTCAAATAATCAAATAAACAGAAAAAATGAATTATACAAAAATAAAAAATAAAATGAAATTAAAAATTAATAAAGTATGAATATCTAATAATCAAGTTGATCTAAAAATATAAAAAATGCTTTTAAACATTTCAAACTTAAACAACAAATTTAAATTATCTTAACACGAATAAGTAACGGAAAAATTAAACGGCACTAAATAACGATAAATTAAAATAATTAAAATTAAAGTTAATAACTTAAAATTAGAGATTATCAAAATCAATTTTGTTGACAAATTTGATAAACTCTGGGAGATACTTTTTATCAATTAGCAAATGGGTGATGCGTGTGTGTGTGTGTGTGTGTGTGTGTGTGTGTGTGTGTGTATGTAAACAGCATAGCTCAAAAACGAAAAACCGTAGAAAGTTGAAACTTGATATTCCGTTTAGGTACCACCATGGCATCTGACAGTACGTTGTTATCTGTCAAAATTCCTCAATCGGAAGTACCACTTTATAAGCTGTTTTTTTTTTTTTTAATTTTTTGCGATTTTCTCAAAAATGGTTCCAATGATTTTCTTCAAACTTGAAATATCAACGGCAAATACAAAGATCTACAACTTTTCTTTGGGATAATTCATTTAAGAGCACTTTTAGAGAAGGAGTGGGGGTTATGATTTCCCAAAAGTGCTATCATAGTTGATTATATAATTCTATCATTCAAACAAACTTAATTAGAAATAAATAGGTGGCCAAAATTCCGAGTTTCAAGAAAATTTGTAAACCGGAAGTGCGCTTTTACTGAACATTTTTTTCAGTTTTCGACGAATTTCATTCAAATTTGGCACACAAACTATAAAATTTGTCAATTATAATTTTGAGAACTGGAGTAAGAGAAAGTTGTGTGAGTGTTTCACACCAGATTTTTTCTATACTGGCCATTTACGTATAATAAACAAAACTACTAATGAACAAAGCCTTTGTTATTTGAAATTAATATATTTAATAACTTTTTACGATTATTTTTTTTTTATTACTTTTATGTAGAAAAAACAATTTTTTTCAAAAAAAAATTTGAGGTGAAGCATTCACACGCTATTATCTGTGTGCAATTATTACATTTAATTAAGAAATTTCTTTAAAATGCTTAATTAAGCTGGCCATAACAAAGGTAGGTTTTACGTATATACATTATCTGATTGGAACATTGTGAGCGCCCTCTGAAAAAGCTTGTACTGGTAAATTAAATTTAAACCTAACAACAGTCTCTAACATTAATTTTGTTCGGAAAAAATGTAACAATGAAAAAGCGATCGGTTATTTATTGTCTGCTCTGTTAGCATTCCCCCCCTCCCAAAAAAAAACCTATTCCGTAAAAGAGATAATACCAGTTTTTCGATTTTATTCAAATTTAACAATAGATGGTAGTAACAATAAACTGTATTGATGTGCAACTTCAGATGAAATCATGGTGTAGTGGAAGGACAAAATCGAAAATAATAGTTTAAAGTTTCTGAATATTTTATAGTATTTTTGTTAATATTTTATAATTATTTTAGTGCTGTGAATTTACCTTCAAAAAGTGTGTATTTTAGAACCAGGTATATTAAATCTGGTCATTGCTATTAAGAAAACAAAGGCATTAAATCCCGTTAGGGTAACTCCTTTGTATAAGAGAATTCCCCCGCGAGAGAGAGAGCAATTCCAAAGAATAGAGTCAATAGAGAAATATTAGTTTTAAAAGAGTAAAGAGTAGACAGTCTAAACTCAACCTTCAAACAGGACACTTCAGGAATTGCTCTCTAAATATCTGTGCCAGTTATAAATTAAATAAGTTTATAAACCAAATAAGTTGTTATTATTTTAACAGAATATATTTATTTATAAAACAGTAGTGTGTTCTTAATTACTCTTAATTCTTATAATCTATCTCAAACAAACACACAAGCCCTTTTCGCTAAAACGCTCACGCTACAACCACCTAACTACAAACACCAAACATTACATTGGTGCCAGCTGTTTGGGATATTTTCAACGAGAATCCACAAATTTACAAGTACGTAAAATTTCCAATTTAATAATTAAACTAATTATCCATTTTATTAACTTTTAAATTAGTTTCTCAGCGGAAGTATCTGAATATTTCCCATAATTGAAATTGCTATTGAATTTCATTTTTAAAATTTTGTATTTGCATTATCCCTTGTGAATTTTGATTTCCAAAATGTATAAAATTAACGGACAAAACATGAAAATCGACGCCGCTGTAGAATATTTACTTGCTCAGCAACAATTAGCCAATCCTCCCACCCCCAGCAATCAACCAGCTAGTTCTTTAAGAAATTTACAATTAATTAATAGTTTACCTACTTTCGATGGCGAAAATTCAGCCAAAGTGTCCGATTTCCTAGACCAAATTAGCCATTGTGCTAGTCTTTCTGGCTGGGACGACGCTGCCAAATTAGAAATATTAGCAATTAGACTCTCAGGGTCTGCAAAAATCTTTTACGACACCCAGAAAGCGGAATTACAACGCCAGGGTACAAATATAACGTATCCTCTAATTTCTGAGCGACTTCTAGCCCGATTTCGTAAGGAGAAAACACCCCTAGTCCTCTTACAACAGATGACTAATATTCAGTCCTTGCCCACTGAGTCTCCTGAAACATTCGCGGATAGGATTAGACATATCCAATCCGCCATTCATGTAAAAGCTCAAGCCAACCCACTCGAGGCCTTACAAACAATTTTAGATAAACTGGCCACTGATGCGTTCCTGAAATCACTTCCTCAACCGCTTCGTAATGAGGTACGAACGAAGCTACCTCAAAAATTAGATGAAGCACTTTCCTATGCCAATGCCCTAAAAGAAGTTCAGGCTTCTGAAACAAACCCCACAGTTTTCGCTGTTACTTCGAAAACTTATAATCGTACACCCCCATCTCCTTGTCGTTACTGTGGACAAATGCATTTCCACAGAGAATGCCCGCATCGTAATAAAAGTCAAAAGCAACAATTAAAACCAACTACCACTTGTAGAGTATTTAATGTAATAAGGAACAGACCTTGCCGCCATTTTTCCGGTCCACATTTTGACGTGGACTGCACCAATAAATTCAGACCAAAACCTCGTACTAACTTTGGCAAAATGCCTAACAATTTTAATGTACCAAAAAATTTCAATCGCAGGGTATATAGTAATAATCGTTATAACAATAATAATAATAATCAATATTATAGTAATAATCATAGTCCTCGAATTAATTCAAACAATTCGCGATTTAACCCTTATTCAGATAGACCCCAGTATAGTCATAATAACAATAATGGTGACGAAACTAGCAATCACCTCCAAAATAGGCCCACTTGCCAATATTGTTCAACATTTGGACATACGGCTCGTAATTGTTTCCAAATACAACCCAAAACGAGTTAGCCCTCAGTCGCTTTCTCGAAAACCTGACATTATGACCATGGCAATCATACCTGCTTTCATCAGTCCTGACTAACCAGTAATACCTAACTATGGCATCACGTCCCTTCATTAGCATGCGGAAAATGTCCAAAAATTCCAAATTTTTCTGGCGAAATCATAGTTTCGCAATTAAAGGGAAATTTCCAATTAATACTTGTAGAAACGTTCTTACAGGGCAATCATTAATTTGCGCACCGTATCTGACACTTAATAAATTCAACATTCAATTTTCAACTAGTACTCAAACGTACCAATTTAGTACTAATCGCTAAGTTCACTAAAATCCCTAGTAACTAGCCACAAAATTTCTGTGCCATCTCGCGCACACAATACATAACACTTGAAATAACATATCCCTTGAAATAATTATCAATCTATCATGCTTCTTAACTTTACATACTACACCACATGTAAATGTTATATGTAAGAATAAATGTATCAGGTTTATATCTAATTAAGTTGTTGCAATAATGACATATTATTTTTGTTTGACATTTATTTTTGTTGAAAACTATCGTACTTCGAGTCATAAAATTATTCCGGCTTTAATATTTGTAATTACTGCATTATATATTTTAAATAATAATTGTAATTTACTTTATGTTGCAGAAATCAAGATGACCACGTGAATTTTGTTTAATATTTTTATATATTAATATTGATTTTTTTTTATTGTATTAAACTAATTAACTTATTTTTTTCAGTTCGCCTTAAAAGGCTTAGCTTTAATAATTTTTATACTATTTGTTGAAATTATTGCATACATATCCATTATATTTTTATGCTGTAACAACTTAAAAATTTTAAATCTCTCTTTTGCAGCAGATCAAGCCTCTTCGTCGTCTGCACGATTGCATGAGTATGAATGTTATTGCATGCGCATGAATTTGATTGCATGAAAACTGCATGATTAACTTTAAGAAATTGAAATTAACAATAATGTATTTATGTATAACTCTGTATGATTATTTTCAGATACACAAGATTTTACCAAAGGAATTGACACTAAACTTCGGATTCCTCATGATCCTATAATCCTTCCGCATCCCGCTCGCTTATTAAATATATATATATTTTTTATTTGTGTATTTTGTTTATTTATTTATTTAATTATTTTTGAAATACTTATGAGTTTTTTTTTGTCCATATAGAGTTCATTCAAGAAAGTACATACACACCTACAGTACCGACTTATCTACACTGATCACCTTATCTACCCTTGCCAGTCACATCTTCATCAGCAACCCTCTCACTCGCCAAGCAGTATTCGCTGTTCGCCTATCAGCCTACAACCACAGCAACGTTCACCCACTCACGCAGCGTTCGCTTGAGAATACATTAAAACTCCACGCAACGCTCACACCTTCAAGCAGTGTTAGCCGCAGAAGAAGATGACTGCACCCTACAACACACGGCCACCTTGCAGAGATCACACACACGCCTCTCGATTACTTCCAAGCCTCTACTACTCCAGATTATCTCCCAAATTTTTCGTGCCGAAAAATTTCTCCAGGAGGGGGGATAATGTAGTGGAAGGACAAAATCGAAAATAATAGTTTAAAGTTTCTGAATATTTTATAGTATCCAAAATTGTATTTTTGTTAATATTTTATAATTTTTAGTGCTGTGAATTTACCTTCAAAAAGTATGTATTTTAGAACCAGGTATATTAAATCTGGTCATTACTAAATAGAAAAACAAAGGCACAAAATCCCGTTAGGGCAAACCTTTGTATAAGAGAATTCCTCCACGAGAGAGAGAGCAATTCCAAAGAATAGAGTCAATAGAGAAATATTAGTTTTAAAAGAGTAAAGAGTAGACAGTCTTAACTCTACCTTCAGACAGGACACTTCAGGAATTGCTCTCTAAATATCAGTGCCAGTTATAAATTAAATAAGTTTATAAACCAAATAAGTTGTTATTATTTTAACAGAATATATTTATTTATAAAACAGTAGTGTGTTCTTAATTACTCTTAATTCTTATAATCTATCTCAAACAAACACACAAGCCCTTTTCGCTAAAACGCTCACGCTACAACCACCTACAAACATATCATCACATCACCAATTACATTACAATGGCTATTGCCCCTCCCCAATCCAAAACCGCCCAAAAATCAATTTTTTCTAACAAAAATGTTTTAAATATGAAAGTGAGGCGTTTATGGGTGTAGAAAGATGGTGTACTAAGTTTAAAGAAAATCGTTGGAGCCGTTTTTGCAAAAAATATCACAAAGTCTGTCTTTAGGTTGATGGGTTTAAACAAGCACCTGATAGACGTGACACCTAAACGGAACATGGTGTTTAAGTTTACTGAGCTTTTTCGTATCTTTGAGATATTTTGTCTATTTATTTATATCGACCATTCGTCGATAAAAATTTCTTTCGGAATAATATATATTTCTGGTGAAAATTCGATATATGCAATAAGATAAAGTAAATAGTAAACATAAGTAATTTCAGCTTGTAAGGGAAAGTAAAAATTACTAATGTAGTAACTCATTTTTACATGTAAATCTGCCATTTATAAATCTTCTAACTACAATGAAATGATCAAGTTGATTTAGCCAAATTTAACTGTAGAGATCATGGCCTCCCTGAGATTTGTACACTTTTAGTAGTAAATTTAAAAAGTTAGTTTTAGCATAGATAAATCAGGTAGCGTATATATTGTGCAAAGATGGGAATTAGAAAGTGCTGATATGAGGAAAGCCTTGTTTGCTGTCATTGCCAAAATAAATGCACAGAGTTAGTGTTCATAGTATATAGTTGAGGATGTGATGGTGGTGAGGCCGGCTGCCTCAGGGACTAATCCATCAAGTGTGCACTAAAACAACCAACTATATACACTAAATAGTCTCAGAACTTCCCCAAGGGCGCACCCCCTTCCACGTCCTCTCCATCTATCTTGCCCTTCAAACTAACTTACGCACACAGCAGTACTTACTCAATATTTAAGTACCTCATGTATAATACATACACCTTGCAAAGTGTGATATAATGAACTTCATTTGCAATTTAAACCGTATGAAATGTAGGACAACAATAAGGAATTTGAATATATCAAAAGATTTAACTTACTTCTTTAACAGAAACTGCTAACTACGTCATTTAGGAATTATGGGATTACGTTAACATGTACGTTTGTTGGAAAAAAGAAAATTATTCCAACTTTCCAAACCAATGTTACGCTTTGTGTTTTGTTGAACTTTGATCAAGAAGGATAGAATGTGCTAGATAGGTTTGAGAGAGAACTTTTAGAGGAAGAACCACGTGATATCACAACCATCAGCCTGCTGTTTTCTGTAGGTCTGCTGTAACTGCTCGGATGTTCATGAAGCATTCAAGGCATTAAGTCCTTGTGTCATTTACAGACTATTAGAAGTACTATTAGAAGATTGAGAGAACTATCTTCCCTAAAAAGACTACAGATCTATTACTACTACAATCAAGACTTATCTGAAGAGAAAAATCTGAAATAAAACAAAAATTACTACAAATGGGAAGAAGTGTGGAGAAATATACCAAAAGACACGGAAATCCAATAGTACGTGACGACGGTACAAGACAGGAAATGCATATATCATTTTAAAATTAACTACAAACTCTGACACAAGTACCGACTGGTGATGGTACAACTAGACATTACTTACATCGATTTCACATAATTAACGTCAATAGCGCACCTGTGACAACAATACGGATCAAACATGGGAACACTTAATCTACAACTGTCACTATTTGAAAAAAATAGAAGCCATTTGAATAAGGCAGACAGGAAACCGCTTTCTTTACTTCCATCAATCATATTCATATCAAATACATTCATAAATTATATTGAAATGGGAATTTTGTAACTTACTTTATATTCAATTAATTTTTAAATTGTTGCACAAATTGTGGTACACATTATGTGGTATACAGGTGTCCTAATTAAACGGGCCACTTTGGAAATAACTCCTAAACGAAGCAAGATATCTAAAAAGTGAACATAACGTTTGTTGAAGTATTTTCCTTAGTTTATCATGATGTTGATGTTTTTCAATTTTATTGCTGCCTTACATCCGGTGGTTGAATCTGGCGATTTTTTTTTTTAACCCCCACTTTTTACTACTGTGTTGAAAACTATTGAAGAAATGAAGAAAAAAGTCGTTAATTTCACTTCAATATTTCAAACCGTTGCCGAGATATTCAACCATAAGGATTCAATTTTCGTCTTTTTTTCCCCATTTTTCTGTTTCGTAAACTAAAATTAAAAGCGGATTTTCTTATTAATTTCGAATAAATAAGAGAGTTCAAATGCTGATAAAAGATAAAAGCTATTATTTGAAGGGTTGTCTTACAGATTTCAACAAATATTATTCGTTTTTCAACAGAGAGAAGATCAGCGCCAATCAATGTTACGTTGAATAATGAACATTTAATTTGTATTTAAATCAATCTAGTATAAGTATAATTTAAGTGCAAGAGTTTCTATATGTTTATAAGATTAATATTATAAACTGTTTAAATCCATTTAGAGATATATTTATTTCAAACCAGTGGTGACTTTTTTTAATTATATCTTAATATTTCTTTCTTCTTTAAAACTTACACTTACACTTAAGCCCCTTTCAATACCGCTCACACTACATCAACCAATAACATTACAGAAACATCATCCAGTAACAGTGATAATAAAATCATAATTTCGTTTTTACATTACACAGTTCACAAGAAATATTTTGGGCAAAAATTTGAAATTTATTATATTTGTATAAAATTCTATTGGTTCTTTTTACAATTACTAAGACGGATATGTGTATTAAATCTTCTCAAGGTGACCTTCTTGAAAAATATAAACTTAAATCATAGAAAGTAATTAATTACAAATATCCATTTTTTGTTGTTGTTTGTTTAAAGTTATATTATTTTGAAAAGTTAGCAAGAATATAATATTTTGCAACTATAATAAACTATGGTGACAAGATTGTGTGAAGAGGAGTTTGCCCACTCAAGAGATGGAAGGTAAAGTAAGGAAGGCTGAGGAGTGCTTAAAGGAAGAGAGTTACCAAGGTATATACTCCCCTTATATCCTGTTATAAGGAGAACGTCTTAGCATCATACTCCATAACTTCTTTACCTAACTCATGTTTAAAGTGGTTTCAGTGTCTACCCACCCGCCGCCATTTCTTCTTGCTTCTCCTTTAGTGAGGATGGTATCCTCTCTCTCATTCGCTCTTTCTCTCTCACACTAACCACCTGTATATATAATATATATATACTTTTATATATATATATATATAGTTAAGTATTTTCTCACATGAGTACCATATACCAAGTAACTGATGCTACAATATTGTACCTACATAATATATGTATTTACAATATGTTCCATGCAAACAACATGTTACGTATTAAAATAAATAAATAAAAAAAAAAAAAACTCTGATATGAACACTCCAAGACTTTTTCTAATGGCTACTTACATACTTAATAAATTTAATTGATATCAATAATGTATGTATAGCTGGGAGAACTTAAATTAATAACTAAAAGTATGATACATGAGAGAAAACCTTGACCAACCACCTTGCCTGAAGCCCCCACCTTCAACTTAATTTACTCAGAAAAATCTTTCAAACAAAAATGATAGGTCCTCTATATATATATATATATATAGCTAATATAGCTATATATCCAGTCCTATATAGCTAATATATCAAGTTCAGAGAAACTCGTTTGTGTCTACATCTGGTGTGAAGCACTCACATGATTTTTATGATCTTGTATTCGCATATTGCCGCTAGATGTCGGGCTAATTAGAATCTGAATAATATTATTTTCACCCACTAGTGAGAGAAAGTAGTATGTATCTCACTTGTTTGTGAAAGTTATACTTTCTAAAGAGTGTTGTACTCACTAAATTTAGTGAAATAATGGGCACATTATTCAACGATTGCAGAAAAAAAATAAATATTTTATTGCATTAGATTAATTCTAGATAGACTATTTGTCCTTCAAAATTTCGAATGAGAACAAATATTAAGCTGCCTTCAATAGTACACAGTGGAGAGAATGTAAGTCCATAATAAATTGAACACTTTAGGGAGGAAACGTCATCCGAGATCAGCATAATAGTTATTAATTAAAAAGATGAGAAAGTATTACTATTACACACTCGAGTTCAGAATTCGTCCGCACAAGCGCACGGAGTCGTAAATACTTCGCTCATGAGTTAAATATTAGATTTTTTACATGCGATCGTATTAAATTGTTTTTTAATTTATATGAAAATTGAAAATACGCAAATACTAAGAAAATGTATTTTAATTCAAGTCAAATACTTCCGCTCTCTATAACCTATTCCGCTTGATGTAACGTCAAATCCGCTGTATCTTGATATGTTTTGATCTTGTTTACCGCGTATCGCCGTTAGACGTCGGGCTAATTAGAGTTGAATAATGTTACTGTCACACGCTAGTGAGAGAAAGTAGTGTATAACTCATTTTATGTGAAAGTTGAACTTTCTTCACTAAATTTAGTGTTATAATCGTCACATTATCCAACGATTGCAGAAAAAAAATCAAATTTCTCGAAATCACTCACATAGGGTAAAATTTCTCTATATATCGTGAGATAGAAACTTATTCAAGTCCAACCTTAGCGTCTTTGTCTCGGCACTGGTAACATCTGTGCTCCACTTTTTTTTGGATGCGTAGATGCCTGCGAAAGAGACTATTTCGGAACTTAGAGCTCCATCGTACCTCAGCTACAATGTGAGACTAATATATATATCAGCGGTGTTCCGTCGTGGAGTGTAAGTAGTTGGGGAATTTTCCTGCTCTCTGTTTGGGTCGCCATAATTTATGTGCGATCTGAATCATATCTGTTGGTGGATCTTTGGCCATATGTCGGTCGAACTTCCAGTCACGGATAGTTTCACAGCAATCATCCTTACGGATGAGTTTATGGGTTGTCCGCAACCTAAGATGCTCATTAGGGGTATAGGTAGGGCTATTAGTGGGATGCTGCTGGGTCTTTCACGGACCTCTCTCGGGCATATGGTGGGACTTCTCACTGGGCATTGTGATTTGCGGAGGCACCTCTACATGGTGGGGGCTCAGCCGGTCCCTTTTTGTAGAGTTTGTGAGACGAAGGAAGAAACATCCCTACATCTCATGACGGACTGTTTAGGTTGTGAGGAAATTAAGCTCGGGATCTTTGGCCAGTATGGGTTGTCTGTGGAAGACCTTAAGGGATTTCCTTTGAGCCGATTTGTTCGGGCTGTGTTAATACTTAGGAGGGTAAAACCTAGCTCTAAACACTTGTTCCAGACTCTGTAGTTGATATTCTTCTTTGAGGTAGCCTTATGGACCCACAGAGGCTGGATAGCGTAGGTTTTGGTCCTCCCTTCTTATAAATAATAATAATAGTAATAATAATACCTGTGGAAGACGGCGACTAGTCCTCGGAAAATGTATCTTAATTGGAGGAGGTTGGGAAGACAAACGTCTTGTATAATGATCCGCTTGAGTTGGAGGCGCCACTGATGATCGTAGAACAAGAGCTGATTCATAGAATGTCAGATGTAGCAGAAGTACCAGAACAAGGAGTGCCACCGTAATCACGGCAACTCGCCTCCAGTCACTGGACATCATGCCCCTAAAGAATAAAAACACAAAAAGCAAATCATTAACTTTCTCATTTAAATCTAATAATGAAAAAAGAAATTATTAAGAATAAAATTGTATAAAAGCTTTGCGATAAACAAGAACAAGCAATTGGAAACTATAAATCAATACAACTTTTCTAATAACTATATTCAATCATAGAGAAAATATGTGCTGACTTTAGGCTGTAAATATCGAAAGTCTCATATTTCTGAACATGATTAGCTCAATGAACATAGAACGCGGAGATCTTGGGTTAGTGTGCATTTTACCTTAGATTTTCTCTTTCTCGGAGTCGCTGCAATTCGATGATGATAGTGTTACCTGCAACGAGAGAACACTGTCCCCGCAATTCGGCAGTATACTGAAAAGGCTCCTGACGCTAATGATCTGAGATTTTGAGGCACCTTTATTTAGTAAAAAGAAAACAAATTCTTAATAGCTATATGCAGGAAACTAATACTTAGTGATTCTACGCGAAGGCGAATTACCGGAGAGGGGGAGATTGGCAGCATTACAAAATGTACTGAGAAATGATATTTATTATACTGTTTTGAGAAAACGAAAATTGACCTCTTCGTAATATTTTATTTGAATTAAGCGCATCCTAAGATCAATATAAGAATAAAATTATTATAAATTAAAATAATTATTATACGAATAAATTTATTAATTAACTAAAATAAAGTAAAAAAAAAAATACACACACAAAACAAAAATAAACATAAATTAATATTTATGAGTTTAATAACAATGCTCGGTTAGGAAGGCATTGATGAAGTATCATCAATCATTAGTTAGTCTAATTTAATTAGGTCATGCTATGAGACTCATATATAATTCCATGGTGGTATGTCTACATGGAACATGATTGAGGCACTGCTTAATTTACTAAATTTTCCAAATTAGATGGAATATAAAATATACAGTAGTAGTATAATAAGACACATACTATGCCGCCCGCCCCTACATACATACACAATGCTCTAGAGAAACTTTATTCTATAACTATACCTATTTTCTCTATTTTAGTCTACATATAAAAATATTTAGATAAAAGTTTAAAGCTTCTTAAATGGGAAAAAGTTAAATATATTTCAAACAGATGCAATCAATCATTATTACTGTCATTTAATGACGTCAGAGAATGACGTCATTAAATGACAGTAATATTATTCATTCTGTGATTATCAACGTTTGTATTCAAAATATTTGCATTTACTTAATAAGATAGTTTTAGAACAGTAAATAAAAGCTCTTTGATTTAATTAATGAGGTTTAAAAGTAATTAGAAATATGAGGGTAGATTAGAAGATTTAAGAGTGCGTTCAGCCGGGCACCAAATCTCATGTTCCATTAATTGGTTGGCATAGATTTAATTCCTTCTTTGTCTGCAAAAGACTGCAAAAATACTCTCCTAGTGTACTAAATGTAAAGGGTAGCCAAGTTTGAAATGGTTTTGGTTCGACAGGAAAACCCTAAGAGTGATTTAAACCAGAGAGACAAAAATTGAAGACAATGAACAGATGACTATTATAAGAGCTGTGATCTCGTTAAATTAAATGCTCTATGTGAAAGCAAGAGTGGGTATGCTAGTTTCGTTTTGAGAATGGTGTGGGGTTAATGATTTTATTGGGCTTCTTTCTGATTCAAGAAGTCATGATCATCCGGGTTCTACTAGGGTGTCACAAAGAAGGAAAAGAAAACAGAGAAACAAAAAAATACAAGGAAAATATGAACACGAACTGAGATTGATATTCCACTATATAATGAGTTCTTTAGAGGTATTTGCTGGAAGCAATTAATTGGGTTTAATGTGCCCATCAGCAAATTCCAATTCCCTTCCCCACCACACATTATATTTTTTACATTATTTTTATACATTTACTTTACTATACCAAGGAAGCCACAATAGATCTTTTAGGGCGAAATAGATTTGACTTTCTAGACATTTCTTCGATACGGAAAGGATATGCTAAACCCAGCAACAACCTCCATAGTTTCTGTGTGTACTGCATTAGAGCTGGAAATGCCAGTATATGCGTTTTTCGCATTATCGTTTTTCTTGTATCCTGCACTTCCCGTTTTCATTTATTTCTTTACTACTTCCTCCAACCCCTGCACGCCCTTAATGGAGTCTGGCATAACCTCTTGTAGGAAAGAATGCCACAAGGAAGCCTACAGAAATCAATAACCACACCATCCCACTAAAATAGCCTCTGTGATAAACTGAAAAACACACACTGAGTACATTATCCCTAAAGAACTGGCTAATTCACTTCCTTCTAGGATCTCTGAGGATGAGTTCAGAACAATGTTGTCAGACGGTGACTTTAAAGAAATGAGGAGAAGAAAAACGACTGAACCTGAAGCATGTTATTTTAGAAAACCATTGACTTACTTATCGTCTAAATTTATATCTTTAAACAAACATACAATATAAAATGCAAGCGTTTTACTTTTAATGCTTTTCTTTATAGCAATAAAACACGAAGTTCTTGAATTAGAGTAAAAGAATGCCCGTTATTTCATGCAGGCCGCCAATCCGGGTGTTGTGAAAGGTGGGGTTGAAAGCAATTATACTTGACCATAAATTTCTCATATTAGCAGCCCATCAAATAAAATCCAAGGCCATCTGAAAATCGAACCACCGCAGAGCCTAAGGAGTTCTAATTATTTTTTATCAATTAGGTAAATGACTAATGAAAAGACTCAGCCATGAATAACAAGTTATCTTACTGTTAGTGAAAAATAAAGTGCATTAAATAAACAATGATAGTAATCAATTCGTTTTATTGGCCAAAATTATAGGTATAACATATCAATTATCACTTTTATCTGATATAAGAGTAAATATAGTATAAATATATAGTATGTGTTATATAACAATAAATTGGCAATTAGTTTCCCATGTATTCCTAATGTTTTACTTCGTGCATTAAAACCGTTTATCATTCTAATGACCATAGTGATTACGTAAAATATGTTATGTTATGGCATATGTTATAATTTAAGGTTATATTATATAATCAATGTTAATGGTATGAACAAAGTGTATATTTCAATTTATTAGGTTTGTCCTGGAGAGATATTTCATTATGAACAAAAAAATGTTTAGGCTTAGATAAGATTAGATTGAAATTGAGTTGGTAAAAGCCTTTATACATTTCGATTTACAGATATTTCGATGGTTAGAGAATGTCCTTTTAAGCAGGCCAACAGTGCTGCCCTGTACTTAAAGCTCATGGCTTCGAGATTATTTGCTTCCAATTGTAGAAAATGCTTTCCAGGCCGGCACATTCGCACAGACTGTGTATAGAGGTTTGTTTTCAACTTTTCAGAATTGGCACATCGCTGGGGTATGTGCCTGTTCAGCCTACAATGCCCCGTCGGTAACCTACAATCTTTATTAGCTTCCGGCTATGGTTAGATAGGCCCCAGTGAACTTAGGTGAATGTTTCAGAAATCTTTGCCCTAGTGTTCTCGCCCACGACTGCAGAACGCTGGTTCTCCATCTTTAATCTTATAGGGAAAAAAGAAGTAATTAATATTGAGTGAAAATTGTCAGCAGGTAAGATAAATTTTCAATACTGAATTGCCCTAAGTAATTAAAATTGGAAGAAACTTGTGGCGAGGAAAATATACAGATTTCTATTCTATCTGCATCGATTCTTAGCATAACTTCCATTTTCATTCTTTGATTCTCAAAGGAATCTTATAGAGCTTTTGCGGAATAACTGGCCCTATATATCACTTAAACACAGAAGACGAGAAACTAGGTTACCTATTTCTAATTTCTAGGATTTACGAGCATCTGATGATTTCACTATAGATAAACAGGCAGCGTTTCTACCAAGTTTTAAAATATTGTGAAAAATCCATAGTTTAATGGTGGTGGTGGACTCACAGACACAGAGACATCTACTCACCTATACGTTGGACGTATAGTCATCCATCTACGTATATGTCACCTAAGATATCACAGGAAGCTTCACACAAAATCTGCCTTAACACCTTAGGTTGGCGATACTCACCTACTAATTCCTAGCAGAATCAAAGAAGGGAATTCAAGAGGTATGCTCGACCACCAAAAGAGCGAAGGAAATTTTCTACTGAAACGCAGTGGCGGCTTCCGATTTGGATATGTGGGAGTTCAACATTTTAAATTACTTACATTACCTACCATTATTGGTAGCTTGGCTAGATAGAAATCATGAATTAAGCCAGGAGACTGGTAAAAACTTGCATCCCTCCCCTACAATTGAATTTGTTAAATTAACAATAAATCGGTCACTGTGTAGCCAAAGAAGAACTGTAAAAAAAAAGAGTTCGAAAATTAAGTGGTTAACTTAAGGAAATTTTAATTATCTAAATAAAGTGTTTCCGGTTCAAAGGAAATGTCAATGAGTTAGCATCGATTCTTTGCTGGGTCATATAAGATATAACATCACTAAGATAGTGATGTTTTAAGTTAACCAATAAAAACATCAAATTTTTATAAATATAAAAATAATATATAAAATATAAATATAATAATATATAAAAATCTACACATTGGCACCGGCACATCACATCACAAAAAATAACGAAATGAGTAACGCCATTAGAATGCAATGTGGAAATAACTTCGGATAATATCGGGTAAGTTCGTTCAACGTTCGACGCACTAGTAAACCCCACTCTTATTTTAAAAAAGTTAATAAGAATATAAGAAATATACACATTTCTATATTAACACAAAGAAATGTTTATATATATATATTAAATTCTCCAATGCGACGCCGAACTGTAAGCCTCTAACTTCCTACATTTTATAGATTTCCTAGTATGTACATGATTTACACATACAATTCACTACAGTGCACAATTCATTAAACAAACACATTAGAGTGAGCTCCTATACCAGTGGCGGCTACTGGTATTCGCGATTGCGCGACTGAACCCCCAACTATTTGAAGAAAAAAAGTAAAAAATTAAATAAAAAAGTAGCAAAATTTTCTTATTTGATTTTATTTTCTTTCATATTTCAATTTCAAAAAAAATATTTTCATTTTTGTATTAGTTAGGAACATAAGTCACAGTAAAAATTGTATATATTGGCCTGATCTATAAGTATTAATAAAAAAGATCAGTAGTAAAATCGGAGAATCAGACATTAAAGAATAGGAACGTATATCAGTATAGGAGCTCCTTTAAAATGTTCGTACAATGAATTGTACACTTAGTGAATTGCACGTATATCAGGAGATGTATAAAAAAGTAAGAAGTCGGGGGTTCACAGTTGGGAGTCGCGCTGGAGAATTTAATATATATATGTATATATAAAAAATGTCTTTGTGTTAGTACAGAAAAGTGTATGTTTTTGTTAACTTTTTTAAAATAAGAGTGGGGGTTACAAGCGCGATGAACATTACTTACGATTTACGAACGAACTTACCCGATCTTACCGGAGTTAAAAAAGTTGTTTTTAGCAAATGTTCTGTGTGTGTGTGTGTGAGTATGTGAACACCATAGCTCAAAAACGAAAAACCGTAGAAAGTTGAAACTTAATATTCCGTTTAGGTATCACCATGAGATCTGACCCTACGTTATCTGTCGAAATTCAGTTACCACTTTACTAGTTGATTTTTTTACTTTTTTGCAATTTTCTCAGAAATGGCTCCGACGATTTTTTTGAAATTTGGTATATGAACTACACATACAAAGATCTACAACTTCTATTTGAAACATTTCTCCGGAAAAATTCATTTAAGGGCACTTTTAAGGGAGGGATGGGGTTATATTATTCTCTAAAGTGCTCTCATATTTGATTATACAATTCTATTATCCAAAGAAAATTAATTAGAAATAAATAGATGGCCAAAATTCTGAGTTTCAAGGAAATGGTAAACCGAAGTGCGCTTTTACTGAACATTTTCTTCAGTTTTCGAAGAATTTCATTAAATTGGGTACACAAACTATAAAATTTGTCAATTATAATTTTATAATAATTTTATTATAATATTATAATATAATTTGAGTAAGAGATTTTTAGGATTTTATTTTTTAGACATTATATTTATATTTATAAAAAATTGAAGTTGGTATTGGTACTGAAAACATCACTAAGATAAATGACCTAGCAAAGAATAGATGCCAACTCATTGACATTTCCTTTGAACCGAAACACTTTATTTAGATAATATAAATTTCCGTTGAGTTAACCACTTAATTTTCAAACTCAAACGGTACAAGTCTTTTTTCACAGTTCTTCTCTGGGTGCAAAGTGACAGATTTATTGTTTTTTTTGTTTAATTTAAGGTGCGCCAACATCTATGGTCATTGGCGCCCAAGCCTTCTTAGTGCACTGCCGGACTCCGGATGGTGTTGTCTCGTTATAGACAACACTGCCCATATCCGGACAGTGTGCTGTAAGGGCTCCTAGGAAGAAAAACCCATGGGCAGCACAGTGGATTCGAACCCGAGTCCTCCGCGTGGGAGTCCAATGCACTCTCCACTGAGCTAATCCCTTCCCTAATAGATGTATTGTTAATTTAACATATTCAATTGTAGGAGAGGGATGCAAGTTTTTACCTGGCTCCTGGCTTACTTCATGATTTCTATCTAGCCAAGCTACTAATTATGATAGGTAATGTAAGTATTAAAAAAAAAAAGTTGAACCCCCACATATCCAAGTCACAAGCCGCCACTGTCCTATACTGATATATGTTTCTATTTCTTTATGTCTGATTCTCTGATTTGACAAATAAGTTAATTTTTTTTTTTTCACATTATTCAATTTACATGGATTTGAATTTGATATCAGGCAATATATATATACAATTTTTACTGTAACTAATGTTTGTAACTAATATAAATATGAAAATATTTTTTTGAAATTGAAATATGAAATAAAATAAAAATATGAAAATTTGTTACTTTTTATTTAATTTATTTTTTTTCCAAATAGCTTGAGGGGGGGGTTCAGTTGCGCAATCGCGAATACCAGTAGCCACCACTGACTGAAAGTCACATTATCATGGACTTCCAACTTTCAGCTCTATTAGCATTACGCTACTCCTTTTTTTTGTGTAATTGTAAAGTCCCCAGACAATATCTGTGCTCTATCTTGTGTTGTGCAATTCCCATGAAAATCCCCTAAATTTAACGTTCCCAAGAATCATTCCCTAAAATCGATTATCTTTCCAATAAAACTTGTTTCAAATATAAAATCTGACACCATCCTAATACTTCTAATTAAAGTTTTCAAAAGAAACAATGAAACAAAACAAAAGATTGGTTATCCAAATTGTCAACAACAAAAAATTGCATGAGTAATAAATAAAATAGGTATTGATAATTTAAATATAAATGACCTCATAAATTATCATAAATGTTATAAGAAGTAATTTAAATAATAAATATTAGTAAACTTTGCTGTAAAAAAAAAAAAAAAATGAGTAGAAAATAGAAAATGTCACATCCATGGTAGTGGCTTGTGCACACTACTTATTATATGGAAAGTTAATGCCATTGCTTGGTAGAGACATATAACTAGGTCTCCCTATACAACCATTCACCACTATTCCATTCGCATTACTATAGACACAAACAATTAGACCATAATAACGCTCACAATAAAAATGCTTCCATAATAATGTATTATTTATAATAACTATATGTTCATATCAAAACTATCAAAAACTTTTGTGACTACTTTTTATATTAACTTTATAATCATATTTAAATGTATAATATAATGAGTATTATGCATACAATATATATTTAATAACTATAGTTGCATTAATAATGAAATTTATTGATTGGATGACTTTTTTTTATTAAAAAAAAACAAACATAAATTTATTTGAATTTTTTTACTTTCTTTTACTGGCTGTTCACTTTTCTAAATATTGTGTATTGAAAATAAATGTTTTGATATGACCTGAGATTGAACAAAATACTGATTTATAATAATTGTGAGTTAGAATGTCAGTCGAAAAAAGGAAGCTCACACAAACTTGACAATCCACCAAGGGGATCTCAAGCTAAGATAAGAATAAAAAACAATTCATCATCCGTATTTACGATTTTATTGACCAGATTCCCCTCCCCTCCTTTTCTTTCTTTGTTTTTTCTCTTCTTGTTGCTATAAGAGAAAATAACTGAGATCGTAAGAAATTTTTAAATAGATTTTATACCGGAAATACATGTATTGAAGTAATATGAGTACGAAAAAAAAAAATGATTTGAGCAAATGGCCTCTGTGTGTGTGTGTGCGCGCGCGTCTCTGAACAAAATATCTTCAAAAAAAAAAAAAAATCCGCAGGAAACTCACAAATTGTATATTCCATTTAGATAATAGCATCATTGCATCTGACAAAAAGTTTTCTTGGTCAAAATCCATCAACCGGAAAAATTCAAATTTTCAAATTTTATTGATTTTTTTTTTCGAAAATAGCTTCAACTATTTCTTTCACATAGATAACTATCACTTTAATTTAAAATATTTTTTCCAGGAAAACTGCATTTTGGAGGAGGGGAGGAGGTTCTAGGCAATATTAACGTTAAGCTTTTCTCTTAAGCTTGGAGGATGGTTATGTTTTCCACTAAAGTGCTATCTTAATTAATTATACAATTCTATCATCCAAACAAAATTAATTAGAAATAAATAGATTGCAAAAAATTCTTAGTTTCAAGAAACATAGCAAACTGGAAGTGTGGGTTTTTACTGAACAGTTTTTTTCTAATTTTCGCAATTCTATAAAAACATCGACGAATTTCATTACATTTATTATATTAAACTATAAAATTTGTCAGTTACAAATTTGAGTAAGTTCTCACACTAAGACATCTCTAGTAGCGTGCGACCTTGTGCGACCTTAGTTAGGTCGGCGACCAGTGATTCAGGTCAGTGGTCAGATTTGGTCGCCCATCGGCGACTTTCAAAGACCAGGTAGTTTCTGTTCAATAGACAGGGCTTTATCGGTGCTTGTCTTTGAACCTTTGTATTAAAAAGGCAGCGACCGGCTGTGGGGCCACTAGTTATAAATTATTCTTTCCTATTGTTATATTTTGTGAAGGCTTTGACATTGCTATGCCATTAAATATGACTCTAGTTATTATTATTAATGAAACTTTTTCCTGACTAAATTGAGTTTTAAAAGCTTATCTGGGAGAATCAGTCAATAAGCTTACTGCTAAAGTGTCATATCAGTAATAATTATACGTTTAATGAGAATTAAATCCATGGTCTAACTTCCAAGTTTGAAAAAAAAAAATCGTATGACTAGAAATGCAATTTTTTTTTTTATTCAGTCGCCCAGAATTACTGATTCTTTTTCTAAGGATAAATATTCTATCTGTAATTGATTGCGCCGAGACGTAATTGATATGACGCACAGCCTATAAGCTGCTCGTCACTGACATGTCTTCCTACTGTGATGGATGCTAGAAATATAAAAATATATTTAATTTGAAATTATCAAATTATGAAGAAAACGTAACATTCGCTGGCAAAAGGGACTATTCAGGTAGAAGACCACTATTGTCTTTTAGAGTTCATGAACTTGTTAGCATTGTCTACCCCTTCTTCTCACAGGGGAAGATTTGAACGAACAGTCTGAAACAGACACCGAACCGGAACACTTGTTTTTCGCTCTCTTAGCATCAGTGCCAGTTCCACAATATATTAATAAGTTTATACTTTCTTTGCAATTAACTTGTAGTTATTATTTTAATAGAATATATATACTGTTAGCAGTGGTGACTACTTTCTTATTTCTGATACTTCTCTCTCTTAAAACTCACATACACACAAGCCCTTTACAAAAGTACTCACGCCAAAAGCTACCACTACACTACAACACATCACACCAATTACATTTCACTTCCACGTCTTCTACTGGAGCTTCTAAGAACCACATTTGACGATTATTAGAACGACATGTTAATGAGACTAGGGGAAGTAGATTTGCGCATAAAAGGTCCAAAACCCTTCTTTTCACTCTCCCTCATTTGAAATTGAAGCCTTCATTCAATGATCATTCAACACTTATCCAAAGACAACCATCATTGTGCCAGTCTGTCATTCTCTCTATTGACGCAACAATATTCTTTTCATAAGTGATACGCTTGCACTTCATTATTCCAATAATATACCACTCAGTAAGTTTAACATATTTCTACTTTAATTTTTCTCTGTCCAAAATCCCAAAAAACATCACTACACGTTGTATTTCTTTAAACTTGGTGTACTAACTATACAAATATAACTATTTATTATCTTTTTTTTTTTAGAAACTTTTTTCTTTAGAAATAGATTTTACATTAAAGGGGGGGAGCTGGAGCGCTGGAAGTGGGAAATTTTAATCAAATATAAGTTCCCCCGAGGTGATGTATAAATTTCAAATTTGAATTGAAAATATGTAGAAGGGTAGTGAGAGAAAAATCGAATGAAAATTTTCATACGACAGTTTTTATAATAATAAGTTTCAGTTTCCATGGCGACATTTAAAAGGCGTCGAAAAAAGAAATGTTCTTTAACATATGTGCTTTTATAAAAAAAAAAAAAAAAAATTAAATCAAGTGTAACCTTTACATACATATATGGCTTTATAAATATAGAATGTTTATCTCTCTTCTGTCTCTCTGAAGGTAGAGAATACTCCTCTTAAATGTACTAGAAAAGTACGTGAGCAAATTTGCATAATCAGTGATGTCAACATACTTTGACACATCAAATAACTCATCTTTTTTTTATTCACTTCAACCTTTATTATTTTTTTTATTTTGTTTCCAAGTCCAATATTGTTATCTTATATGTCACGATGTCTTCTTACAATTGGATTGGTCAAATAAATATTACTGTTAGGATTTACTTTGGTATATTTTTTTTTTTGAACAATAAAAACGTTGAAAAAGAAACAAAAACCTCATATGAAACGACCAAATTTTCTTCAAAGTTAGAATGTTTACTTAGCCTAATCTTAAAACTCATTCAGAAACCTCCCAAAAATAAAAATAAAAGGTACCACGTAAATTGTTTTCATCCATATAAAGGTTAGACCTATTTATGTATTAGTAAATAATCAAAAAATTCTATTTAAACTCTATTCAAGCTGCAGCTAGACGAACCACATGTGATAGAGTTTTTGGGCACACAATTATCCTAGGTAGTTTCCTAAAATATTCTTACTACTTACTACTAACAAGATAATTACAGACTTTTGCCAAACGAGAAATGGGGGAAGAAACTTCCCAATATAAGATTACTATAAGTATCGATGCTATTATTACAAGATAAAGAATTCTACAGCAAGCTTGCAAGGTTAAAATTATTAGTCCTATTTTTCGTGGTGATATTATGAACCAAATGTATTACTTAATTATTTTTAAATGCACGATTAAAATCGCTGGAGAACAACAATATAAAAGATTTCCATTATAAAAATTGAAACAGAAACAAAAATAGTAACAGACAAGAAAGCTACCATTTCTAGATGTACTTTTAATCAAAGAACATGACAATACCATTTCCACAAATTTATACACAAAAACCCACTGCCACTGTACGAATGCTTAATTTTTATTCTGACCAACCCTACTCTTATAAATTAAACACAGCTATAAAGATCATAAAAAGAAGCTTGACTCTGTTCTCAAATAAGTACCATAATTCCGCAATCAAATATGCACTGAAAAAAAAACAAAATTGTTACCCAAACTCATCCTATAATCTCATAAAAAAAAAAATCTGGTGTGAAACACTCACACAACTTTCTCTTACTACAGTTTTCAAAATTGAAATTGACAAATTTTATAGTTTGTGTACCACATTTAATGAAATTCGTCGGAGTTCGTAGAAAACGAAAACTATTCAGTAAACGCACTTCCGGTTGGTTTACTAATTTTCTTGAAACCCGGAATTTTGACAATCTATTTATTTCTAGTAAATTTTGTTTGGATGGTGGAATTGTATAATAATCAACTATGATAGCACTTTAGAAAAAACATAACCCCACTCCTCCCCCAAAAGCCCGCATAAATGGCATTATTAGGAGGAATGTTTCAAATAAAAGTTGTAGCTCTTTATGTGAATAGCACCTACTTACCTACTTTAAAGAAAATCGTTGGATCCGTTTACGAGAAAATACCAGAAAACTGAACAATACATTTCAATAAAAACGCTCTTCCGGTCATCCGATTTTCTTTAAACTCGGAATTTCAACAACACATTTAATTCTAATTAATATTATTTAGATGGCAGAATTGTATAGTAAACTGAAATAGCACTTTAGAGAAAAACCTAACCCTTTAATGAATTTTCCCTGAGAAATGTTTTAAATAAAAGTTGCAGCTCTTTGCATATGTACTTGATATATCAAGTTCCAAGAAAATCATCTATGCAATTTTTGAGAAAATCGCATAAAAGTAAAAAAAAAACTAGTAACGACCACGTAGGAACTAGTACCAACTTCCGGTTGAGGAATTTTGACAGATGACCTACTTCGGATCCCATGGTGACACCTAAACGGAATATCAAGTTTGAACTTTTTATGATTTTTCGTTATCGAACTATGCTGTTCACATGCCATAGGCGCACACACACACACACACACAGACATACAGACCATTTTCTAAAAACCTCTTCTTACTAAGAGTAAGAGAAAGTAAAAATACGCAAAATCAAACCATAGTCATCCAAGAAAACTGTAACCTTACATCAACAAACAAAGATAGAAAATTATATTCACTACCCTATATTCGTGGAATTTCTGAAAGATTAACGCATAATTTTTCAAAAAAAAAATAACATTATCAAAATTTCCTATTATAATTCAAATAGCAATAAAACATTCTTTAGATTCCAAAAAGACAAAACCCCTATAAACCTAAATTTGCGAATTTTTTTATGTTCAAACTGCCCATCCACCTACATAGGAGAGACAAAACAATATGTTTAAGAACGAATTCGACAACACAAACATAACTTTAAAAGAAAAAAACACAACACAGCTCCCTCTCAACACACTACTAAAACTGGACACACTTTTGACTTCAGAAAACTACAATAGTTGACAGAGAAAAGAATTTACAAAAAAAAGAAGAAAATTTTGGGAAATGGCCCACATCAATAGAAACAGAACAATTATCATTTTTTTAAAACAGATATTGTTGATCTTAATGCCATGTAATCAAATTTACATATCTCTCATATCGAAATAATGAACACCGCTTGTTTTCCTGCTAAAGTTTGAAATTTAACCTACCAGTAAACTAGAACCTGCTATGTTGTTTTGAACCAGTTGAGTGTTATCTTAAAAATGACCTGGATTCCAGGTCGTAAGCTCGATATTGTATAACAAAGTATTTTTATACATATTATGGACTTATTGATGGTTTCTTTCCCCATTTTCCCGATAAATGATATCAAATATCTCGGGTTTTCAATCAACCAAATGGGGACCAGGGACGCGGACATTTTAAAGA
The DNA here is from genome assembly GCA_011037195.1 of Triatoma infestans. Taxonomy (NCBI): domain Eukaryota; kingdom Metazoa; phylum Arthropoda; class Insecta; order Hemiptera; family Reduviidae; genus Triatoma; species Triatoma infestans. The sequence continues at coordinate 232,926 of JAAEAF010000147.1, read as the reverse complement.
AAAGCCAGTCTGGTAGGAACATGGTGAGGGCACTGAACTCTCTTAGGTCCAAGCAGGGTTAGCTTGGAAGTTAAAAGAAAAATTTATCATGCCTTCATAGAAAGTGTAGTCCTCTATGGTTCGGAATGCTGGACGGTTACAAAAAAGCTGGAAAGAACTCTTCTAGTGGAGATGGACTTCTGGAGGCGATGGCTGTGAAAGTTCCAGATTGGAACATATCCCTAACGAGGAAATACGTCGGCGCGCACGGCGTTCCTGCAACATTATCCAAGACGTAGAAACCCGGCGGTTAATTTGGTATGGTCATATCATGAGGATAAGTGGAGAAAGATGGCCAAAAAAATGCTCCAGTACAGGCCGGTGGAAAGAGACGCCGCGGTAGGGCAAGGAAGTTATGGATGGACGGCCGTGAGGGAAGCTCTGATGGCTAGAGGTCTACATGAAGGAGAATGGCAAGATAGAGAGTACTGGAGGGAAACTCTTTTGGGCAACAGATGCACTAAGCGGTGTAAATACCCGTAAAAAAAATTGACATTTTGTCACTTAATTTTAAACCCCATATTTTGTAAAAGATTTTCATTTAAACTTAGAATTTCTATAGAACTTTTAATTATTAAATACTGCTTAATTGATATTTGTAAATTCCTAAACCACATTAAATTAAAAAAAAAATGAAAAGTAATCTTTTATAAAACCAAGAACAACACCATAATAACAAAATTTTCTTGAATTAAAGACATTTTATTGTTCTCCTAAAAAGTTCAAACTAAGAAAACAGTATTACAAGTCAATTGGTAGAAAAAATTGTGAAACGAGAAATTAAAAACAAAAAACAATTAAAGCCATTCTGGAATGGATGAGGTAAATTATAAAAGTAATAAAATAATGTAAAACAAATTGGAATTTGGTTTCTAAGGAAAACAAATTCAATTGTATTACATACATATTATATAAATTTAATGGTACCTAAATGTATTTCATTAAATAAAATTAATCAATGAAAGAGTAGTTAATGGATGGTAAATAAAAGGGAAAGAGAGAGATGGTGAATTAAACAATGAATAGAGAAAATGATACTTTATTGACAATTTACAAAACGTAATATAATAACATTTAGAACTGAACTAGAATGTAATATTGTAAATTATTTCCATTGTGTGCGTCAATATTAATATTAATCTCTTGTTATTGTTAAAATAGAAATGTTACTATTGTGACTTGTTATTATAACATACACATTTATGTTTACAGAAAAAAAGGTAGGATCTATTAATAATATTGTAATATTAATAATCTAAAATAAAATACTTTTTAATTACTACTGGATTTTTTTTATTAATGTAATATCAATCAAAAGATTATGTTTTTACTTCTCTTGTAGCTTAGAGTGGAAGTACTGCAAGCGGGTTAGTTTTTCGCCAGTAAGTATCCATCAAATGTATAAATTCTGTTTTGCACTGAGTTTGATAAAATGTATTTACCGGAATCGGAACTTTACTGAAGCTTTTCGCAATTTCTCCACTGAATTTCTTCAATATCGCGTATTAACAATGAATGGATGGGGCTTATAACTTTATTTGAAAAATTTTTCCCAAATTTATTTTCGTGTAGTTCTAGAGGTGATGCAACGTTAAAAATTCTTTAAAAGTTATGATTCCATTTCAGTAAAAAGTTATGATTTAAATATCTTCATTTTTTCGGTCTTCGAGTGGACATAGAGCAATGCAACAATTGAAAGACCTATTATGCTCTTCTTACTGTTGCCGGGTGGAGTCAATTTCAACCTAAGGTTTAAGAGAGTTTACACTTTTTGTAGGTTGTGTGGAATGGCTATCTCTTCCTCCAATTTCTGATATACATAAAGAATTTTAAAGCCAATCTTTGAAAGTTAATATCACAGTTCCTCAGAAGTGTCGGGAGATATCTTGCAATCTCTCCGCAGAATCTGCAAGCGCTATCGCATTCTAGACTTAGCTTATTCATTCAGTTATGGTCCCTGAGTCTATAATGCTCCTTGATGGGAGGGTGGGGAAGAAAAGCTGTTAGCAATGCTGTCTATTTTTGCTTAGATTCATTCAAGACTCAGATCTTTTCCGGTCGTAGTTGACCAAAAAACTCTTTAGCCTGACTCAGTCCGAGGAAGGTTTTCTACATCTAAATTCTCTTGGTTATCTCTTCATTTCTCAGCTCTTTTTTTTTTTTTTTTTTTTTGAGACCGGCCGCCTCAGGTGAGTGTGTGTTTATGCCCTATCTTACAAGAGTTCAGCACTGTTCGAGAAACGAATTAAATAAGACTATATACGGTTATGATATTAAAGCAAGAAAATATATAAAAGGTATTCGTATAAGAATTTAATTATTAAAATACGAGTAAATATTAAATTAAATATATAACCCTGTTATTAATTATTATTATTAACATATTTATTTATGCCATTATTTTCTTGTAATTTCATTATAATTGAAATGACTATTCCACCTACCTGAATTGGCTTATATCTGAATCCATCCACATTAATCTCAATCCTAACTCTATCAACTATAAAAAAAAAGAAGACAAGGTCATCATCACTTGCTGCTAAAACAGCATTTTCCGCTTCCTTAAAAAAGGTCTCTTCAGTAAATTACTCGTACACTCACCAACTTTTTACAACCTTTCACTCATTTTTCATTTTATTTTCATTCTCTTTTATTTATTTTATTGTAATTACTTATTGATTTGTTTTTCTCTTCTACCACTCCTCATATTTCTCTACTTTTTTAATATTCTCTTTTCTGAATTTCAATATTTCTTTGCAATCTATCTTTTTCCACAACCATATAGTATAACTTCCTGCTAACAACATTTAACTTTCTACCGTTTCTTAACAGGTATCATCTCTCTTTAATTCTCAATTTTTTAATACTGTTTAACCTTTTAGTGTATTTTTTTTTTTATTATTTATTTCTCTATTATTTTTACTTTTGTGTTGGTTAATATTTTGTTTATTCTTCTACTTTATAATGCTTCTGTTGTTTAACTACTTCTATTGTTTCTAGCTACATATTTGTAATTTTTCTGTTCATTTCTTTGTTGTTTTTTTTCATGTAGATCATGGAGGAAAGACCCCAAGGACCACGAAACGTCGATAGAATATACTAAAAATGTTTTAACTTTTTTTTTTTTTTTTGCCCCAGCCAACCAATAATTTTGCTTGTTTCATTCATAAAATGGTTTAAAATTATAATTTTTGTTTAAATATTGTTTATGAATTAAACATAAAAGTGTAAATATTGTTTAAAATTTAAAGTTGTTTATTTATTTATTTTTTAACAAAAGAACGGTACACAATAAAATTTTCTCTTCTTTTATTTTTCCAAGTTTTAACAACAGTTTTTGTATTAAACTAAGTAATCAAGTTAACTAGAATGACAATTGGTTATACCAAGGTTAAATGTGTCCTACTTTAAAATAACCTACTCAAGTGCCCCTGTGGGAACCAAGCAGGCAAGAGCCAAGGGTTGTTCGTCTAAACAATGGCTCTATCCTGTTAAATTACTCACCCCAACGACTTTACTCAAATTCTTTCGTATTATTCTCTTTCTCAAAATAAATAAATAATAATTAAAAATAATACTCTGGAAACTCTTGTAGTTTTACGATAAATTTTATAATACTTTAAAACTTAGGATTATGTTTATGTTTAAAAATAATTAGATGTGAAAATTTTACACGGCTTTCTGTTACAGTAATTGACATAGTTGTAATTGACAAATGTTCAGCTGCCTTTAATACTAGTGGGTTATTTCTGTATGGGGTTGAAGAGAGAATGCGAGGGGAGAATAGTCCGCTGACTAATAAATGTTTACTTATTGATGCTTTCTTGAAGAGTGTTTGAGACTCTCCATGTGATTGACTAGCCCTTATTATATTCTAGTTGAAACTTCCCCTAACTTCTCCTTCCTAATTTTATTGGTGGTGAAGTAGGCAGATCTTGATCTCTACTAAGATGGTACGCTTGATTAGCTCATATGATGTGTTGAGTGACTTTACAGTGGGCGGATAGCCATATGATTTTGGCAGCAGGCAATCCATTACAAGTATATATATATATATGTGTAGGCGTTGTAATGTGTACATCTTTGGGCGAATTAATAAATGTAAATTGTATCGAAATATATTCTTGTTATACATTTTATGATTGTAAAGTAAGGAATTTTTCCGATCTATATATTTATAAATTTGGGTTTTTTGAAGGTTGGAAGGCACAAAAGAAACAGTTAGTTGAGTCAGAGATACCTGGCCTACCCTTATCATTTATTTAGGACAAAGGGAATTTCCCTCTTCTTACTTGCCCCGGGGTGGAGGTAGAATATAGAAGGTGGACCTTTTAGGGAGAGGGAGTTCAGTTCAAAATTCGTACTATAAAAAGAGTGAAGTCTGTCATTAGAAAAAGCCTTGTTACAATAGTGAGTGGTGGAAGTGCCCCAAGAAACCCAACCTTCTTCAAGTAAAATATTTGTAGAAGCCCAACATATGTAAAATATTTAAGTTTTATAAAAAACAGTTTCTCCTAAATGAGAAGACACTTACGTTGTTGTATCTCAATATTGTATTTATTAATTTTTGACATATGCTGTTTATTTTAATTATATATTTTGAATTTATATTATTTTTTCATCCTCTCCAACTTCTGTATAAACACAGACCTCACGAAATTCCTTTAGAGAAGATTTCAATTATGAATTATAATAATTAATTATTAATAACATATTTAATTTACCCCCCAATATTACAAAGTATAATATACTGAAATCACGCTTCAATGGGGGACAGTTCTGCACTCTTAGAATCTCATCTAAAACCAGTTGTCCGAAAAAAAATTGTTTCAATTAGAAATGATAAGGCTATACACGCTTAGTTAATATATAAAGTTTATTGAAAGCCAATGGAACAATTTTTGAGAAAATAGTGAAAAAATCTATGAAGAAAAAATTCAGTGGAGGTTTTTCTCGGAAAATTCGGATCTAATCCTTGGTGAATTCTAAAACTAGTATTATTTTGGTGCTTCCTCGTGAATTTTCCTTTTCCATTTATTTTGATCGCACAAGCAAAAACAAAAGGCTTTGGGCAAAATCCATCAACCGGAAGTGCAATTTACTGAATACCTTTTCTTTCCAGTTTTTCACGATTTTCTCAAAAATGGCGCCAATGATTCTCTTTAAACTTGGTAGACGATGTATAGATATATATATATATCTCACTTTTATTTGAAACATTTTCTTGGGAAAATTGATTTTGCGAGTGTTCTGGGGGAACAATAATATTAAGCTTTCCCTTTAAAGTATAACGTCAATATAATGCACGGTTCCACTACCTCCCTAACAATTTGAAGAAAATAAATTTATTGGAAGTACGACATTACAGAATTTTCTAAGGTTTTTTTTGGAATTTTCACGAAAACGATAATAATGATTTCCTTTAAACTTGGAATGATTACTGCATCGATATAAATGTATCACTTTTATTTGTAATTGTAGGAGATCACGAAGACCGGTCAATAAAAATACACTTTTTTTAAAAAAAATTATCCATCGTTTCGACAAATTTATTTATTATCTTCTTCAGGATTCTGTACAACAATAAAAATAATATTAATAAAGAATAGTACTGAAACAATTATTAATAAATAATAGAAAACAAAAAATTTTTTAGATTATTTACAAAAATAAAAAAACCGTTAAAAGGGATTACACATAATTTTTATTCAACACACTAAACAAAATAAAAAACTAAACAAAATTTGACAGAATGAGTTGCTTATGTAATGAGCTACGTCATCAGAAATGAAGGTACGTAGTAGATGTAGAGGTTATTAAAAGGTAGTATTGGTGAGTGGGGGATGAAAAGTAACACCAAGTCTTATCAAGGATGGGAATTTCCAGGACGGAGATTTAGGATACTGTTGTAGTAGATGAGTGATAAGTTATTTGTGTTTGTTCTATAATTGATGGAAGTTCTGTGTTTTTTTAATGTTTATCATTTCTAAAATGTTTCTTTTTTTCTTGTTGGTGTTGGTCGCGAGAATTTTAGGGTTGTCATTGTCAAAAAATCTTGATTTTGATGGGGTTCAACCATAATTTTTTGTTTTCTGGTATTTATTAATAATTGTCTCAATACTGTTATCTGTTGTTACGATTATTATTTTAGTTATTGTTGTACAGATCTCTGAAGAAGACAACAAATTTGTCGAAACGTCGAATAATTTTAAAAAAGCGTATTTTTATGGACCACTCCTCATGATCTCCTGCAATTAAATATTATGGTGGAGAATCATTATTATCATTTATTTGTAACATTTTTTCTTAAAAAAAAAAACCATAGATGTTGACGCGCTTTAAATTGGAAAAAAAAATGGGAGCGTAGTTTCAATGTTTCACACCAGATTTTTTGTAAATAGTTTTAACTGTTATACAAAAAATATAATACTATTTAAAGCTAGTGAAAAATGGGATGGCAACTGCAGTTCACTTACCGCCAGATAGGTAAAATCTGTACTCTCTTGTCAAAGAAAAATCTGTATTCGAACCCAAGAAACAAAGCATATAATGCCGATGAAAATTCAATTTCACATTACTTTAATTTAAAAGAATTTTAAAAGCAACTTTTCATAGAAAACTCTTTTGTCGTTCAGTACATAAAGAGCCTTCAATGTTACGAAAATTATTACGTAATATTCACAGATTGTCATCAAGTACTCATTGGGGAGGGGGAAGGTGATAAGCCATTAAAATGCAAAAAACAAAACAAATGTGAAATATAAACAATAAAACTTTAATTCAAACAGTTTAACAAGTGTAAATACATTATTAAAAAGCTCCAGAGGACTTCTTCTCCCATAGTAACTTTAATACAAAAACTTGGAAAAGTTATTATGAATGGAAAAAAAAAACTTATTAGTAATGAATGTTAGGGGACAGAAAAGTAAAGAAAAGTATAATGAGCATCTAGAGGAAATCAGATTTGAATACACGACTTTCTTGTCCTTAATTTCTCAAGTACCAATTAATAAATTTTCCTCATATTTCTAATTTTTACAAAATAATTTCACTCTAATTAATATTTTAAATAAAATTCCGGGTAAACTCATTTAATTGTGGGGCTTTTGGAGGAGAGATGATAGTGTATATCTGATTTAATGTTTAACTATTTAAATGGAGCATGTGTAAGTGCCTAACTGTGAATGGTTGCGAAAGAACTCATACGTACATACAAATTTTGAAAACACTTATTAAAGCAGACATGAAGCTCAGGACTGTGTCTAGAGCCGTTCTGCTAGTTAAAAGAAGTATATCTCTAGCGAATAAAGTAGGGGTACGGTAGTTCGTATTTGAGCTCAAAGGGCGCTGTAAAGTATACAATTTAAAATAATCTAATTGAATTATTGATATTTTACTGAATATATAGGGTTATGTTTTCCTCTAAAGAGTGCTATCTATAGTTGATTATACAATTCTACCATCTGAACAAAATTATTAAATAGATTTCCCAAAAATCCGAGTTGCAAGAAAATTTAGTATACAGAAGTGCGTTTTTACTGAACAGGTTTTTTTTTTTTCAGTTTTAGCGATTTTAAGCATAAAAAACACCGACGAATTTCATTAAATTTGGTATTCCAACTGCAAAATCTGTCCCATTTGTGAGTTGGAATAAGAGTAGGTTGTGTGAGTGTTTCATACCAGATTTTATATAATATATTTTTATTACATTCCATTAAAATTAATTTTTCGTCCCACTTAGGTTGTAACATGAACAATAATCTATTTAAGCTCCATTTTGTAACTGAACTTTGATTACAGGTCTACTTTTTGATGTTTGGAACCCTTTACTGTGATCATTTCAATTAGTTAAATTTTATTATCAATAAAATTAGTATACATTAAGTAGGTATAGTATTTTATGAAAGTAGATTTTAAGTTCTCTAGTAATCCTTTATTGCGAGCTGCTATCATGATAATACAAAACAGATGTGCAAGACAGGTCTGTTTTGCTAGTATAAATGACATACGCATACATACATGGCAGTTATGTTGACGTTACCTCACATTTATTATCTCAAATAATTTGATAACATAAAAGCATATAATATAAAATTACTTCATAAGCTTCATTATTTTCCTGTTCCACCAGTTTTCTAATCTATTAATGCAAATTATTACAAATAAAAGAATCGTAAGAAATATTATGTAAAGCTTTAAAAAAATCGTTACAACTTTTTTTTATTTCATTTTTTTTTCTCCTGGACGCTAAGTTCTTCTTAAGAATCTCTCAAATACAATTTTTTCGAAAAAAATGATGTCAAATAAGTGTCACAGACTAGTATAGTAAAGGATATTAATATCCAAGAAAAATATGGGCATCACTTTCAAGAAAATCGCGACAATTAAGTAAAGTCTGGTATTTTATCCCTCGTAGGATTTGCATATGTAAACAAACCAACAAGTGTTGAGTGTAACAGAATCACTGCGTTGAAGTGAACTCTTTGCCCGAACTTTAAGCTGACGATGGATGCAAATCCGAAACCGGACAGGAATAAAAGAAATATACATGCTACGACGGATAAAATACCAGATGTTATTCAACATTGTGGACCCATCCACATATTCTACAAATATGTAAAGTATTCCTATATTTGCTGAAAAGATTTTGCTCAGAGTGTCCATTCTATCTCCGATTTAAAGTCATTTTCGCAAGAATCTTCTCTTATCGAAGACTTCTTTTTTTTGGAAGGAATGGTTAGAATTAGAATTAGAATGATGTAGGGGGGAACTAAACCCCAGGCACCGCAGTCTCCCATTGAGGCATATTGTGCCAACCCCTCGAAACCTAGTAGTGGAAGCCCCCCTCTTCATGTGGTCCAGAACCTTCCCCACCAGTCCTTCTTGGAGTACGATTTCCTCCGGTCTCAATGTGCCGAAGATCTCGTACCGGAATCTACCAATTGCAACGCAATCAAACAGCAGGTGAGAAGCCGTCTCCTCCTCCTCCTGACACAGTCTACACAAGGACTCTATATCCACCAACCCCACCTTGTGCAGATGTTTTTTGAACCTGCCATGCCCCGTAAACAGGCCCGTTATCAGAGAAATCTGATACCTGCTTAGTCCCAGGATGTCTCTGGTCCTTCTTCTACACAGCTCTGGCATAACCATTTTGCCGTGTACTTAGCCCCAGTACTTAGCCTCCAGTGACGGTTATGCTCCCTCCGAGTCCATTCTCTCAGAGACGCCCTCGCCATACTTTTGGCTACCCCTAGAGCAGGTTCCGGCCCACAGAAGGGAGTATTCGCTCCCTCCCTGGCCAGTTGCTCGGCAATTTCGTTACCTGTAATCCCCTTATGCCCCGGCACCCATTCTAGCCGAACTTTGTTGTGCCGGGATAATGCCTCCAGGGAGTCTCTACACTCCCTGACCAGGGAGGAGGTGATTCTGAATGCCCCTAGTGCTTTCAGTACAGCCTGGCTGTCCGAGAAGATGCATATCTCTCTTTCCTAGAGCCCATACGCAGGTTCTCCTCAGCACAGATCTATATTGCATAAACTTCAGCCTGGAAAACTGTGGAGTAACCACCGAGGGGTCTCGCAATGCGTACCTCCAGCTTAACTCGAAATATTCCGGCTCCAGTTCCGCAGGCCATCTTGGACCCATCCGTGAACCAGGATCCCCCAGTCTGGCCCCGTTTTTCCCAGCTTTTAGTCCACTCCGAAAGTGACAGTAGTATCACTTGGAAGGGGAGCTCAAAGTGGAATGTTGGACAGCACTCCTCCCCAGCCATCTTAAAGATAGGGCCAGGGTCAACCTTCTGAATAATGTCCAAGTGCTTGGCTAGGAGCTTCTTTGCTTCCATTGGCCATTGTTCATTAGTCTGTACGCGCTAGTCCTCGCCTCCGCTTGTATCAAAAGATGCAGCGGAGGCAACCCCAGCAGTACCTCCAATGCTGCCATTGGGGCACCACAGAATGCCCCCGAAATCAGCATGCACGCCAGTCTTTGAACCCCAGAGAGGTTCTTCCTCGCACCTTGCTTTTCCGTTTTCGGCCACCACACTACAGCCCCGTGAGTGAGGACAGGTATGATGGTCCGCTTATAGAGCCAGTGGGCTATTTTTGGGGAAAGTCCCCATGTTTTCCCGCAGACTCTGGTGACTCCACAGAGAGACTTCTTTGCCTTCTGTGTCACATTCTCTAGATGTGCTCCCCAGGTTTGATTGGAGTCCAACATGATCCCCAAATATTTCACCTGACCAGACACCTCTAGCGTTCTTCCGAAGAAGTTCAATGTGCTAAAACATTCCACATTCCTTCTTCTGGTAAATGGAACCAAAGTGGTCTTAGAGGGGTTGACCATCAGGTCAAATCCTCTGCACCCCCCTTCCACCACTCGCAGGGCCTCCTGTAGCAGCTCACTGACAACAGTCTCGTTTCTCCCCCTGACCACGACCACCACATTGTCCGCGTAACCAAGGACAGAACACCCCCTGCGATCAAGCTCCACCAGCAGCTCGTCTACAACCATGCACCACAGAAGGGGAGACAAAACCCCCACCTGAGGGCATCCCCTTGTAGCTGTTTCAAGCATCTTCTCATAGAAGCTAGCTATGATTCTTCTAGTTTTGAGCACGCTGCCAATCCACCTAGTAATGGTCCGATTTACCCCGTGCCTTTCCAGCGCTAGCGTAATTGAGCTGTAGGTCGTGTTGCTGAAGGTAACCCTCTATGCCCAGAAACACCCCCACAGCCACTTCCCTGCCATATACTGCCGCCTCCAATTCTCAAACAAGGGAGTGGAGGGCCGTTTCGCAGGATTTACCCCTCTGGTAGGCATGCTGATTAGACTGCAGGGGCCGCAATTGAAGCACCGCCCCCCTGATATGCAAGTCTACCAGTTTCTCCAACACTTTCATCATGAATGAGGAAAGGCTGATTGGTCTAAAGTCCTTGGCCTGGGGATGAGTTCTCTTCCAGGCTTCGGAATAAAGACAACTCTTACAGGCCTCAATGCCAACGGGACATGGTTAAGGCCACACTTGCCCTCATTACCCCGCAAAGAATAGGAGTAATAATGTCACTTCCCTGCTGTAATAAAGCGGGAAGAGGATGCCATCAGGACCCGGCGACTGATAGGGCATAAAGTGATATATAGCCCACTTAATCTTGTTATATGTGATGCATTCTTTGGCCGCGGTCCAATCCCCCCTGGGTGCAGGCCTACCCTCTGGACCCATTTGTGATTCATCCCGCGGAACTACCGTCGTCACCCTCGAGCCAGGAAAGCATACCTGAACCGTATGCTTCAAGGTATCCCTTCCCGCCTCTGTAAAGTCACCATCAGGTTTCCTGATTGTTCCCAGCGGGCTTGCCGGTACCCTTGACAGTATTCTGTGAAGTCTGGCCCCTTCGGAGGTCGTTTCTATCTCCTCGCACAGCCTTCTCCATGAGTTTCTTTTAGCTTTCCTGATCGCTAAATTATAAGAGGTTAGGGCCTCACGGTACTCCTTCCATGTTCCCTTTCTCTTCGCTGCGTTGAATAGCCTTCTCGCTCTCGCGCGGAGGCCTGCCAGCTGGTCATTTCACCAGCGGACACCTCTGGTGGATGTTCGCCCCACTTCCGCGCAGTTGTCCCTGAAAGCATCCAAGATAACTCGCTGCAGTTGATCCGCAGCGTCCTCGATGTCATTCCGGGTCTTAAAGGAGCGTTTGACTGAGCCGATGTTCAGGCTGAGATCCCGCCTATACGAGTCCCAGTCTGTTCGCCTGGGATTCTGAAGGACGATGTTTGCCTGCTGTTAGTCAGGATATCAAACCTAATATACATGTGGCCCAACAGTGAGGGTTCCTGGGACACATGCCAGTCTCTCACCAAGGTCGAAATAAAGTTAGTCCCTAAGGTCAGATCTACCTCAGATCTACTGTGATGGAGGTTTACTTGAAGTATCCTCCATCGTAATGTGGGGTCCTTCGCCTTCCTGTCCATCTTCCTTGGGCTTAGATATAACCCGGAACTTGACGAGATCCATCCCGAGGAAAGCCACGACCCCAGATCTCCTCAGTTCTCCAGGGTCTGATCTGCCACGTCGAAGACCAGAGTTTGCCCCTGAGTCTCCACTCTTCTGCTAATAAATCTTCAGTCCGCCGTCTCCAAGTCCTCACTTTGAGCGCGGAGCTTGTCCAAGACGACCGCTGGAGACGCCTCCCTTAGGGAGCCAGATACCCATACGGATACCTTGGCCGATCTAAGTATATCTCTGGCGAGCCCAACCCTCAGCCTACCCCCCTCCCATCTGGAGAGGGGACCACCTTCTCCAGCCAGAGACGCGTAGCCTCATTGTTACAAACAACAACGAGTACGCCCTTGGACCAGTAACACCCCCTGAACTGGGGCCTGCTCTCGCCAACTATGCTGGCGACGATATCGGCTTGTATCTGCTCCGCCTGACTTTCTGTCAGCCGGTCGCTAGGATACGCCTCGAGAGCGATCGCCATACGGTACGGAACATGATGGTACCTCGTCAGGACCTCTTGCCCTCTTGCTCTCCCTTTCGCTCTTGCCCGGATCGGTGCTTGGCGTGCTCACCTCCGACGTACCTGCTTGGGAGTCCGCAGAGATGCGGGGGGCGGCCACCTGTACCACCCTCCCCGCAGCCCCGCCGGCACTACCCCAGGCGGACGAAGTCCTAGCCACACCAGCTCTCACCGGTTGCTTAGAAGAGGCCCTCCCCCGCTGCATCCTCTTCCAAATACAATTAGGGATCCACTCCCTACCCCAGCAGCCGCCCTGCGCCTCGCCTCTTGCCTCCGCTGGGCTCCACTGGGCCTTATGGGAGTGATTTTAATGTCCCCAATTCTTGAGGACACTTCCCCGAGGGGCTCCGCCAGAGAAGAGCCTGGACAACCAGACCCTCCAGCCACCGCCCTCCCACCATTCCCTTCAACCGGGGCGGACTGATTGCTCCCCGTAATTTCGATCATGGCTGGAGTTACTTCCCTAGACCCTAGGGAATCGCCACCTGCCGATGACAGAGAACTGAGCGAGCCCCTTTTTCTAAATTTTTATTTTTAAGTTGTTCGCTCATGTTGGTCCCACGAGTGCTGAGGAATTAAACGGTCGCCTGTAGCAGAGCCTCTTACCACAGGAAGGCTACATTACATGGGGTGTCGCCCGGTTCCCCAAGGTGACTGCTACCGCACATATGTTTAAACACCCTGGACGTGTTATGTATATCTAAACCTTATCGTATCAAAAGAAAAAGCCGCCTTGTTTACGTTCCCAGGCAATAGAAGTAAACACCACCTGCATTAAATACGTCATATGAGATGTAGTAAACAACAAGTGGCAAAGAATATAAATACTGCCAACTTGCTATCATCGTCACTCTGTTGCTCTGTTACTTAGACATACATTGTTCTTAGTACAGGCGTGTTGCCGTTCTGTTTTGTACGCTCTCATTGGTTTGATGAATAAAGTTTTTTAAAAACAATTTATCAACCCTAAAAAATATAATTGGCGCAGTCGTGCGGACATTGCAAGAGGACATTGCAAAAATACTTCGTTCGGACATTGCAAGAGGACATTACAAGAATACTCCGTTTGGAAACATCGCAAGAGCACTCCGTTTGGAAACATCGCAAGAACACTCCGTTTGTAAACATTGCAAGAATATACTCCGTTTGGAAACACACCCCCAGGCAACGCAGATACGAAGAAACAACGCTTATCTTCACGGGACCCGCAAGTTGGAGGACGAATACCTTTGGCAACTTGACATCGTCGCCGGACTTAGGCATCTTCGTAGTTCTTCTTCAAGATTAGCGGCAGAACCCAACGCAAACAGGACACCCCCAGGCAACCAGAGTCACCGCCGAAGCAGTCTTCACAGAGCCAGCAAAGCTAGAGCCCGAAGTTCCGCCCAGGCTAAAACATCCCGAGTTGCAGAGGAATGGCTACCACCCTTTTATTGTAAGTCCTCCTTTGTATACTCTACATTTTAATTGTTTACGTCAAGCGAATATTGATATTGCAATTATAATTTTGTTACATCGAGAAAAAGAAAAACTTTAAAGAAAAAAAAAATTCAAAAGAAAAATTTAAAATTCAAGCGAAAATTGAAATTTAATTTAAAAGAAATTTTAATGATAAAAGAAAAAAAATAATAAAATATATTAATAGTAAATATTAATAAAAACAATAATAGAAAATATTTAATTAGCGCGAATATAAAGTAATAATAACAAAATATATATGTAATTAGCGCAAATATAAAATAAAAGAAAAGAAAAGAAAAATAAATAAAGAAAAAACAATTTATAATAATAATAAATACATAATCGACGCAAATATAAAAAACAATTTATAATAAAAACAAAAAGAAAGAAAAACATAATAAAAAAAAAAATTATTAAACAATATAATTTGTACATTAATTTTATACTAATCATTTATATCATTTATATTGCTTGTATACTAATATTTCATATGTGCATGTTAGCTAAGTAAGAATTTATATTTTACATTATATATATATATTCAAAAACTTATACATCAATTTAAACACATACAAATCAATTAAACAAAAATGTCCACTCCAAAAATTGATAAAACATACATCAACTAATACCCGAATTCAACGGTAACCCCAACACACTTAAAGAATTTTTACAAGTATGCGAGGAGATAATAGCATTATTCGCAGTAGCCTCACCCGCGGATCATCCACAAAACAAATTACTTCAAAAATTTTCCTTTCAAAAATTGTATCCCCCGCGAAAGAACAAATAAGTTCAACAATTATTAGAACATGGGACGAATTAAAATTAGTATTAACGAACACATTCACAACGGGAAAAGACGACCTCACTATAACCAGAGAATTATGCGGAACCCTACAACATAATAAAACATACTTAGAATTTTTATCAATTATTAAGGAACTAACAAATCAATACTCTAGTTACATTTTCGCACATGTACAACAAATTAATAACCGACAAATACTAATAGGAAACTTTGAGAAATTAGCACTAAGACAATTTCTAATAGGAATTAAAGAACCAATAGGAACTTCAATAAGAGCGCGAATTCCAAGAACACTAAATGAAGCCTACCAAATGTTAATGAACGAATTTAATTTAAATCCTAATAAAAATAATAATAATTATACTCCACCCCAAAAACAAAAATTAAACTACCCTGCAAAACAAATTTATACTAACAAAAATACATCGTTCGAATTCAAACCCTTTTACCAATTCAAATCAAAACCTAGTACTTCATTTCATAGTACATTCCCACAAAATAAAACCCAAGTAACTCGTCAAAGTTATAAACCTACCCCAATGTCGATAACAACAAACACTACTTATAGGCCCAATACTAAAATGAGAAATACTTACAGTAGAAACCAAACTTTACAACGAATACCCGAAGAAATAAATAATACGGAAAATTTTAAATACAAAAACCTCAGAGAAAATAATACCCCTATCGAATCCAACGACTATAATCATTTTTTAGAAATAAGCGAACCCCCTACATCGGAGAAAACATGAGCACTACGGAAAACCATTTTTATAGTAGATTACCCTATCTACAAATGAGAAATTATTTATTCTTAATAGACACAGGATCTTTGATTAATTTAATAAATAAAAACTTAGTAAAAGAAAACAAACTCTCCATATATAAAGAAAACTTTCAAATTAAGACCGCCACAGGTAAAGCGACAGGAACCGAATACACTTATCTAATTATTGAAAAAACTAAAATAAAATGTTACATATACAATTTCCACCAAAACTTTAACGTACTTTTAGGAATAGACGCATGTAAAAAACTAAACATCGTAATGGATATAGCAAACGACACGGTAATAATAAAACATAAAAAATTCAAACTCCAATACTTAAACAATCTATTTGAAATACAATTGAATGAAAAAAAAGAAATTACTAATCTACGGACCGACCATTTAAACAAAGAGGAAAAACAAGAACTAACCAAATTAATTAAAATATATAACGATTATTCCCTAAACAAAATGAAAAACTAAGTTTCACTAATGAAATAAAACACAAAATACAATTAACCGACGACCACCCTATTTACTCAAAATCGTACAGATACCCAGAAGTTTACAAAAACGAAGTCAAAAATCAGATTGACAATTTATTAGAAAACGAAATTATCCAAGAACCTTATTCACCCTGGTCCTCACCCATTTGGATCGTACCTAAGAAAAAAGATGCCAGCGGAAAAGAGAAATTTCGTATGGTGATTGATTACAGAAAATTAAATGAACGTACAATAGACGATAAATTCCCTATCCCCCATATCACGGACATATTAGATAAACTAGGAAAGTCCATATACTGCACTACATTAGATTTAGCCAGTGGTTTTCATCAAATAGAAATGAATAAAAAAGATATCTCTAAAACCGCCTTTTCAACAGACTTCGGACACAACGAATTTAAACGTATGCCGTTCGGATTAAAGAATGCACCTAGCACATTTCAAAGACTCCTCAATTCCGTTCTACAAGGATTAATAGAAAAAATATGTTTTGTATACCTCGACGACATAATAATAATCGGCACTTCACTCCAAGAACATTCCCAAAATATCGAAAAAGTATTCAAAAGACTTCGCGAATCAAACCTTAAAATTCAAATCGACAAACCGGAATTTTTCCGCAAAGAAGTAGCATATTTAGGACACGTAATTACAAAAGATGGTGTAAAACCTAACCCTGACAAAATTGAAGCAATAAAAAATTACCCGATTCCAAAAACAACGAAAGAAATAAAATCATTTTTAGGACTAATCGGATATTACAAAAAATTTATCGATAACTTCGCGAAATTAACAAAGCCATTTACCAATTGTTTAAAGAAAGGCAAATCAATAAATATACGCGACCCCGAGTACATCGAATGTTTTGAAAAATGTAAAAATTTATTAAGTAACGCACCAATTTTACAATACCCCGATTTTAGTAAAAAATTCACATTAACGACCGACGCATCACAATATGCACTAGGCGCGGTACTTTCACAAAATAATAACAAAATATAAAAAAGGTTCAACTAACACTAACGCAGACGCATTAAGTAGAACGAAACCAGAAACAATTCCCCAAAAAGAAGAAATAAATGTTCAAGAAGATAACAGTAGCATAATAGCGGAATATGACGAAAATGATTCCGGAAATACAATATACACAGACGAAGAATACCCAATCAGCGGTATCACATATACAGAAAACCCTGTAAATATAGGCAGAAACCAAATAATCGTATATAAACACTTAAATGAAACAGAAGTAAATATCAAACATCTATTCAATAATACAAAAAAAAGAGAATAATAGTAAAAATCAAATCTACTGACCTAACCAACGAAATTTGTAAATTTATTAGAGAATATCTTAACCCCAAATATAAATACTACGGAAAATTTAGATCTTAATTTTAATGACATATTATACAAATACTTTTTACCAAAAGGAATACAAATCCTTAAATGTTCAAAATACATAAACGATATAGAAAACCAAAATGAACAAATTGAAACTATAAATAATTATCATTTAGGAAAAACAAATCATCGTGGCATAATAGAAACGTATGAAAAATTAAAAAGAAAATATTATTGGCCTAACATGATTAAAACAATACAAACATACATAAATAATTGCGAAACATGTTTAAGGAACAAATATGACACAAACCCAATTAAAACAAACGATAATTTAACACCGACACCAACGGAACCATTCCAAATAATTAATATAGATACGTTAACATTAGAAAAAACAAAATTTTTAACATTTACCAAATTCGCACCAATCTATTATTTACCAAATGTAAACGCCCAAGACGTATTAAACGCATTACTAAAATTTTTTGCAAACTATAAAATACCCAAAACCATAATAGCAGACCACGGGTCAGAATTTAATAATCAATTAATTAAAGATTTATTGAATCTTCATAAAATAAATTAAACATAATATCGGTAGATAACCCAAAATCAAATTCCCCCATCGAGAGATTTCATCGAACAATAATTGAACACCTTCGGATCATGCAAGATCGAGAAGAATTTAAGAAAGAAAACCTTTTCATAAAAATGAACTATGCATTAGTAGCATATAATAATTCATGGTATTCTACGACAAAAGAAACCCCGTAGATATATTATTCGGAAAAAATAAAATATTTGATACCAAAGGTTATACCAATCAACAAATTATTCATGAACATAAGAATAAATTAAAAGAATTAAACAAAATAATTACAGAAAGAATAAAAGCAGAAAAACGAAAACGTGTAAAACCTAATATAAACCCCGAAAAATTACCCAAAAAAGTATATATTAAAGAACACCCTCGTAGGTATAATAAAATCTCGAATATCGCATTTAAACCCATGAACGTAGATTCTTATAATAAAGAAAAATGAATAATTATAACTTCGGATAATAAAAAACGAAGAATAGATAAAATAAAGAAACCCCGAATGTTCACAGACTAATAATCCTGCCCCAAATTTGGCGAGTAGTTACTACTACACAGAATAACATTATTGAAGACATCAGCGACACTACAGGAACATTACTAACAGACCTAGGTAAAGGTAAAATTCAAATTTCCAATTACCAAATATATTGCTATTACCCCTTATCTGAATTAAAAACTGAATATTATGAAATAACACGAAAAATTGACGAAATAACCAATACGATTGACGAAAAAAACACGTCAACCAGGTCACTTGAAAATTATATAAATCTCTTAAAATATCATAAAAACAAATTACAAAACAAATATAATATATTATTCCCAAATTTAAGACACCGTAGAGGATTAATTAACGGCCTTGGATCAATTATTAAACAAATAACAGGAAATTTAGATTCACACGACGAACAGAAATACGACTCATTATTTAAACAAATTGAAGAAAATCAAAAAACCCTTAATACCCAAAACATTAACAATCAAAAATATATGAAAGAATTCACCGAAGAATTCAATAAACAAATAAATAATATCAAAACTAATGAATTAATTATTAAAAGCGAAATCATGAAATTTCACCAATATTTAAAAGATCATTCTGACAAAGATATTTATTACCAAACTATTATATTGTTACAAACATTAATACATAATATAATCTCTATAACCACATTACTAGAAGAAATTGAAACATCCCTAACATTTTGTAGTATTAATACACTACATACATCAATAATTAACCCAATTGCATTAATAAACCTAAAAACAAAATCAATTTAGAATCAAGAATAAAGTTAGAAAACACCCTTCAATTAAGAAAATTAATAAAACCCTATTGTAAATTAAACGACGACAAAATATCAATTATATTATATATCCCCATTTTCGAAGACAAAGAATACGAAATTATCAATTAACTACAACCCCCATCCTTAAAAATAACAATTTTTATATGATTAACTTAAACCCACAAATGTTAACAAACGACAACAATAACAATGTATAAAAAAACATGAACTGTTTAAACACTAGAGAAAGATATTATTGTAAAGATTTGATTAAAACAGAAAATTTATGTATTGAAGATATTATTAATAATAAAGAATTAACCAATTGTATGTATTATAAAGCAATCATTGATTATAATGTTTATAAAATAAAGAATAATAATAATATAATAATTATTAACCCTGATGAAAGAAATATTAATATTAACTGCGATAACAAAATAATAAACCTTGTGAAAAAAGGAATATATAAATTAAAAAATAATAATTGTATCATCGATAATAAAAAATATGAAAATATTTCCATAGGAAAGGAAATCCTAATGGAAGTTATGTTTCAAGAACCCGGAGTTGACTTTTTAAAAAGATATTTATTTAATAATACAATACACTAATGATTACAACTATTTAATATAGTTGTAATCATTAGTGTCTATGATTAACACTGAGTAAACTATAGACAGCTTAGAACTGTACTGTACGGTGGTGAGCTTGGAACTGCTTGCCTGCTGGCCGGTGGGAGTATTTATATGCTGCCCGCTTCAGTTACGTCACAAATGGTTGTTCTCATGGAGATAGTGCCATAACTTGGATTATAATTATAATTATAATAAAAAGAATAAAAATATTAAACAATTATACAGAAATTGTAATAAATGAATTAAATAAAATAAATCTAAAACCCAAGGAGGTAAAAGAAATAAAAGACATTGTATATTTGAATAACTCTTATAATTTTGTAATTCTATATATTTGTATAACTATAATTGTATCACTAATTTTTGTATATTTCATATTTTATAAAAAATGTTTAAATAATATTTTTGTAAGGACGAAACAAGGAAATGGGCAATCACCACCCAAAATTTCTCTCTAAAGAGGGGAGGTGTTACGTATATCTAAACCTTATCGTATTAAAAGAAAAAGCCGCCTTGTTTACGTTCCCAGGCAATAGAAGTAAACACCACCTGCATTAAATACGTCATATGAGATGTAGTAAACAACAAGAGACAAAGAATATAAATACTGCCAACTTGCTATCATCGTCACTCTGTTGCTCTGTAACTTAGACATACATTGTTCTTAGTACAGGCGTGTTGCCGTTCTGTTTTGTACGCTCTCATTGGTTTGATGAATAAAGTTTTTTAAAAACAATTTATCAACCCTAAAAAATATAATTTACGCATCCAGCCTCGACGCGCATCACTTCTCGGCTTGGGTGGGGATACCTATAAAAGGACATGACAGGATACCAAGGATAGGAAGGGGAGAGTGAGGACCGGAGGGGGTTTACTCCGGGCCGTCATTTCCCCGTTCGCCCGTCAAGGGAGGTGCCTGGACCACACCGCGTGAAGGTGGGGTTGACTTGGGGAGTTAAAGCGGTCAGAGACGCACAAGGCATTCTGACCTATCCCCCTGGTGGTCCACCACATATTATACTGAAGTGGTATTTTAGAGGGAAGTTCTGCGCTACTGTTCCTCTCACAACACCAACAATAAAATTCCAATTTTCCCGGGAAAATTTATATATGAAATTGATTGGAGGTTTTTATGTTGATCGTTGGAGCCGTTCTGTATAAAATCGCGGAAAACTGACTTTACGTTGTAAGTTGCACTTCCGGTTGATGGATTTTGTCCTGAATCCTTGATGTCAGATGCGCTGAACAGAATACCAAGTTTGAGCTTCCTGGGATTTTTCATTTTTGAGTTATTCCTCTTAGTGCTCTAATCCGTACTCGTTTAACTTGGCAGCTGTATATTGTCCTCCCTCCAAATAAACCAATAACCCAAAATGAATTTCTTTTATTTCTGCAGACCCTTGGTACTAGATTTCTATCAGGTGGTGTCTATAATGCGAAACACCCGCAATGGGGGTGTCGAACTTCTTTCTAATCCTCATGGACAAACCCTCCTTAACATCCTTTCCTCTCAAAACTATGGTTCTATATCCCCCAACGAACCTACCTGCTGGCCAAATGGTCTCTCCAAACTTCCTGACATCCTAGATTTCTTTACATCATCCCATATGACACACCTCTACTACGACATTTTAACCTTGCCTGATTTATCATCCGATCCTTCTTATCCTAGATACCTATCCGTTACCTTTTACCCCAAAACCAACATTAATCCAAGGTAAAGTAGATTGGCAACAGTTTCAAGACATTCTTTCGCAAAAACTTACGTATTTCTCTTAAGTCACATGAAGAGATCGATAACGCTGTTCAACACATTACTACATCTATACAGAACTCAGTACAAGAAGCAACTCTAAACAAAACAGGTAAACAACACAAACAAAAACAGAACATCACACTGTACATACGAACACGTCCAATAGAACACTGTATCATGGAAAGGTCCAGGTGGCAGTGCACTCGCTATCCCTCTGATAAGCGCACACTTAACGCACTGACACAGATCCTTTGAACAGAACTGATCAACTACAGAGAGCAACAGTTCCATGATTACACACAAATACTTACGACTGACAACAAATCACGTTGGAATGCAACTAAAATATTTTCCTTGTTTGCGTCCTACCTTTCCCAAGTATTCACGCCTCACCCTGATTTACATAATCCGGAAATAACCCACCTAATCGAAGAAGAACTCGACTCTCCCCTGCCTCTCTCCCCATCCCCAGAGCCATTTAACCCCTCTGATGTAAATTACATTATACGTCATCTATCACTAAAAAAAGCTCCTGGCTCCGATATAATCACCGCACAAATCCTTCGCAACCTTCCCAAAAAATTATCATTTTTCTCACCTACATCTATCGCAACTCCGTATTAAGGACCACTTACTTTCCAAAACAGTGGAAACTTTCCAATATCCGTATGATCCCTAAACCAAAGAAACCCAAACATCTCCCAGCTTTCTACCGTCCGATAAGTCTGTTATTTATAATGGGCAAAATACCAGAAAAACTCCTACTCAAACACATCCTACCTGTCCTTGATTCCTCTAATCTTATCCCAGATCACCAGTTTGGCTTTAGGGAAGCATCCTAGGTCCTGTTCGCTACACAATATGCACTGCTGACATTCCTACCCATCCTCAAACCAGTCTATCTACCTAAAGAGATGTTACTGCCATTCCTTTAGTTCACAAAGATCCTGTAACATCAACAAGAAACCTTCAATCCCACCTGTTTTCCCTGGAACCATGGTTCAAGAATTGGAGAATAAAGTTAAACGAACAAAAATGTGAAAATATCACTTTTACTCTAAGGAAAATTACCTGTGCCCCAATATACTACAATGGAATTCCTCTTCCTTACGTTAATGTTGTCCGCTACGTTGGGCTGTATATAGACAAAAGCTTGACATGGAATCCTCACACTAGACTGAAACGACAAGAACCGCTTTAGACTGCTTAAAACACTACTTGACAACAGATCTAAAGTGACTTTACTAAACAAACGACTAATATACAACTCAATCTTAAAACCAATCTGAACATACGGAATAGAGCTTTGAGGCTCCGCGAAGCGTTCCAATATTCAAAGAAGCCAATCCCTTCAATCAAAAATTCAGCGTGTAAATTGTGACAGTGAGTGATTTGGAGTGGTACCACTGGGTAGCTCCTCCACTCGTTTAGTGATTCTTTTTTGTTTGTTATTATTTTATTATTTGTTTCTCATTATTATTATTATTATTATTATTATTATTATTATTATTATTATTACCTGTATTCAATGTCATCAGTTTTGCTTGTGCGCACTAGCGCGTTGTAAATGGATAAAAAAAAGAAAAAAAAAAAAAAAAGAGTTATTTCGTTCACAGAGTGAGAGAACATTGGTGAATTTTTTTCTTCGCACCCAGGAGACCTCAAAACATGTATTGCCGGTGAACATTCAATTTCAAAAATTTTATATGATCGCAACTTCCTGTTACTGAGGAGTGAGAGAAAGTAAACATCGGTTAACCGAAAGTTCAATTTTCGCAGAATAAATTTTTGGTTTTCGGAATTTTCTTTCAACTAATCCCCGCCATTTATAATTTTTTGTAATGATATGGAAAACTAAATGTTCAGTAAAAATGCCAGGTTTGAATTTCATTGGGCGTCACAATCGTATGAATAATAGCATTAGGAAAAAGTGGTGTGTTGGTTTTCTTAACATAACCAAATCTTGTTTCAAGAATTCCTCAAACGTAGCAATAGTAAGTAATAAAAAAGTCTATCCCAGGGGGATAAGTTTATTATTTTTAGAACTATTTTAAGATTTCGAAATTTATGAGATATATGGAGTGAGAGAGAGGGCGAGATTGAGGTTAAAAATAATACTAGATCATCGCACCGCACCGCACAGGAGGTGTGTGTGCACACTATTGCACTTTATTAATTTATCTGGCAAACTAGTAAACATGGCGCCTTATATTGACGCGAAGTGCGGCGAAATATTGATATTTCTCACATACTCTTTATGTTATCGTGAATTTTAATAGGCGATTTATTATGATTACATAATCTGACTTCAAATAGCCACTTTGATATGAATAGTATAGTGAATAGTTTCCTCCAGTAAATGTGTACTATTCGTATTTGTGTGATAATAACTGTAAAAATAAAAACTTTGTTACGAATTCTCTGCTATGTTTCGGATGAGCGAGTGCTTTATTCAAATAAACATGGATTTGCACGTGCTCGGTGATGATAGAGTAGGCGGCAGGAATTGAAAGAAAAGCCCTGAAACTGTTATACATTTATGGAGGACAAAGATCGTTCTAATGATGAAGGTCTTTAGCCTAGAGAAGGAGGATTGAATAGATCGAGTGGGCGCAGATGGCAAACGGAAAAACAACGTAATCGTTTGTCAATGGAAAAGCCTTCAAAAGAACAAAGTAGTCAGGCGGGTTGAGGGTACAAAATCATGTTTGCTATTTTTTCAAATTGGTTGTAAAACATCGTCTTATCACCTCATATCTGAAAAGTTCCTCGTAAGAATGTCCTTCTTCTTGCCCTGGACACCTAGTTAATGAAGAAGGTTGGCCTAATTTGTCACCTCTTTCTTCTTCTCAGGGCACACTGGGATCTTGGACATTGTCTCAACTAGTCACAAGACACTTGATGGTATTCATCCATTATGAGTAGTATAATGGATTGTCGATATTGCCAAAATTTTATTAGGAGTCCAAGTAGTCAGACAGGAGGAGCATTGTCTTTCATGGATTACTTTTAAGAAATTATTGGATCAATCAAAGAGCAATTGTGATTTTCAAAAACTTCTTTGGTTATTGCCGGATGTCTGTGGAAGAGCTTAGGGTGTTTCTCTTTGAAAATATTATCCGATTCGTTAAGCCTCTGTGAATTTTAGGTGATTTGGACCCGAAGTTGTATTTCTGTACTGGACGATGTTCCTTGGGCTCACACAGACTTTGGGACTAGACCTTGACAACAGACAAATATTTATCAATAAAAATAGAAAAAAATTGATCAACTATGCCGCACCTTTTTGAAGAAAAAAAATCTCGTGTGATACAATCACACGACATTCTCTTCCTCTAATTAAGAAATTTTCTTTAAAATTGATGCGTAACGATTTTGAGTTGGGCTGGCCATAAAAATGGTAGTGAAGATTTTACTTGTATACTTGAGCGACCTTATGGGAGCACTCTACGTCAAAACCAACAAAGCTTATGCAAATTTAAATTTAAACTGACTGACAAACCTACCAATACCCCGCTAAAATCAACTTTGTTTAGAAAAATGTTTCAAGAAAAGTTTATAGAAAATCGATGTAACCGTTTTCAAAAAAAGTTTTAAAGAACTCAAAACCCACCTTCCATATTTAAATAATAATTAGGTCACGAAAGCATCACATTTAACCATTGGTATCACATGTAATGCTTTCTATTACAAGTGAGGAAATCAGTCAGTTTTTACTTTCTCCTACTCCCTAGTAAGAGATTACTATTGTAATAGTGTCTGATTTTCGAAATGGATTTTTCACCGGAAATACATGTTTTAGGGGTCCCTGAATACGAAAATACATGTTTTAGGGAATATGGAAAAATGTTTTTAGCGATGGTGTGTGTAATAGTTAACGAAATATCTCAAAAACGATAAAAGTCGTGGGAAGATCAAACTTTAGTATTCCATTTAGGCACTACATTCCGCATCATACACGAAGATTTGGGCAAAATCCATCAACCGGAAGTTCTTACTAAATTTTTTTCCCAGTTTTCGTGATTATCTCGAAAACAGCTCCAACGATTTTCTTTGAAATTGTTTTTTTTTATAATGGCAACACTGTTTTACTATATCTGTGAAAGTTTAGTTTTCTTTAAAAATATTAGCCATTTTTATGTTAGATTTTTTTATAAACAAAATTATTAAAAATTTGATTGATAGTTAATTTTTTTAATTTTATTTTATTATCTATAGCAGTGACTGTCTATAAATAACATGGTCAACTAATATTTTGATCAACACTTTCATATTAAAGTAAAAAAAATGACTCTGTTTACAGAATGAAAAAGCGAGAGATCCTAAATGAATAGTACTATAGTGAGTTGAGTTGCGTACATTCAGCAAGGTTGTGTGTTATATATAAATCGCAGGTCAGGTCGAACACATCGATCGATCACAATTATGCAGCATCTTCTTTTCATTCTTTTTCTTTTTTCCAATTAAAACAAAACTTTTATATTGAGATGGCAAGAGGCAACAACAACAACAACAACAATATATTCACACACGACCTTTTCTTACTACCATTATTAAAATTGTAATTGATAAATTTTATTTAAACTTTGAATTGCTATTGCACTACTAGTGGTTATAGTAGCATGGTGGTTTTTTTTATGGCACTAACTGAATGTAAGTTGTAAGGCTGTTAACTTTCGTATGTTATTCGATTAAGGTACCCAAATGGAATATCAAATTTACGCCTTCTCTGTTTTGTCGTTTTAGATATTTTGTCCATATACATGCACAAACCCAATACTCCCGGGGTACGTAGGTGAATTGGTAAAAAAAGTGACTGACGAACCGCAGAAACGAAGGGCTAAGGAACCTACATGTTGGAGTTGCGGAATGACAGGTCACTTCCAAGGCAGATGTCAACGGAATGAGAACAACAGTCCCAGGACCAATCCTTTCCTTCAGTGGGATACGTGACATCATTAAAAGTTGTCAGTTACGTGTCCGTCTAGGGTTAGCCAGAATCTCTGAACCGGCTGGTTCTAACACTTTAGTGGACTCAGGAGTTGCCTATGTTTCGCTCCTTAGTGCGAAGACTTGACAGTGACAGGCCAGTTACAAGTAAAACTAAACATGGCGGTAATCTGAGGAGTGCTGGTGGAGAACCGCTATTATCAGAGGGTTAGTGAAAGCTGTGCAAGTTGTCAGGAAAGTAAGAGTATGTGTAGGAGTTCGTGGTTGCGCGGATAGCACGTGACTGAGTTTGTTCTGGAGGCTGTGCAAGCCTCTGTACGCAGTGAGGAGGGACAAAATATCCTATTTCACTGTCACCATTCTATTACTCTCTCTTACTTCTAGTGTAAAAGAGGAAGTGTTTTGAGATCGTGTCATATTTTCCAAATTGAGTTTTCACCGGAAATACAAGTATTAAGGAAAAGTTGTTTTTACCAAATGATCTCTCTCTCTCTCTCCCTCCCTCTCTCGCTGTGTGAGTGGATGTGTGTGGGTGTGTGTGTGTTTTAACAAACAAATCTACCAAATTTTCTCGGGAAAATTGATTTTTTTTGGAGGTTCTGAGAGAACCTTAGCCTGTTATGCTTTCCTCTGAAGTACCACTTCACAAAAATATAGATTTTACCACCTTACGTAATATAAATATACTAATACCATTCTTAGAATTTCAAATTTGAATAAAACAGGTTAACCGGAAGTCCGATTTTACAGAA
Source organism: Triatoma infestans (assembly GCA_011037195.1). Classification (NCBI taxonomy): domain Eukaryota; kingdom Metazoa; phylum Arthropoda; class Insecta; order Hemiptera; family Reduviidae; genus Triatoma; species Triatoma infestans. The sequence goes on along the minus strand of JAAEAF010000147.1, from coordinate 205,486 downwards.
TTGGTTTTTCAGTTTTTTGGAATTTTCTCAAAAATGTTACAACTATTTTCTTTAAACTTGGAATGCGCTGCATAGATAGAAATATATCACTTTTATTTGAACCATTTTTCTTAAAACATTGATTTTAGAGGGGTAGTGGGGGGGGGGGTTCTGTCAGTTTAGATTGTTGCAGGGGATTTTTGCACTGCGACCTGAAAGATCTATTGTGACCTCTGGAGCCTTCTCCAATGCACAGCCTCCAAGCAGCATTCTCTAGCTACATACAACACTGCCCATCACCGGACAGTGACTTGTAGAGGCTCCTAGGAAAAAAAAAAATCTAAGGGCAGCACGCTGGATTCAAACCCGGGACCTCCGCGTTGCGTCCACTGAGCTAATCCCTTGGCTTTCGCCAATTATTTAGGGACGGAGACCCTAGTTTGTGTACTATGTTTGTCCTTGTCTGTAAAGTGTAGAGTGCATGTAGTACACAATTCAAGGGTATTGTGTACTGTTCTGATGAAGTGCATGTAGTACTGAGCTGTGGGTGGACCCGTGGGGTCGCTACTCCCCAAGTCACTGCATGCAACAAGATACCCTTGCTGGGCCTGGGGCCGAGTCTGTCAGTTTAAATTTAAATTTTATACTAGCTTGCTTGATTATGATGTAGCGCGCTCCACTTAAGGCCGTTTAGGCATACAGAAACATCCTCACCATTATTTTTATGTCAGTCCAACAATTTTAAAGAAAATTTCTAGATTAAATTGTATTAAACCATCTAGATTTCTAGATTAAATTGTAAGAGGGAGTTATGTGAGAGTTTACACCAGATTTTTTTCATACATAGTGGATCTCAAATCATATAGTCCTGGTGAAAACTCACTTTCTAAAATTGATCATTATCAATTCCTCTGGCAGCAATTGGAAAATAAAAATGGAAACATTAAGTTTAATCAATAAGTTTGACAAGACCTTTGTAATGGGTTCTCTGGTAATACCAACTGGTATATCATGTTTGGTTGCTTCACAAATTTTCGTTTTTCCATGCTGTTTACACACAAACATACATACGTACTTTGATCGATAGTATTAATTAAAATAGGCTCCCCCTTATTAAACGAAATAAATTCCAAAGGAAATTAGAATATTGATTCAGAAATATTTCCTCTTAAAGCAATTTTTTTTATATTTAAAAAAATAGCTTATTAAATGAGGTATAGAACGGTGTAAAGATAACAAGCAAGTATTCTCCCAAAGAAGAATTGCTTCAGTGGTAAGGTTAAAAGAGATAGGTTATATTTAATAATTTAATAAAGAAGGCATTGAAGTGAAGATCAGCATCCACTTTGCCATTTGAGAAGTACTGTTGTTGTTATATGATTGACCCGGCCAGTTGAAAGCGAACCAATGGAAAACATTCAAATAAATCACAGTGTGAGACGGAATTTATTGCTTTCTTCTTTCTGTTTCCCTTTTATTTTCTCTTCTTCGGATGGTTTCCCGACCTTTCTATTGATATTTCATTTCACTTTAGGTTTCTTCTCTGAATAAACCTAAAATTGAAAATTCTCGCTTTATGATGACATCAAGATAAGAAACAATGTCAGATGATTTGAAATTCAATATCTGTTTCAATCAGCTGGGAATCAAATTTCTTTTATATATCGTATATACACTATATTATATACTTTTATATATATATAGAAACGTTTTTAGTTTCAAATAGCGGAATATAATAATCCAAGCTGTTGAATAATCCTAGTAAGAAGTTAATTATGCTCTACTATTTCTTACAGTACAATTACAGAAAGAAATACGATCATGAACAAAATTTTCCCATGTTGAGTTTTTATCCGAAATACATGATTTGAGGTGTTTTAAATCTGGTGTGAAACATTCACACGACTTTCTCTCACTCTAATTAATACAATTTAATCGTGAAAGTTTCTTTAAAATTGCAACGTTACAATGTTTAGTTGGGCTGGCCATAAACATGGTGGTTAAGATTTTACCAGAGCGGCCTCATGTGGAGCATTCTATGTCATAACGTAGAAAGCTTTAAATTTTAACGTAACTGACACGTTTCCCAGAACCCACCCCCCACCCCCACCCCAAAATCTTATTTTTTCAGAAAACTGTTTCAAATAAAAGTGGTCGGCTTTTAAGCAGTCAGGAAATCTTTATAGTATTCGTGAAAATTAAAAATCTATACTGTAAAATTGAACTTCCGGTTAACCGATTTTCTACAAAATTAAAGTTTACTAACGATTCAAATGCACATTAATATTATAAGAGCCACACATTGTGCTGATGTGGTACTTTAAAGAAAAGCTTAGCGCTACTGTCCCCCTCAGAACAGACCAAAATCAAGTTTCCCAGAAAAATGTTTAAAAAAAAAAATGATAGGCATTTGGTGTATAGATAGTATACGAAGTTTAAAGGAAATCGTTGGAGCCACTTTGGAGAAAATCGCGAAAAACTGGAAAAAAATTCAGTAAGTTTTGATGGATGGATGGTGTAAGTTTCGTCCAAAACCTTGGTGTATGACGCGGTGGTAGTATCTAAACGGAATACCAAGTTTGAACTTGTTGCGATTTGTAGTTTTTGAGATACTACTTTATGGTGCATTTATAGCCCACTTTATTGAGCCTATTCGCTAAAAATTTTTTTTTCATATTGTAACACCCGATTTCGAGGGAAAGGAAAGAATCGCAAAATGATTATAATTTAAATAGAAAAGAATGGTATCAAGGCGCCCCTAGTAGATCGATATGAAATCAATAGTTAGTGGTGCTATCAAGTACTGCGCCCTTGAGGCCCTGTAGGGAACTATTTCTTACCTCTGAATGCGTAGCGTCTCTTGTCGGCCATTGCTGAGCTGAACTCGTAATGGTGTAGACTGCTATTTAACGAGAACGTAATAAGTTCATAGGAGTGTGAAAGGTGAATTTTCCTATTTGGAGAAATTTGTGGTTGAAGCAGTAACGAATTCATTTCCTGTGGGAGATATTTAGAAGTAGCTTTCGTACCGGTAAGTGGTTTCCAGAATAATTTAAGTTAGGGTTGAGGTAAGACCTCATGGTAATTAGCGTCCCAATTTAGTTTTCAGATACCGTCTAGATACAGTTCCGATACCGTATAGACCCAGATTCCGATGTAGCTCTAGCTCCAGGTTTAAGTCCAGCCAGAATTACATCAGGGAAGATAATCTTCATTACGTCTTTTTTTTTCTTCTCGAACCTCTGGACGCTTTCTCTAAAGAGTAGCTATACATGCACATATGTACCAGTTCGGATACGCTATCGCTTATAAATAATTATAGGGTAGTCTGTTTTGGAATATATTCAGATGCCCAAAGAGTATCGCGAAGGCTGCGAGTAGGCAGGAAAAGTAATAATTTCCGGCGTACAAAACACTTTTGAGTTGTATAGAGTCAAGTTGTGCGTTTATATTTATATATATAGATACTTGTAAGATAAAGAAGGAATAAGGATAAATATCCCAATGTATGTAAGTCCTAGTAGTAAGTTTGTATGTTAATAGATATATAATTAAAGCAATAAGATTGGAATTTGTGTATATATTATTAGTATACTCAGATACCGATCCCATTAAAGTTTTTTTGCTGGTAAAGGAAATTCTGGTACATATATATATTGTGGCGCCCGAACAGGGACAAGACAAAAATAGGAAATTAGGGACATTAACGTTAATTTACATTAAAGTAAAATCACGAATTTAAGAGTGTGAAGTTAATACTTGAAAATTAAGACATTAAAAATTACAAATTAGTAAGATTTTAATAACTTGAGCTAAGTTATAAGTTGAGAAGTTTATGTTAAATTGTATGGTTAAATGTTTAGGCAATTAATTAATTAATTTGACTATATTTTGTACCTCGATTTTAATGTGTTTCTAGTTATTGTTGGCCAGTTAATAAATTGATCAATTGTATTTTGTATCTTGATTTCTTTATTAAGGGTTAGTCAGAATAAATGTTCTAAGTTTATATTCTGTCTGGCAACCCTTAGCTTTTAGTTGTAAGTTTTGTTCATTGTGAATTGAGGGTAAGATTTTCTTTATTATTTTGTTTGTTTGTTTGTAAATTGTATATTTATTATTCATTTGTGCATGCAACTTTTTACGTGGGGCATTACCCATTAGGTCCCGTGAGGGGAATTTTTTAATTAATTTCGGAGTCCCGATCAAATTCATTTTAGTTTGTTTAGATATCGTGTAGAGCAAATCCAATTGGAAATGTCGGAAGTTAAGTCATTTGAGTTATTGAAGGAAGAAAGGGAGGATTTGTTTGCATTGGCCCAACATTTGCTTAAACGATTTAAAACGGTTACTGCCGCAACAGCGGGTACTTTACGCAGTCAATTTGACCGCTTACAGTTAATTGAAAACCAATTCGCTGAGTTGACACAGCGTATTCGGATTGCTAACGCCGCTGTCTCAGACCCTAAGTCTAGATTAGAAGTGTCTCAGACCCAGACCCAATTTTTAGAAATAATTGATACCGCTAGGAATTTTTATTTAACGGCTACAGCGGAAACTTCTGCCATGCTTTCCACCTCTTCCGGTCAAGTAGATTCTTTAGAAAATGTATTGCCGCCTATCGGAGTACCGCCATTTAACGGAAATTTAGAGGATTGGCCTCACTTTTACGCATTGTTTACGTCGATGGTAGATAAAGACCCTAAATTATCGGACATGAGAAGATTCCAATATTTAACGATGGCCTTGAGGGGAGACGCCCTAGCAGTGATCTCCGGTTTCGCGTTCGAACCTCAAAATTATCGATTAGCTTGGAATGCACTTGTTTCGCGTTATCAAAATAAAAGGCGCTTGGCCAGTATGTATGTTAGGGGAATTATTGATTTCGACCCTTTAACTAATTCTTCCTATGCAAGCTTGCAGAGATTTCTGCGAGTGCATGAAAATAACATGAACGCCCTTATGTCTTTAGGATTGCCGGATGTTGGAAATTTTATACAATTGCAGTTAGCGTTGAATAACTTAGATCCCGGTTCCCGCCGTGCTTTTGAGGATAGGCATACCTCAGGCATTCCTACCTATGAAGACCTGATTAAGTTCATAACTGAAAGAACTAGAGTAGCAGAGTTAATGTCCACTGAAGGAATGGGGCGTGGACGCCGTTTGGCAAATAACTGTTTAGGATCCCGCCAGTCACCCCCATCATCTCGTAGAGGTGTGATGCCTCTTCGTACCGGTAATCCCACTACAGATCGCGTACCGCCGGCTAAGTCAGTACCTACTGGAACAATACCGAGGAGCACACGCACACGCGCGCAGACACCAAAGCCTATGACTAGTAAAGTTGGAGCCGTAAGAGAAGAACCTCTTAGAGTCACGCGCCCAACTCGTTCCCCTTCTCCTAGGCCAGTATCCAAGAGAGAGGATCGAACTCTCGATTGCTGGAATTGCGGAGGAGAACATGTTTACTCCCATTGTCCAAAACCGCGTGGTAAGTTTTGTTATCGCTGTGGGAGGAAAGGTGTTGTAGTGGCGAGTTGCCCGAATTGCAACCCTTTAAACGAGTAAAGGAGCAGGTTGAGAGGACCCCTTCCGCTCCTTCTACTAGCAGTGGTCCACCACATCCCATACCGCATTCGAAGCCCGGTCTACCGTCTTCAGGAATCAAGGAAGAACCAATAATATCTCCGAGTCCACCGTTCGATAAATTATTGAGCTCAGAGGAAGTGCTACAGGTGACCGAAGATTGTTGTCGTGTCCCGGCCGTTTCGCCATCTCGAGGGTCGCCCGTCACGGTTAAAAGAGTTCAGTGGTTTTTACCTTTGGTGGTAAAACACCCTGAGAATCAAATCCCAGTTACGATTTCCGCCCTATACGATTCAGGAGCTAGTACTTCGCTTATCGGAGACTCCGGTCTGAGTCAATTACCATGTAAAGATTTAGAGTTTACGGAGATTCCCCAATTCTACATACTTACCGCAGATGGGAATAAGGCACCGGTATCTCGACTATATTATATCGCATGTTCTATAGAGAACAGACCCTTCCGATTACCACTATATTACCTACCGTCTCTGACTTTCCCAGTAATTATTGGTCTAGATTTTATTACTAGAGTTAAAATAAATACGGATGCCTCAACTAACTCATGGCATTATTCCAGTAACCCTGAGTTGAAATACAATTTCGTCACGCGTTCATGCGATTTAGAACTTTCGTACCCTTTAGATCAAGTATGTTCAGGCATACAAGCTTTAAGCGAGGATCAGAGAAAGGAATTAACTTCCGTAGTTCAGGAATGTATAGAATCCCTTAAAGACTCCCCAAGTCTCACGACTAAGATTGCCCATCGTATTGATGTACAGGGCGCCCAGCCGATAAAGCAACGCGCATACCAGTACTCCCCGAAAGTCCTAGAAGCCTTACATTCGGAATTAGACAAAATGTTAGAGCAAGGGTTGGTTGAACCAAGTCATGCCGCTTGGGCTTCACCAGTCGTTATGGTTCGCAAGAGCGATGGTACCTATCGAGCGTGTCTCGATTTCCGTAAAGTCAATTCCGTCACCGCTAAAGACTCATACCCAATGCCAAATTTGTCGCAGATATTAGATGGTTTGCGTCAGGCTAGATACTTATCAAAAATTGATTTGAAGCAGGCATTTTTGCAAGTTCCTCTCGCGGATGAAGAATCGCGTGATATCACTTCATTCATTGTACCGAGTCGTGGTTTATTTCGCTATCGCGTCATGCCGTTCGGATTGTGCAACTCTCCCGCCACATTTCAGCGCTTGGTCGATGAAATTTTCGGACCAGAAGTTTGGCCCTATGTCGTGGCATACCTAGACGATATATTAATTTGTACACCTACCTTCGAGTCACATTCTCAGATGCTAAAAGAAGTATTTCGTAGACTGAAAGAGTCTGGTCTTCAAATAAACCTTGAGAAATGTGAATTCGGTTGTAACGAGGTCGCTTATCTAGGATACCGAGTAAATTCCGAAGGACTTTCCGTCGACCCCGATAAAGTTGTATCAGTTGCAAATTTCCCGAGCCCTAAGAACATTAAGGAGTTACGTAGGTTTTTAGGCATGGCCGGATGGTATCGACGTTTTATCCCAGAATTTTCTACCGTGATTTCCCCACTTACTGCCTTACTGAAGAAGAATAGTTCCTGGAAATGGGAACAGGAACAAGCTAACGCTTTCATCACAATGAAACAATGTTTAACTGCCGCTCCCATTCTCGCACGCCCAGATTTTAGTCTTCCATTTACCTTACAGACAGACGCCAGTCAGACAGGGCTAGGTGCTGTCTTATCTCAAGTCCAAGAAGGACATGAACGAGTAATCGCGTATAGTTCTCGTACACTTTCCCGTGCAGAAAGGAACTATTCCGTGACTGAGAAGGAATGTTTAGCCGTGATTTTCGGTATAGAAAAAAATCGTCATTATTTAGAGGGTTCTCACTTTACAGTGATCACCGACCACCATAGTTTAAAATGGCTGTTGAGCTTAAAAGAACCGTCTGGTAGATTAGCCAGATGGGCATTACGTTTGCAGCCCTTTAATTTTAATATCGAGTACCGCAAAGGAAAGTTGAATTGTGTCGCTGACGCTTTGTCCCGCATTCAGGGAATTCAGATCGCGTCTCTTTCAAATACCCAAGGAGTCTCACCTAGAGTAGAGGATGAGTGGTATAATCGTAAGTTGCACAAAGTCCGACAAAACCCTCAGGATCATCCCGATTGGAAAATCGACAATGAACAGTTGTTCCACCTAAGGAAAAGGTTCCTTAAAGGTGAATTAGGAAACCCTAGTGAAGATTGGAAAGTAGTAGTCCCATATTCCCTTAGAGAAGCTTTGTTGAAGCAATATCATGATGACGTACAGGCAGGTCATCTCGGTATAGATAAGACACATTGGCGCATTAGTAGATTATACTATTGGCCAGGTCTTTATCAGGATGTCGTAAGATACATACGACACTGTGATGTTTGTCAGAGGTCCAAACCCTTAAATTCAACTCCAGTGGGCAAGATGTTCCCGAGATATCTTACTCAACCATGGGATGTTGTTTCTACTGACCTTATGGGTCCATTTCCGCGTAGTTCTTCGGGTAACGTGTACCTTTTAGTTTTTCAGGACCTGTTCACGAAATGGGTCGAGTTGGTACCAATTCGTAGAGCCACTACCGCAGTTATAATTTCGAAGTTTCGAGCTCATGTATTAAATCGTTTCGGAGCCCCTAAAATTTTGATTACGGATAACGCGAAGAACTATGTCAATAAGATGATGACTGAAATGTCTCGAACATATGGCATAAAGATTTGGAATACGCCGTATTATCATTCACAGGCTAACCCCACCGAAAGAGCTAACCGTAACATAAGACAGTTAATAATATCTTATCTTGGTCAAAACCATCAGAAATGGGACCAGTATATCGGTGAAATTCAGTTTGCGCTTAATTCTGTCGTTCAGGATTCAACTAAATTTTCCCCAGCTTTTCTAAATTTCGGAAGAGAATTACGTTCGATCTTAGAGATCCCGTTAAGTAAGAATAATGATCCCGAGTTACCCACTGATACCGATACCCACCATTACTGGTCGGAGCATGTTTCCAAGCTCAAGGAAATAAATCACCTCGTTGAGCAGAATTTGTTAAAGTCCGGATTATCGCAGAGCTCCCGTTATAATCTCAGAAGGAGAGATAACCATTTTCGCGTCGGAGATAAAGTACTTCGTCACACTTATCACTTATCGTCCGCCGGTGATAGAACCGCCTCCAAATTGTACCCCAAGTTCGAGGGCCCCTTTGTCGTTGATGCTGTAAGTCCTACCGGGATATGCAAGTTACGTACTCAGGAAGGGAAGTCAGTTGGCTCCTGGCATCCTTCGAAGTTGAAACTTTACCGTGAACCTTTGCCAAAGTAACGTGACCGAACTTTCCCTCTGGGAGGGGGTATTGTAACACCCGATTTCGAGGGAAAGGAAAGAATCGCAAAATGATTATAATTTAAATAGAAAAGAATGGTATCAAGGCGCCCCTAGTAGATCGATATGAAATCAATAGTTAGTGGTGCTATCAAGTACTGCGCCCTTGAGGCCCTGTAGGGAACTATTTCTTACCTCTGAATGCGTAGCGTCTCTTGTCGGCCATTGCTGAGCTGAACTCGTAATGGTGTAGACTGCTATTTAACGAGAACGTAATAAGTTCATAGGAGTGTGAAAGGTGAATTTTCCTATTTGGAGAAATTTGTGGTTGAAGCAGTAACGAATTCATTTCCTGTGGGAGATATTTAGAAGTAGCTTTCGTACCGGTAAGTGGTTTCCAGAATAATTTAAGTTAGGGTTGAGGTAAGACCTCATGGTAATTAGCGTCCCAATTTAGTTTTCAGATACCGTCTAGATACAGTTCCGATACCGTATAGACCCAGATTCCGATGTAGCTCTAGCTCCAGGTTTAAGTCCAGCCAGAATTACATCAGGGAAGATAATCTTCATTACGTCTTTTTTTTTCTTCTCGAACCTCTGGACGCTTTCTCTAAAGAGTAGCTATACATGCACATATGTACCAGTTCGGATACGCTATCGCTTATAAATAATTATAGGGTAGTCTGTTTTGGAATATATTCAGATGCCCAAAGAGTATCGCGAAGGCTGCGAGTAGGCAGGAAAAGTAATAATTTCCGGCGTACAAAACACTTTTGAGTTGTATAGAGTCAAGTTGTGCGTTTATATTTATATATATAGATACTTGTAAGATAAAGAAGGAATAAGGATAAATATCCCAATGTATGTAAGTCCTAGTAGTAAGTTTGTATGTTAATAGATATATAATTAAAGCAATAAGATTGGAATTTGTGTATATATTATTAGTATACTCAGATACCGATCCAATTAAAGTTTTTTTGCTGGTAAAGGAAATTCTGGTACAATATTCAAGGGACTTCAACACATGTATTTCCGGTAGAAACTAAATTTCGAAAATTTCACACGCTCCCAATACTTCGCGCTTAACAAGAGGTTAAGCGGAAGGATTAAAGATACTCTTTAACGAATAGTCTGCCAAAATTCATCTACAATGTGTCCTTTCCTCATGGACAAATTTTCCATTCAGTTATTCCAGAATTTCTCAAAAAGTGTAGAAATTGTTCTTTTTATTTTCTAAGGAGACAATTTAGACTTTTACTTTAGGGTTGAAATATTTTTTCCGAGAAAATCAATTTCAAGATCCTGTTCTACAGTCACGTCCCGTGACGCACTAAACAGCTATGTCCTGTGTTGCTCTAAACAGCTATGTCCCGTGACGCTCTAAACAGCCATGTCCCGTGACGCACTAAACAGCCATGCCCTGTGACACTCTAAACAGCCATGTCCTGTGACGCTCTAAACAGCCATGTTCTGCGACGCTCTAAACAGCCATGTCCTGTGACGCTCTTAACAGCCATGTCCTGTGACGCTCTAAACAGCCATGTTCTGCGACGCTCTAAACAGCCATGTCCTGTGACGCTCTTAACAGCCATGTCCTGTGACGCTCTAAACAGCCAAGTCCTGTGACGCTCTAAACAGCCAAGTACTGCGACGCTCTAAATAGCCATGTCCTGCAACGCTCTAAACAGCCATGTCCTGTGACACTCTAAACAGCCAATGCCTGTGAGTTTTAAACAGCCATATCCTGTGACGCTCTAAACAGCCATTTTTGAATAGTTATGGTGCAGCTATATCTTTCCTAGAACGTGACCAGATTTCAGATTTCTTTGTGCGTTATCGTGGAAGGAAGCGGTAGGTTGTCAGGTGCCGACACTTGTAATGGACCAAATAGACTTGTAATGGCCACAGTGCATTACAAAAAAAAAATGAACATCACACTTTTGCTTTGAATTAGGAAATTATTTTAATTGGAAAATTATCATCCTCCTTCCCCTCCTTAAAATACATGTAAAGTAAAAATGATGAAATCGATTGTAGTAAATTAATACCACAAAGTGAGATCACTTTGAATTTTGGATACATTAAACTGTATAAGAGATGTATGATAAACGGTATTAGGGGCATTTTAATTAAGTTCATCAAGGTATAAAGAGCAAAATCTGCTTTTGAATATGGCTCTATACAATAGCATAATGTTTGTAACCTTCTCATTGAATATAACCAGTATACAGCACAGCTGTTATCAGTGTTGCCAATCTCCCATGGATTTCTTTATTATCTAAACCTTAATAATTCATGTTTATCAAAACAAAAATTCAATTATATTAAATGAGGAGTTTATAATATTTGTCATCTTTAGATCTTTACTTTCTTGTTCCGCGCAAGAGGAAATATTATGGCGATTTTGTCAGTTTGAAATTAAGTTTCTTTTAGAAACAATTTTGTGGTCATTTAACATCAAAAACCATGTGTGGTTGAACATTCACATCAGTGTACTATTCTCTTACTACAATGTACTATTCTCAGAGGGCTTAATTAAATCAAAACATACTCTTAGATATGGAGTGTTTACTGAGTAAGTGATTACCATCAATACTGTACAGTTAGAAACACAAGACCCGGAAGTGATAACTTTATCAGAAATTCCAAATGTCGCTGCTTTTCCAGAACTACCCAATATTCAAATAAAAGTTGTAGATCACAATCGAAAAATAGTTAAAAAATGAATAATCCAATTTAGTAAAAGTTAGCACTGCCGATAACCGATTTTGACCTAAAACCTTATTGTCGGCTGCTCGGATCTAAACATTTAAAAAGAAAAATTTAAAAGAATGCCCTTCCAAGATTTTCCATTTTTGAATTATGCCCGCTCGCCTAATTTGGAAATTCTGATACCAAATCAATAACTTTTTCTTCGTTCAGCAGTAAAAGAAAATAAAATGAGATGTTTTCCGAGAATCTGTTTTGTTGTGTTCAGTGTACAGCATAAGACAAAAGAACGGCAATTTATAGAGCTTCCGAACTTGTTATACCATTTGGAAGCAGTAAAAGAAAATAAAATGAGATGTTTTCCGAGAATCTGTTTTGTTGTGTTCAGTGTACAGCATAAGACAAAAGAACGGCAATTTATAGAGCTTCCGAACTTGTTATACCATTTGGAAGCAGTAAAAGAAAATAAAATGAGATGTTTTCCGAGAATCTGTTTTGTTGTGTTCAGTGTACAGCATAAGACAAAAGAACGGCAATTTGTAGAGCTTCCGAACTTGTTATACCATTTGGATGGCATTGGAGAAAAAAATGTTTCTAACTTAAATGGATTATCCTCAATGGTAAAACATTTGGGAATGGCCGCAGAAGCCTAAAAATCGTTCCATTTTTATTAAATTATTCGTTTTTTTTTTCGTATACTAAGATATGTATATCAATTTTAACCTAGAGAATACGTTTTTGGGAAACACCTATTTGATAAAAAGCGAATGTTTCTCATATTGAAAAGCAAACGTTTCTCAAATGAAAAAACTAACGAATGTTTTCTCATAGCAGGTTTGTAGTGGGATTATGGAGTACTGAGGGGGTAATTTTTGGCGGATGTGTTGAAAAATGTACAAACGTATTCTACGCAACTATCATATGACAGGTACGGTTTGGATGTTTTTATTCGATATTTTTTCGAGGATTTGGATTGTCCTAGAGAGAAACACTTTATTGTAAACAAAACAAATTTACTACAGTGGAGCTGCTTAATCAGTCCAATAGTTGTTACAACACAGCATACTAATCAGTCGTGAGATATTTTGGAGACCAATAGAGGTGTTAATGTAATATACAATGTATTTATCAACAAGAAGATATACATAAGTAATAATTAGAATAAAACAAAACAATCCATTCAGGGTACATAATAACTATAAGTATGATTACTGACTATAGCGTGTCCAACAGAATTCTCTCAACCAGAGGAGTCAGTCTGGTCGGTTCAATATCGATTTCGTCAAAAAATTGAAAAGCCCTTTTCGGGATTACTCTTCTCGAGGCGAACCATAACCCTCGGTTCACCACTTCAAAGTCCTTCTCTCGAAATCTCTCACTGTATTTCTCCCGAAATATTTAATGCAATTCTCATATATCTTTTTCTTTTCAGCTGCAGTTTTGTCTGCTTGATCTTTAACATTGCTCTCATAGCGAATAGTCGGATCTATAATATAGGCTCGCTTACTATTCTCTTCGAAAAATTACTATGTCGACGTATCGTGACAAGCCGTTATCGCTTATTCCATAGACCTCCTCAAAACAGGTGTACCTCTTTTCCTGTAACTTGACGCTTTTGCTCTAAAGCAGGGGTCTTCAACCTTGTAATACCTATCGCTCATTTTTATAGCTCCGTTGATGGTGAAATTTCCTTACCGCCCACTGATGACCTAGTAACTAAATTTAGCACAAGTGCGTAGAAATTTTTAGTGGAGAGATTTAGTAAAAACATATTCTCCGGTTTCCACACATAGTACTTTGAATTTAATGAATTTCTGTGTCTCTAACAAATTATAATGCGGTAGCTGCTTTATTTTTAATATATAATGAGATTGTAAAGACTTTCAAAGCGGTGATGGGAAACTAAAATTTGATATCTGTTGGTTTTTGTAAGGACTAAGGTCTTCTCTTTCAAAGTGGTATATCTTTCAAGACCGTTTGCTGATTAATAGCGATGGAGGCTTATTCTGCTAAATATGGGGCAGGGAAAGATATATATAAATTAAATATAATTTTTCATGCATTTGCTACACCATTCATTTCTTTATTTTACCAGATTTTTTTGGAATTCATCAGATCAAAATTATATTTGCACTCCTCACCAGTTAATTTGTTCCTTCTCACAAGGTCATCCTCAACAACATTTGCAGTAAAGGGATTAATTAATCGTCATAAACCTTCAAGTCCAAAATATCTTTAAAGCTTTTTTCTATATCGAAAAGTTCTTGGAGGTGGCTATTAGATATTTCAATCTGCTCTGAGTTACTCAATATTTCAATCTACTCTGAGTTACTCATCTTTAGGCGTGCAGTGGAATTAACGGTCCAGTGTTGAGGAAATTCGCCATAGGAGAAAACAATCTTTAAGTTGCTGATACCTGCCCTATCAGTACTAGATCAGTACTAGACCCTTCAACGAGTTCTTACCCCCTCTGTCATGCCTTCTGCGCTTAAGGATACATAGGGAACAATCTCATTTATCAAAAATAGTATAAAAGCGTGGCAGTTTGGAAGCTTCAGTCAGTAAAATCATATTGAAACATAGATTGTATAAGCAAATTGGAAGTAATATTTCTTGAAATAGGGCTGCGCGGACTTTTTTTATGCTTCAAGTTCATATCAAAGTAACATTTGAAACATTGTTTAAGAAGAAAGTAATAATGTATTAAGTTGTATAAAGTATTGGTTGTAATTACAATAATTTGAACCTTTGAATTCCGTGACCTCCCTGACCCCCGTGTGATTAATTCAGAAAATGAGTTCAAAATTCCTTATAGTTCACATTACTGATATATTGTTTAGAATAGTTCAGTGAGCCGGCAGTAATACTCTCAAAGGAGTGTGGCAAATGCAAACTTGAACAGGCATCAAGCACAACTTACTTTCCTATCCCGGGCTCACATAGAAGAAATGTAATATGGACTTGACCAAGTTTTCACTGAAATACAAGTCCTGAGGTCCCCTGAGCACAAACAAAACTGTTTCTCGAATTCTCTCTCTTTCTCTCTCTCTCTCTCTCTCTCTATATATATATATATATACAACTGTTTAGGTACCACATAGATGCGAGGCACAATACCCGTGACCCGTAAGGAACCGTGTAAGGTAGTAATTGACCTCGCCATGCCTTCTGCCCGCCCAATCAGTTGGGCTCCGATCAGCTCGCTGCCCACCTTCACCGTTCATGCCAGGACCGAGAGCCATCGCTCTCACCTCAGTGCTACCGAGTACTTTTCCTCAGGTCATTCGCCATTTTCTATTCTTGGGCCATCAGGAGTCACTCCAGTCACACCAGAGCTGAAAGCTCCGAGACCGTCCGAGCGATGCTAAGTGCGTCTTTTCCTTGTACCGATGCCATTTGCTTAGCGGTCTTGTAGCGGTATTTTTTCTTCCTCAGTGCATCAGCCCAAACTTCGCTCCCATATGGCTTTTGTGACTGACATCACAAGGTGCTGTTTGCTGCCTGATGTTCATTCACCATTAGCCTGTTCAGAGCCGAAATCACTTTGGTCGCTTTCCCTGAGGAATCCTTTATCTCCTCCCAAAACGAGAGTTTAGAATCGGCGTATCCCCAGGTACTTGACCCCGCTCTTTTTTAACAACCAACTCGTCCTCCCATACGAATTTGGCTTCTGGTAAGTAGGACTATTTCTGTCTTCTCCATCGCCAAGCTCAGGTCATGTTCCTCTAACAACTCGTCAACCGCATCACTTGGCTTAACCTTACTCGTATCTCCAATATCGCGTGCAACAGCCACAGCAGCAATATCGTCCGCGACCCTAACAGGAATGCACTATCCGGCATTTCAGTGCGCAGAATGCCAACAAATGGTACCTTAAGCCGCCCCTCCGATGATCTCTCTGCTGCGAGGCCCGTCAGCAGTATCATATTGCCTGTCCCATAGGTAGCTCTCTACTATGCGGAGAAGGTAGTTCGAAAAACTGTAGCAGAGTTGCCAACATATCTGTCCACTTTGCTGAGTTAATGGGTTGCGAACATCCAGTGTTGCATGTAGCACTGCTCTAACTGTATGCATATAATAATATAACATATAATATAATGTATATAATAACAATGCTGACTGCATACATATAGTAATACTAATAATAACAGAATGGTTTGTATTAGAACAAAAATACAGAATAAAGTATGTACGAAGTAAACAGTAATTTTCTTATATGCCCCTTTAGAGGACTGGTAATATGCTATAACGCCTAGAGGTGCATTTAATTATAAAATACAATCTTTTTTTTTAGAAAGATTTAATTGGTGAATTTTTTTTTTAATTTATCATTCCTACGGATGTTTGTCTTCAATGTTATATATATTTTTTTTTTATTTAAGGCGCGTCAACATCTATGGTCATTGGCGCCCGGAGCCTTCTCAGTGCAATGCCGGCCTCCCGGACAGTGTTCTCTCGCTAAACACAACACTGTCCATCACCGGACAGTGAGCTGTAAGGGCTCCTGGGAAGAAAAAATCTAAGGGCAGCACAGCTAGATCCGAACACGGGTCCTCCGCGTGCGAGTCTAGTGCGCTAACCACTGAGCTAATCCCATCCCTTTCAGTGTTATATCAATGGGAAAATATAAACTTATTCAAACCGCTATTCTTTTTCTTTTTTTTAAGCTAAACCTCCAAAAACCCCTTAAATGAAATTTCTCGGAAGAAAATTTCAAACCAAAGTGATAGGTCTCTGTATACATATAGTTAATACATATCAAATTTAATGAAATCCATCAATGTTGCGGAGGAGAAAATCGCAGAAAACTGAAAAAACTGTTCAGTAAAAACGCCTTCCGGTCAACCTATTTTTTCAGACTCGGGATTTTGGCAAAGTATTTAATTCTAATTAATATTATTTAATGGAAGGAATTGTCTAATAATCAAATATAGCAATGGAGTGCAATGTCCTGAGAACCAACAAAATGTTAGTAGAAAATCTGCCAGATATTATAGTAATATTTGCAGTAAGAGAAAGTAATGTGAGTGTTCACTCGTCAGATTTTCTTTAAAATTATTTTTCTTTGACCTGCTTGTTTTAATTTTCCTTCATTTTCTTATTTTCCATCACTAGTACTATGGCAGTACCGCACCGAGGATGATCCGATCAAAAAGGAAGAAAGGAAAGCAAATCTGATGAAAGAAGTCATACCATATTATCTGAAGAGATTTGAACGAATTGTTAAGGAGAACAACGGTTTTGCAGTTGGTGATTCGGTCAGTATTAGTTTTTTTCTCGGGGGCGGGAGTGATAAAGAACTCAAAGATAAAGTACATTTGTTAACCATGATTTATGGTGCATTTTTATTTTCTGTGTTTGAAAATTAGAGAAAAAATAATGCTGGATCCACACTTTCTTACAGCAGAATACTGGAATGCCATTTCGTCGCCTAACATTATTTTTATTCTTTTTTGGTCGCGAAGACCAAGATCTTCGCTATCCAAAACTCATTGGACCCGTATAGCTTAGCCTAAAGTAAAATAAACCAGGCTAACCACTGAGCTAAACCTTAATAAAAAAAAAACTTGATCCCAATGAAAAACTTGATTTAGTTTTTAATTACAAATTTGAGTAAATGTTCATTCTCATGCTCAAGAGAATTTACCCATTTTACGTATAATTAAATGAATGAATTATACGAAATAAGATTGGGAAGGTTACAGTGTATCTGTACCTAATTTATGTAACCTTCCTCAGTGTAGTCCTTTACTACCTTCTAATCTACCATATAATTTTCATTCGACCAAACCCTTATATTTCTTTCAGTTAGCGAAACTTTTCGAGCGTCTGTTAAATTCATAATGTATATATTTCTTAAATTGAATGAAAGATTGTTTTTATTTCAAATGTTATTTAATACCAAGTGTTTTAATCATGTTATTAATTTTGTATTATTATTTCAGGTCACCTGGGCTGATTTTGCATTCGCAGTTTCCTTGGAAAATTTTGAATTGATCTTTGGAAATGGTTCGTTAGAACCGTATCCAAATTTAAGGGCCCTCAGAAATATGGTCTTTTCCTTGCCACGCATTAAAGCATGGTTAGAAAGAAGACCCAAAACGGAATTCTAAAAAAAGTAAATTAATTAAGCCAGATGGTAAAATTTGGCCGTGTAAAATACCAAGCTGCCAGAAAATTGTATTAAAAAATAATTAAATAATATCTGGATAATAAAAGATATAGATTGCACAAATAAAGGCTTTTTATAATTTAGAAAAGAAATTAAATAAAAAAAATAACAAAGGCTGATAAAAAAAAAAAGAGAAAAAGTCTTAATTTATTTTGCTTTAATTTTATTTATTACGAATAAATTCATGTTTTACATTAAAGTCAGCTGATTCTTAGAACATGGTTTTATATACACTAAATACATTTATGTATAATGTATATCATGGTGAAATTATGGACTCGGTAATACATAAAAAAATAAAATGTATGTAACTAAAATTTATATCTTTCCTTAGTTAGCAAATTAATCATTTAATGTTACTTTAGCGAGAATTAATGATTATGTTATCATTGTATTTTGGAATAATATAATGTAATAATTATAATGAAATGTATTTGCCATGTTTAAAAGCCTAACTTTAAATCAGATTTAATTTAGCAGAATATTATATGTTCTCATTTGAAGCTGCATTGATTATTATTTATGAAATTTGAATTATTTTTAGATGGCCTATTAACAACAATTTTTAAAGACAACTATTTCAAGCAAAAAAACCAATGTATATTTGACGACAGGTTGCCCAAAAGATCGTGCCAGTGAGGCAACTGAACCAGAGCTATTAGATGATTTTATTCTGGCGTTGTTTTTATTTTTTTCCACCATAGTTAATAGTGGTCAAAAACACGAATGAAATGTAGATAAACAATTAGGGAATGTTTTCTAAAGGAAAGGAAGGTTACATTAAGATTGTTTATAGAACTTTAGATTAGAGTCTAAACAATATTATATAATGTTTTCTGAAATTTGAACAAAGTAAGAACAAATATTTCAATATAATAGCAAAATTACTTTAATTTTATTTAATTTATTGTATGTTTGTTTCTAGTGAATCGTGGTTTTAGGCCAGTTTATAAGAAATCATTTAAAGCTTAGACAGACATTCTTTTAGGGCTTATACAATTGTACAAACAAAAGAACAGAAAAAGATTATTTCAATGTAAATATATTATTTGTATGAGGTTTGATATGAATGTGCCCAGTTTAGTAAGGTGATTACTGCTAACTTAGAGTTAGTATAATGGTTAGGTTCAACACAACAGGAGAGGGCTTTAATTAATGCTTCTTACTTAAGAATTCTACACAGCAACTTCGCTTTGGGAGTATTTCTGAATAAACAGCCCAGAACTCTTTGCAAATCCTTCTGCAGGTTTCCTTGAGATACATCGAGAAAGAAAGGTCCCATGGTTCCCCGTACATTATCAGTATGGAATTATCTTTTACGGCAAAAAGAAATGACAATGTTGTCTAAATACTTAGCTCGATAAAATTACTACGCACTATTTTGTGTTTAGAGTAAGTTAAGTAGGAGAGTTGAATATTTTAAAATGCTCCAAATCTTCCAGTCAGCACTTCAGGCGTCGCAGAACAACAATTATTTAATCTTTTTCTTTGATTGTAGAGTGCTGAAAATAATAGGATATCTATCGAAATATATAGCCTCTTAGTCTTATTGAATGGTCTAACTCCAAAAAATTCCCCTAAACAGTTTATTATTTAGATATGATAAAAAGTGCATTTCTCAAAGAATTGAAAGATGGCAGCACTGTGATTACTTTTAATCTAGAGAAGAGATTGAAATGCACTTATTCTCTGATTCTAGTGGTATAGCAATATTTAATGTTGTAGAAAAAAATGATCATATTTTTATTGAAACACAAACCACTTGTATATTACACTAAATCCTTTCATTATGGATTTCAAGTTTTAAGAAAATCAAGAGAAAGAGCTCAATTTCTAAGAGATCAACTTCTAGATCACTATTTATCTATTTTTTTAAATTCCATTGGCTGTAACTGTAACAATCAGATCCAAGAAAAACGGTTTCATAACCATAAAAAAGTTGAACAAGACCCCGCTTTTTTAGGTAGTCACATTTTTTTAATACGTTGGTCTGAGGAAACCTCAAATACGAGGAAAATCCATTAAAAAATTAAAAAAAAAAACAATCAAAACGCACTATATTTTGTGTAAAGAGAAAAGATCTCTTACCTTATAATTTTTTTATCATTTGTCAAAAATTTAAATGTAACATTAGCAAAACATAACAGTGAGGCAATCAAAACCACAAAATCTATTTAATTATCGAAAAATCAATCGATTATAATTTCGAATCCTTTAGTAGTCTATTTTTTCTATGTTATAAAATACTTTTATCTTTTTACCTATTTTAGCCAAGCATTATTATTATACCTTTATGTGTTTTTCTTTTATTGAGCATCTATATTTAGATGTAACCATTCTAAATGAAATATCGATTGATTTGACTGTGCTGCATAAACATTTATTTAGTGTTGTTGGTTGCTGTTTTAAGTACAATGTTACTGGGAAAATGTGTTTTTTACATATTGTACTTTAATTGTTCAATGTAAACCATTTTGAGAATCCTTTCCTGTAAGTTAGTCTACATCTTGTAACAGTAAAGCACCAGCTCTTTGAATTCAGACGGTGATCTTATCTGTGTTATAAGCTGTAGTTCTATGCATTGTGATTCTTTCGGGATAGTTGCATAGCAACACTGATAAGTCTGTCAGACTTCCGCTGCCATTGCGATGCAAAATATCTAGCTCTTCGGGGTTTTCATTCCGACATGGTGTCCCATGTCACGTTTCGCCAATATTGAAACAGGCAATAAATATATTGGAATATGGCGAAACGACACATTTACTTGCTTACACTTGTTATTCATTTTAAAATTATAAAACTAACTTGAAATGAATGTTAGAGTTTAGCGCTATAAAATTGCTATTTTATTTAAATACAAAATCATGAAAATAAACGAATTTTATTTACGTTGTGCTAGGCATTTATTTTTTCAACAGAGAAGTCCCTCTATGGGCCTTAATGTGAATTTAATTCTAACCGCTGGCAATTCAGGATTAAATTAACTTTTCAAAAGAATATGCATTAAACCAAATGTCGCATGCGAAGTAACATGAGATTCAACAATAAGCGCACATTAACTATAAAGCTTGTATAGTTACGCTGACCTTTCATAATGTATGCATTTTCATACTTTTTGTATTCTGTTTAACCGACAGACGGTACTGCGCTTTAAAAAAGGTCAAGAAAGACGAAATGTAAAAAGAAACGTGATAAATTAAAAAAAAAAAAATGATAAGAGAAAAATCAAATCAAGAACTTAATCCATCCAGCTAAGAACGTAATTACTTTAATTTTTAAAAAAAGGCATGAATGGTGTTGATCAAGAATTTAGTAAAGTTAGTAATTTAGTTAGTTAATGATGGCTTCCAAATTTAGTAATATGTCAGAATAAAATTCATTCAAGCCAATTATTACAGTAAAAATGTTAATTCAGTAAGCGTATAAACGTTTTAGATGTATTTATACTCATCACTTGACCAGTAAAAGTGGAAAACTAAATTTTTTGACATTTTCATATTTGGTCTGTAAGAAATTGCACAAAGAATGCTCACGAGTATTTTTTTCAAGTTGATAGGTATATGCTTGTCAAATTCCTAAAATACATATTTGATTTTGCCATGTCTATTTGTAAATATTAAATTTATGACCAACAAACTTAAGAGAATTTAGCAGAGTTAGAAATGACCTTAACTTAACAAAACTGATTTATCTGTTACCTAATATATTATACAATGTAATTTAAAAATAAATAAACAATAATTTACTAAATAAATTTGAAGGAGAAAAATTGAATCTATGGTAAAATCATTGCAAATAATATATGAACAAACAAATGGTAACCACCTAGGGAGGAGTAAGTTTTAACCAGTAGGCATAGGCATAACCACGGAAGTATTATGTCGTCTTATAACGTTATCAAGATACAAGTTTACCCTACTAATTTTTTTTTTTTTTTTTTGTTAAATCGTATTTGTGTGGAAGGGTTTTGAAGTTGTAAAAAACAAAATGCATTGACTAGTATGTACAAGCATTTACTAAACTTCACGATTTTACTACGATACATATGTATTTAAAAAACTAAAAACAGCTGATCCTAAGCCAGGGTATATTATAACAATATTTAGCGCTAATCAAAATATACGCAACAGTAATGCATGTAGTTTATAAATTTAAAAAAGAAAGAAAAATATTTTTAAAGAAATGTAAGTATATTTTGCAAGCCAAAATTAGTACTAAAGTACAAGGAAGTATAATCAATGTTAAATGTAAAAAAGAAATTAATATATGTATATTGGTTAAAATGGATAAAATTACATAGAAAAATATATATTTTTATGTGTCAAATGTAGTTTTTAGATTGTAATACATTAAGAAAGAAATGCTTTTTTAGAATAAAAGTGGTTATATTATCAAAAATAAAAACGTACATTACAATTGTTAACAGTGTTTATAAAATATAAAAATTCTTAAAAAGAATTTAATAAGTTTTTTTTTATTATTAGACTATATTTTATCTAACTTTAGTAAAAAGATATGTTTTGAACAAAAATGCACCAATATTTTTAAGTTGACATATGAAAGTGGAAGGTTAAACAAGCAGTAATTTTTATTTACTGGAATAGGAAACATGTATTTTATTCTTCCAATCTTTTCAGTTTGAGAAAAATTGTTTTTTTTTTTTTTAGCAGTCCTTTCAAAAGCATTTTCAGGATCTTTCAGATGAAAAGGACCAAACTTCAAATCCAATTTAAAGAGAATATTTCTAAGAAAAATAATGGTCTCCAATATATATATATATACTCGAATATGCTAACATTTGGTAAATACTTAATAAAACAACAATTATTTTTAGCTATTTATAGAGTTTTTGGTAATTATGGTATATGTAGTAATTATTTTATGTATATGGTAGTAATTTTTGGGAGTACAAGGTGCATGGCTTGTGGTTTGGTGCCAGAGGTGTGGTGCCTAAGACATCCGTGGACTTTTTCGACAAGGTAAATATTAGCCTTAAAGACCTAGCTCCTTTAGTGGAGAATATTTTAGTTGACTCCCTGGGAATTATTTCCCAGCATATTTATAGATAAACTTAATGTATACAGGAAAGGATTTTGTGTTTCGGTCTTTTTTTAACCAAAAATAAAAAAAACTAAAATTTTTGACAACATCTTTCATCTGATTTATACAATATCAAAGATTCTTTTACGCTTAAAACAAAAATTGACAATCTCCAAATCCCGACTGACTACTCCCTCATATCTTTAGATGTTTCATCTTTATTTACTAATATTCCTATTCCTGAGACCATTGAAATTATAAAAAGTAAATATCACTTGATAAGCAATATTACCAAAATTCCTTTTGAATTGTTTTCCTCCTTACTCCTTCACTGTTGTAACTCTGGCTATTTTACTTATGATAATAAATTTTATAAACAGATTTTTGGCACGGCCATGGGTAGCAGTTTAGGACCCATATTAGCAGACATTTTTATAACTGAATTACTTGAAATTTCCTTGAAAAAACTTCCTTTTAAAGTTCCCTTTTTCTTTAAATATGTTGATGACTGTCTTACTGCTATTCCCTTACAATATACATAGATACAGTTCTTGAAACCTTCAACTCCTTTCACCAGCGCCTTAAATTCACTCGTAAAATTGAAACTAATGAACAGATCCATTTTCTTGACTTAACAATCCTGCGCCACCACAATTCTTTAATTACAGATTGGTATGTTAAACCTATTAGATCTGACCGGTATTTACATTTTAATTCCTATCATCCTTATTCCCAAAAAATCAATTTCCTCAAAGCTTTCACAAAACGTGTCCTCACCCTTAGCCACTCTAAATTTCACGAAAAAACCTACATATCCCATCCAAACTTTTTCAGAATAATGGTTATCCGAAATCTCTATGTAAACAAATTTTTGAATTGCCTCATAACAATAGCATTTTGCCCCGTAATTCGGATAATAACCAAATCTCATCCTTGAATCCTAATTCCACATCTATTCCGAAATATATCTCCTTTCCTTATATAAGAAACATATCAGAAAAAATATCCAAAGTCCTCAGACCATATAACATTATCCTAGCACATAAAACAACGAATACAATACACAAACTTTTCACTAGATTAAAAGACCCTACGCCGACTGAATTACAATCAAATATTATTTACAAAATAAATTGCCGGCAATGTACAGCCACGTATATTGGACAAACGAAACAATGTTTAAAGAACAGGTTATACCAACACGACTATGACTGTAGAAAAACAAACCTAACTCTGATAACATAACAGCACTCACTAAACACCATACTGAAAAAAGACATGATTTTGACTTTTCTAACACCATTATTTTGGCAGCTGAACGTAATAGGAAAAAACTTAATTTTTTAGAAATGCTTTATATAAAAAAAGAGAAGAATTTTATTAATTATAGGACAGATACCAACGGTCTCTCTTTAATTTATCATAACCTGATTTCTTAATCCCTGACCTTGTTTTTCCAAATAGACCCCTTTCTCCTCTAGTCCCGTTATAAATATACCTGCCTGCCTTTCACTATGGTTTATTTTTTCACTTTTCTCTGTATTGTTGAGGTGTTCTCAACTTTTTAGTTCTAAATTTTACATAAGTTTTCAAGTTGGATATGTTTTAAAGATTTTTTACTAGTTTTTATATTTTTTATTTTTTATGTAAGTAAACCACAAAAATTAATCCATAATTTTAATTATTATTACTTTCTGGTTTTTTGTTTTTTGTTTTTGTTTTTGATTTTGACTTTCAAAAAATAACCTATTGTATTTATATGTTGTAGGCCTTGAAAAAGACAATATATTTGTCGAAACGTTGGCAAAAATTTAAGTTTTTTTTTTTATTTTTGGTTAAAAAAAGACCGAAACTCAAAATCCTTTCCTTCATACAAGTAACGGTCGAGAAGAATCTTCCATAATTAATGTATACATTTAGACTTAGATGCACGTTGTCATCTATAATATTAGTTCTTTTATTTGACATTGAACATTAGGACATCCTTATATTTTAACTTTTTATGGCTAGGTATTATCGCTTTTTGCTATGTCTACGGATTGATGAGTACGCTGTGTGTTGGAGCACCTCAATTTAATTGAGCAGCCCCACTTGATTTTGATTAAGTGTTCTCTCAATCCATTTTTTGTTTTTCAATAAGAGTAGTTAAGGAATTATTTTGAAATCAACATCACTACGATATAAATGTTTATCAACATAAAATAAATTTATATCAACATAAACCAGGATTAGGTACGAGGTCCTGCGCTGGATGAACGCGGAGGCCCGAGTTCAGGTATTTTTTTTTGGGCGCATCGACATCTATGGTCATTAGCGCCTTCAGGTGCTGTTGCTATCTTTAAATTTTCTTTTAGAAGGCATTTTTCATCATATATCTGCAATGCTTTTCCCAGTCATTTAACAGTAGTATTCATCCCGGATGTTTGAACGTATTGTCCTATCAAGAATGGTTGATACCGAACCTCGTTAAGAACCTCCCAGTTCAAGATATATTCTTCAAAAAAGAGCTAAGATGTTATTACCAATGAATAATGTTTTTTATCAATATACAATGCATTTTACCAACCCTACCAAGGCTTGTATTGGTTTAGGGTTCAGTTTTTTTTTTTCTCTGGTGCAGGTTGTTTTAGTAATTGAAAACGTTAAACACAGCAGTCGGCAACTTTTCTAATATTTGGAAGTTTTAAATAACTCAATTTTCGCAGTTGATCGTCATAGAAAACATTACAAAAGTTCGAATCTTCGGAACGCAACGATGGTTTAGATTTTACCGAATCACTTTCGTATTGTAATACGAGCTTCTTCAAAGAGTTGGACAGAAGGCGTAATCCATTATAGCCTTCCCTCTAGAGTTTGTTTTTAAATCGTCTGTAAGTGCCTAATATGGTGGTGAGATGCGAACTTTCTGGTGGGTAAATTAAATCCAAATAGAACGGTGCACATTGATGTGCTCGGTCTATTTTGGGATGTATGTGAAAAATGTTCGAGTTTACTAAACCCCTCGCAAAAATCACACAAATAGTAGGATTACATTCTATGTACAAGCACCCTCACGCAATAGATGTTCTAGTCATAGTGGATTCGTCCTTATAGCCACTTCCGCTACATGTCTAGATCTAGGCCGCGTCATTGAGCGATTGGCTTATTATGTATTTTAAAGAAAACTTTGTCAACTCAATTTTAAACTAAAAATTGAGAACAATTGTTGAAGTCAAATTGCTGTGTAGACCAAGCCTTAAAAAGGCGGGTTGCCGAAATCGGTAATTTCCAATAATTTAGGTTACAAATATGCGTGGAAAGAAATGACTTTAATTGTAGACTTTATTCTTAACAATAAAACTTTCGTTACTGGAATAATAACAAATAAAATTGATTGAAATATGTCATCCATCCAATTGTAAAGTGTAAGGTGGGGGTTATCATATTTTTGTTAAATTATTGGAAAAATATTATTTGTTTTCGTTATTTTGTTTACCAAATTGACAAAATAATGAAATATTGTTAAATAAATATTAATTGTACAAAATATGTTATACTGCTGAGTATGTTGCATAAATTGTGTTTTACAAAAAAAAACATATGTTTCACATGTGTTTACTTACATGAATCAATAAAAGTTATTAACTGTTGAACTATGTGTTTGCCATGTACATAATATTAATGCAAAGTTTTTTTTGACAGGACAGAGAAACATATGGTGTATAGGGGTGTTGTTAATAAACATATTAAAATATCTGGTATGAAACCATCCACGGCTTTCTCAGTTGACCCAGATTTAAGTGACAAATTTTCTTCAAACTAATCATTTTAAGTAAAAGTTTGCTGGTCTTCAGTTTTATATCAATTGGAGAATCTAAGCTTAATAAGAGTGATTTTTTGGGGGGCTCCCCCTCCCCAAAACATTGAAATGAACTGTTTCGGAAAAAAAAGTTCCCACTAAGAGTATCAGGCCGTTGTATACATAGTTAGGCATAACAAATTTAATGAAATCTGTGAGTGTTTTTATTGATAAAATTGTATAAAAGTGAAATACCTTCTGTAAAAACGCGCTTCCAATCCACTGATTTTCTTTAAACTCTTGAATTTGAACAACATATTTAATTGTAATGAATTTTGTTTAGATGATAGAATTGTATCATACACTAAAATAACATTTTAGAGGGAAAAAAACATAAACTACCTTAAATGAATTTTTACAGAGAAATGTTTTAATTAAAAATTGTATGTTCAGTTAATATACTTAATTCAAAGAAAATCGTTGGAGCAGTTTTCGAAAAAATCGCAAAAGAGATTGAGGAATTTTGTCGGTTTCCTGTCGGTTCCCATGGTAATACCTAAAAAGACTGTCAAATTTCAACTTTCTGCGATTTTTAGTTTTTGAGCTACGCTGTTTACATTCATATACAACACACACCATTTTCTAACACTTTTTTGGACTCGTTGAACCCTCAGAAGTGTATTTTCGGAGAAAACTTGATATCGAAAATTTTGACGCGATCACAGTACTTTCCTCTAATAGCAATTAGAAAATCTCGGAATTGAGATTATTTTAAAATTTAACTTTTTGTAATTAATTAATATAATATATGAGTGTTTCCATAACTTTTGCACTTTTAGTTAAATAGCTTTATAATTAAAGGGACACGTTTCATATTTACTAATGGCATTAAAACAACTGTCCTCTATGTACCTCTGTATCTACAATTGAGGGCAGATCATAACCACATTTTTCACATCCTCCAAAAATCCACATCTTGGTCATAATGGGTATTACTAACCGCATTGATCTTATTAGTCCTGCGTATTAAAGGTGATTAGTTCGGATTCTCCATGTGGTTGTTATTATTAATATTCAAAAGTGTCAATTCAAGTGAAGAATTCGATTAATTTAGTGTCTTGAAAATTTTATTATTGAATAAAAAAGTTGAATAAAAAAACTGCATTAACATTGAAAAAATTTGATTATAATGAAGAAATAAGAAATTACTGATCGTAATTATTATTAATATTAATAATAATCAGTATTAAATACATAAAATACAACAAAATTTTAGAAAAAAATGCATCTGTTACTTATTTACTTGCTAACAAATAACAAATACAAGAAACAATAATACTTATTATTACTTTTGTAGTTAAAAAATTGTCAGCAGACGCCAACACCTACCAAAAATGTAATTATAATTATGGTTTTAAAAATTTGCCACTAGAGGTCTCTACTTCCCAGAAATTATATTTCTTGAAGTTTACAAAATAGTCCACTAGATGCTTTTACCTCCCAGGAATTATATTCTTTTTACTTTCTCTTACTCCTAGTAAGAGGAAGTATTGTAATCGTGTCAAATTTTCGATATCGAGTTTTCACCGGAAATATCCGTTTTGAGTCCAAAAAAGTGGTTTTTAGCAAATGGTCAGAGTGTATATATATATATGAACAGCTAGCTCAAAAACGAAAAACCGTAAAAAGTTGAACCTTGCTATGCCTTTGGGTATCACTATGGGATCTGACAGTACGTTATCTGTCAAAATTCCTCAACCGGAAGTACCACTTTACTAGTTGTTTTTTTTACTTTTTTGCGTTTTTCTCAAAAATGGCTCCGACGATTTTTTTTAAATTTGCTATATCACCTAAACATACAAAGAGCTACAACTTTTATTTGAAACATTTGTCTGGGAAAATTCATTTAATGGCACTTTTAGGGGAGTGATGGGGTTATGTTTTTCTCTAAAGTGCTATCATAGTTGATTATACAATTCTATCATCCAAAGAAAATTAATTAGAAATATAGATGGCCAAAATTCCGAGTTTCAAGGAAATTAGTAAACCGGAAATGCGCTTTTACTGAACAGTTTTTCCATTTTTCGACGAATTTCATTCAATTTGGTACACAAACTATAAACTTTGTCAATATTAATTTTGAGAACTGGAGTAAGAGAAAGTTGTATGAGTGTTTCACACCAGATTTTTTATTTTTATTTTTTTTTTAATTTAAGGCGCGTCACCATCTAAGGTCATTGGCGCGAGAGCCTTCTCAGTGCACTGCCGACCTCCGGACAGTGTTCTCTCGTTACAGACAACACTGTTCATCATCGGACAGTGAGCTGTAGAGGCAAAAAAGACAGAGCTTAAGAAGAAAAAATCTAAGGGTAGCACAGCTGGACTCGAACCCGGGTCCTTCGCGTGGGAGTCAGTACGCTAACCACTTAGCTATTCCCTTCCCTATAATTATATTCTTGATGTTAACAAAAATTGATACAAGATGTCCGTCCCCACTTATCGGAAAGGTAAGATCATGCCGTATTTATTAAATCATTGAGAAGCATCAGGATATGTATTAAGCCTCGATCTCCGTTGTGTTTTTCGGTGTTTTCATGCGCTTCCACTCATTTTACTTTTTCTTTAACTTTTGTTCATTGTGAAATTTTATTATTATTATTATTATCTTCACTCAATGTAAAATATAATATTGTTGGTACAAAAGATATCCTTACTTTAAAGAATGATTCAGGAAAAATATTTTTTTCTGAAATCGTTGAATAATATGGACGATTATTACACTAAATTTAATAACGATGAAAGTTCAACTTTCACAAACAAGTGAGTTATAAGTGAATCACCCATATCTAGGAACCGTGATGCCACAGCTAAGCATATGCTTATGGGAATCACTTCTCTCAATTTGAATCTTTTTTTTGCATCATTGTGGCCCTAACATTTGAAATCTAATGTCGACATTCTCGTCAAATTTTTGAACAGATTGTCACAATGTCTACCCTAATTTCAAGAATATCATTGCAAGTGCTGCTAGCGGATATTTTTGTAACAACATATTTTTGTTTGTACATTCTTCTTAATCGTTTTCTGTTTATTTTACTCATAAATATAAAAATCTTTAAGCTTCTAAGAATTTTGTTATTTTATCTGTTTTTTTATCACGTCTCTTATGATTCTTTCTGCATAGTTGCCCACAATTATGGAATTATTTTCTCATTTTTACGTTATAATTATTGTTTAATCAAGCGCAGAAAAAAACACTAACATTTGCATGGGGACTCTGCCCCTGGACAAATTTCTTTGTTAACATAATGTTGATTTTTGTTATAAAATTATTTATTTGACCTTTTTACTTTCTCTTACTGCTGTAAGAGGAAGTATTGCGAAGTTGTCATTAATGTAAAGCTTTGTATTTGAATAATAGTGGTCTTTTAAGGGGGGCATATTTAAAAAAAAAAATGATTTTTTAATTTAACTTATTTTCAAAAAATACATGTAACTTATGATATACTTAGCAATATAAGTTATTATTACATTGATGTTTATCTAATACATACATATCAATGAATAATAAAAAAAATGTAATAATATAAATTTACATGTCTTATAGAAAGCAACAAACAAATGAATTTATTTTTAAGCTCTATGAAATATGATCTTCAGACATAAATCTAGTCACAAGATATTCGATAATGAAGATGTTTACTGTGCCAGTTCCTTTTTATTGTGAAACAAAAAAACAATTATTGATGCAAAGAAAATCGATTTGAGAAATCATGATAATGTACCATGATTTTCAAAATATTTTTAAGAATTTCTTTGTTTTTATTTACCAATGGTGATACTTCCAATTTTATCAAATAGATTTATGGAAATATATTGTAATTCGCTATTTAACTGGAAGATTGTCCTTTGGGCGAGAAAATAACCTTCCATTTCCAATCGTAGAATGTTGTCTATGTCAATACAAAAATTAATTAAAGGCTTTGATACACATGAAGCGATCTGTCGCGGCGGGCTGTCAGCGATATGGCTACGTCACATACAAAGCAGGATTAATGTGAACGAACTAGTGTTGTATTGTCCACAGAGCAGGATCGCGGTATTGTTTTGCACTAGTATAGTTTTACACTAGATGGATGATCGCCTAGACCACGGGACAATTTTTGTCATTTTGTACAACCAGCTCGCTTACTACGGCGGTCAAGACTGTGTCGCTGAGATAGATCGCCTCGTGTTCACACACGAGGGATGATGCAATATGGCAACATACAACAATATCGTTGGATCGCGGCGGTCTGAGATCGCTATCCGCCGCGACAGATCACGTCCTGTGAGTCAAAGCCTTAATTTATTCACCCACAGACCCAAAGCACATGCATTTTTTTACTTCCAACCGAGAAACTTCCTTCAAACTTGGGTAGGCAGTATGTAATTTCTGAGATTTTTATCTGTCGCGTTTTTTTTTTATCGACTTCTCACCGTTTCGGACACTCATCCAAGGACAGAGCGTGGTTTATCAAGCTCATGTAAAGACTTGACTCCAAATTAAAGTTTCTGTCACCAACATTGTGACATTACTATAAACTGGTTGTTTATCATTGCGGACCCAACCACATAATTAAGAATGTAATTTGTTAGTTCTACAGTGGATTAAATTTTACATACAAAATTGTTGAGATTAGAGTTAAATAAATTACTCAACTAGTTGATAACCTTCAAAATATTTTATTTCAATATAATTTCCTTCCTTTTCCAAGCTTTCATTATCAAAGTTGGAATATAATATTTTAGTTGCAATATTGCTGTCTGGTTAGGAAAACAAAAAAAGAAAAATTGTCAAAACAAAATCAACTATGTATATGATCTTTTTTCACAGGGTGGTATTCGTCTTTTTTGGACATTCAGTAAATACTATTTAAATTTATTTTATGTAAGTTTAAATTGTTGTTTCACACCAGGTGACGCATAAAACGTTAGTTTGTTTGTTCTATTATTCAACATAATACCAATAAGATATAATGTTCATTTGGCATGTTTCAACTTCAATAATGTTCCTAGTTCTTTCAGTTTTATTATAGAATAATATATATATTCATCGTACGTTTGATAACAATAGTTTTGTGTCGAAATTTAAGGAAATTCTGTTGAAATAAACATTTTCTTAGTTATTCAACTCAAACTAATCTCAGTGATATGTGGATGGACCCGCAAAGCTGGATAACATCCGGTATTTTATCCGTCTATGATTTTCCTCCATCGTCAGAGCAAATTCACCAAGTTCGTGTGGACATGTACACAATCTACAAACAAACAAGTGAGGGTGTAACAGAAACATTACGTTGAAGTGAACTCTGGAGTCCGACAAAAAAAGAAACTCCATTTTTCACGAAAAAGTCAAACATTACAAACACACAAATTCTTGGTTATTGGTAACCCAATTTATGAACATGTAAAAGTTTTATAATATAATTTCAACCAAACAGATTAAATGTAAAGAAAAGTCAAGAAAAAAACACGAGAGTTAATTCCTACAATACTTTATTGTATTTTCACAAGTTATACGTTTATACCAAACACACAGTTTGAATTCGAAATTGGTTACACAAATACAAACAGTATAATTACTGTAGGTAACTGGTTCGACTGTCCCCCATAAATGTACGACACTCATTCGGGAAAATGTCATCACGATTTTTATCAAATAACCTCGCATAAAACATTTTCAATGTTTAAAGATTTTCTGAAATGATGCTGTTGAGTGTACATGAACATATGGTGAACAGCATAATTAAAAAAAAATATATATATAAAATTGTAGAAAGTTCAAATTACACCTATGACACAGGTGTTACAGTATACATGGCCATGGATATACTGTAACTGCGATTCCTCTCAGAACTTTTATTTTAGGTTTATACTAAACAAAAACGTTTATTATAAAAAAAATTATAGGCAGTGTTCTATTTAATCTTTTATTATGCCGTTCAAATTTTAACACATAAAAGTTAATTTAGTTTTTTTTTTTTTAATTTATTTCTATAATATTCTTCCAAATTTATTTTACAGAAATATAAATAGTTCGACAACTTTGTAAAAAAACCTTACCGCCGTATGTACTCTGTGCATCACTACGGATTAATTAACAAAAAATTAAAACACCAATTAGAATTTCTTTGTTTATCTTCTTATAAACATAGTTTTACCAATGGCTTGTCTTGCATAAAATCAGCTGTTTTTGTTGTCACGTCATTTAGCTCCGTCCATTACGTTTTCCAAAGTTGTCGAGCTAGGTTTAAAAAAAAACCTAGAGCTATCTATCTAGGTGACAAGGAGAGCGATGAAATCAATTTTTTTTGTTTATGTTTCTTGCCTTTTAAGTTTTTTAGGATGCGACAATAGCTAATGGTTTTGGTCAACTAGAAATTTCACACTGCTTCAGTTTTTGGCCTCCAGTAAAGAGGCTTTTCAGTTTTTGAAATGGCACCAACAATTTTTGTTTAAGCATTAAACATCTTTCTGTCAAAACTAATTTTAGAAGGTTTTGGAGGAGAGGAGAGATGCATTCCCTAACTGTGCCATTTCGATAGATGATTCAAACACACATTCAATATTAATAAGAAACAAATGTGTTATCATAATTCACAGTTTCTTCTTAAGAGAGTTTATCGTTGATGTATTTTTTATTTTAGAACTTAATACTCCGTTCACAGATACCAGCTACCACATTCTCGCACGAGAATGTTTGGGACAAAAATCCAAAGTACAGATATTGGTGTGTGCCCCTTATTCCTTTATTCCATTTTTCCCTTATTTTGTTGATAACGGTGCCAACAATTTTTCAGGACAACTAATGTTATAGGATATATATATAATGCTACATTATTTAACATGTCCAACTGATGGAAGCTGCTTATAGGACCTAAAAGTTGCCAAAAGCATTTTATTTGGCTTGTTTCAAATACATGGCCAGTACTTTCTCATTTACAATACATAAGTAACAACTATTTTCACTTACTATAAATTATTTAAGTTAATTGAAGAAAATAGGGTAAAATACTAAATAAAAATACATTTTTCACAAATAAATATCATTTATTTTCTGCTCTCAGTTTTTATGTAATTATTTCTTTTCATAAAATTCCATTCTATATAGAAGCAATTGGTTTTTTAGTAAATGTTAAACGTATGTTTCAACAAGTTAGTCCAAAAAGGTAAAGATTATTATTTCTTTAGAAAAAGAAAAGGCTAATTGATGAAAATAAAATAAAAACGAATTCTCTAGGCAAGATTTCGCATTTTTTTTGTAATAACAAAAAGTTGGTAAACTTAAAAACAAATCCATGAAATGTTTAAAAAATTAAATTTACATTCATTTTGAAGAAAACAAAATAAAAAGAAGGCTGCGTGATTTTCTTTTATGTCGCATACATTAAAAAACAAATTGTATTGTGTGAAAACCCTTTTCGGAAATTAACTAATTAAAAAAAAAAAATATAGATTATCATAGATTTTTTTTATGTAATTTAACACTACTCGAGTAGTGTGCATTTTAATTATTACTTATATATATATATTAAAGAGGAATCGGAGTGTTAAAAAAAAGTTACATATTGCCATGCGTCTTACATAACACAAAAACAAGAAATTACGTGTTTTACGGTGGCCCCGCCCATGATAAAAAGTTTTCTTTCAAGTTAGTTAACTACAACAAAGTTGCGCACTTTTTCTATTTCTCTTGAAATAACTATTTTGTAAAAAAGAAATATACTGTAACTGCGATTCCTCTCAGAACTTTTATTTTAGGTTTATACAAAACAAAAACGTGAAGGTATTCAAGCCAAATTCATTTATTTAATAAATTATAGGCAGTGTTCTATTTATCTTTTATCATGCCGTTCAAATTTTAACATAAAAGTTAATTTAGTTTTTTTTTTTTTAATTTATTTCTATAATATTCTTCAAAATTTATTTTACAGAAATATAAATAGTTCGACAACTTTGTAAAAAAACCATACCGCCGTATGTACACTACGGATTAATTAACAAAAAAATAAAACACTAATTAGAATTTCTTTGTTTATCTTCTTATTTTACAATAAACATAGTTTTACCAATGGCTTGTCTTGCATAAAATCAGCTGTTTTTGTTGTCACGTCATTTAGCTCCGTCCATTACGTTTTCCAAAGTTGTCGAGCTAGGTTCCAAAAAAAAAACCTAGATCTATCTATCTAGGTGACAAGGAGAGCGATGAAATCAATTTTTTTTGTTTATGTTTCTTGTCTTTTAATAATTTTTTTCTAATTACATATAATTCGTTAAATAATAAAATCAACAAAAAAACAAAGAAAATTGTGAGGCATTTATTTCAAAACTCACGAGGAAAGTGAACTACAAAAAAAACTAAGATAATATAACTATGCTCTATCGGTAGAAGAAATTATCAATTTTCCTTCTTTTTTTCTTTTCATTAACAAAAAAAAAAAGTGAATTTTTAAATAATTTCCATTTCATGCGCATATAGTAATAAAATAATTAAGAAAGCCGGATCGTCGCCTATCCCGCAGTAAAATGGACTTTTAACTTGGAAAAATAAAAATTACAAATGTATAAATGTACTAATAATTAAAAAAAAAAAAAAAAGAAATCTGTACATATACTAATTAAGAACCAAATGTTTGGGCTGTTCCCATGGGAAAATGTCCCTTCCAAAATGTCCATATGTACTTGTTTTTTGGTAGATAGGATTGCGAAGATTTAGGTCTCTGAAAAATAAAAACAGAAAAGAAAATTTAGACAACAAATTAGGATTAAATAAATTTTGTTTTATTACAAAACTATATAAACTGCGAATTATTATATCTGGTTTTCTCGTGAAGAAAATTACCTGACCTAGATTGCTGTTCGTGAAAGCGTACCCCCCAAAAAAAAGCTGCTGGAAAGCTAAAAAAGACTAAAGGAATAATTTGTAAAAGAACAGAACTTGGAAGACGCTTTCATAAATGCCGAAGCGACTGAAGTTTGGTTTGGATGAATGTAGGAATACTAAAATACGATACGATCTGTGGCGCAGTACAGATCGAACAAGTGGACAAGGCATAAGGGTTTATAATTAGGTTGTTAACGATGTTGGCGCATAGTGCCAGATTACCAAACAGGCAATGTAAGGCCATCGACCTATGGACTTTATGCTTTCAAAGGGCTCCTACGGCCCGACTAAGGGTCAAATCTCAGGGTGCCAAGGACTGGCAAAAATCTAGAATCTGATGAATGCCAGTTGATTTAAAATTTTTAACAAATTTGATGATGTTGATGTTTTGTCTGGAGTGACGCCCTTGGACAATAATATATTGATATCATAAAAAGAAACAGGCTACCACGGAAAATATCTCTGATATTGATCTAATCTTGAAAGGCAATTATAGTACTTATACTATGTCCAACAGATAGAAAATAGAAAAATAATCCGCCACAAAAAGTTGAATATTTAAAGTTTTGTTGGTATGTAGAATTAAAAAGTATTAGATTATTTCGATTCCAAAATTTCGACTGCCTAGGTTTATTTAATCTGGCACTGATAGGGAGCCACACAAATATGGAGCTAAATGAGCGAATCTCTGAAAGAAGGCGAACTGGCTCTGACCAATATTCAAGTAGAGAAGGCATAATATAACCGCCGACGCACTGTACTTGAAGAAATTGTTTTTAAAGATAGCAGCTACCAACAGAGATGTAACTGGAGAAACGTTGTTCGGAGTGATGAAGGGGGTTCGTCCACTTGGAGGTCACAAAAAACGATTTCGAAATATCGATTTCTATATTTATTCCCAACGAGATTATTAAATACAAATTTTAAATAGACCACTATTATTGTAAATTCTCTCTATAATAACTGACAACATATATTTTTTTAATATCATAAAATTGATATTTATCGAAAAGGTTATCAACAAAAATGTCTGGAGATTCCCCCCTCATAGATTTTTATTACGCAATATCTTCGCTTGGTGCCGGATACAAAAAATGACGTAGTTCTGAAATTATTGCAATTTTTACTACTCTGCCCATTGCGGCCATCATGTTTATCAAAGGAAAATCTTTGGCCGTGTTTTGATGAATCAGTTGTTAAACTGAGATATGAACAAAAATAAAGTTTGGTTAATCAAAGTAAATTTTAAAAAGAAGAAAAAACAAACCAGTTCTGCAGAGTCAAAAAACACTGGAGACGCGGCGCATGCGTGGTAGTGCAAGTAAACATCTGATACACGTCCAGTGCAAATTTGAAAATGCTAGAGTTGTTGCATTGTCCGTAGTGACTTTTTTTGTGAGCAAGGTTTTTTCAGTGCGTTTTAAAAATGAGTGACATCAATTACGAGCAATGTTGTGCTATCAGGTTTTGCCTCAGTGCAACTTGGGCACAGTGCAACGAAAACGTTTGAAAAACTGTGCCAGGACTATGGAGACAAGTTTTGTCGAGAGCACAGGGTTTTAGGTGGTTTAAGTCGTTTGCAGAAGGAAGGGAATCAATTGAAGACGAGCCTCGCAGCGAAAGGCCTTCATCTTCAAGAACCGACGAAAATGTTGGCAGAATCTGCGATCTCGTGCGTTCAGATCGTCGTTTGACAGTCCGAATGATCGGCGAAGAGTTGAATTTGACTCACACAACCGTTCATCAAATTTTGACTAATGAATTGGGGGTGAGAAAAATTTGTGCAAAAATGGTTCCGAAAAATTAATGAGTATTTGGCCAGTAATAACATTCCTGTGGCTCCTCAGCCTCCTTATTCACCCGACTTGAGTCCATGTGACTTTTTTTTGTTCCCCAAATTGAAAAATCACCTCAAGGGACGTCATTTTGGAACATTGGAGAATATTCAAACAGCCGTAACCGACCAACTGAAGTCTATTCCAGTATCCGAGTTCCAGCACTGCTATGACGAATGGAAGAATCGTCTTCAGCGTTGTGTGGCTTCCCAAGGTAGTTACTTTGAAGGGGACAATGTTGAATTGTAATTTTATTTGAATAAAAAAAAGAAAAAAATCAGTCTCGTTACTTAATTTACACACCTCGTATATGTTTTGTGGTTCCTTGAGTTATGTATTTAGTGTTGTAATTTGTCTCAGCTTTTATATGACAAGGAAGACATCAATACGCAAAATATTTTTTAACTCAATATTAATTAATTTGAATATCCCAAAGAGCTGTAGGCTAAAATATAACTGCGTAATATCTACATAGCGATAAGTGAAATTTAGAAACTAATAAATTTAATAGCGGTGGGAAAACAAATCGTAAAAAATTAAAAACTTTTATAAAAACAGAAATCTTTTACTAAATAAACAGGCCGTCATTCAACAACAATTCACAAAGTTTGAACTTGTACTTTTCTTTATTAGAAATTTATTGGAAAATAAGTAATAAAACCAACTATTACAGCCATTATCATCTTATATGACCTCAGTGTAATTATTCATCTTATTTTGATCAGAAGTAGCAAATACTTAAAAAAATGTTAACATCATTGGTCATAAAAAAAAAATAATACTGTATAATCTGATAAATAATAAAAGTAAAAAAATAAAATAAAAATACGATTAAATGTGCACGTCATGCTGTGTGGGGGAGGGGGACAGAAAACGCCGTCATGGCGGGAATGCTGCTCCACAATCTCTCTTCACACTGCGAAATATTGCATCAGCCAATAACATGTTGTGCCTTAACTGGTAATAGCAATGGTTTTTCAATAACTGTTTAAAAATAGAGATGAGACTCATTTTTTATCTTTAATACTTTCCATTATAGTTGAAATTTGGCTAATTTGTCCATTCATATCAGTGTTTAGAATCTTTATTGTAAACATTTTTTAATGGGATATTCATAATAAAAGGAAGCAATTAACTCTGTGTTCTACAATAACAAAAAAAAAAAAAAAAACTGGTGGAAGTTTTAAAGAATAATACTAAGTTTACAAAAAATGTATCGCGTAGATTGTAAGTAAGGTTATCTTGAGACAGTATTTAGAGTTACATAATCGAATAGTTAATTGTTCTGACGCAAGATACCACTATGACGTTGTATGATCAGGCCGAGACACTGTATGTTCAGTAATGCAGCACGCACCATTGGCTGATGTTGTAGTTGGGTGTAAACAGCAGCTTTACTTTCTATATTTAAAGTTTACTTTTTTTTTAAATGTTCACTTCATTCACTAAACCTGAAAGCAGGATGGAAGAGTGTGGACCAACAGGCTGCTGGGTGCGCCAAAAAAACAAACCCAGCCACAGTTGCACACTCCAGGGTGAGTGTGTGGTTGTAAGTGTTATAGGTGTGTAAGTGCTGTTTGTGGTAAGACTAGGATATTCATAAGAAAACAAAAGTTTTTTTCTAAAAATGGCTTAATAAATAATTTCTAGCCTCTGCCTACATCGGCAATCACGTAAATACAGTACAACAAAGTCTTCTTGCAAAGTTCGAAAAAAATTCGAGTGTAACTAGGATTATTAAATGAGCAGTTCGAAGGAAACGCAACAATTCAAAAACAAAAAATGAAACTTAATTTACAGTTTCGATTTCTCCAGGTAATCTCAAACACGTACGGTTCTTGGTCCATAAATTGCTTAAAAGAATGGAATCAGTTTTTTATTTATTTATTTATTTTTTATTTTCTTGCAACCGGTTCAACATTGTAATACACTTACAAAGTAATAACCGCCATTTTTGTTTGAAACTTCGTTTTTTTTTTCCTGAAAAGTATATCATCAGGTGTCTCTGGGAAGTAAAAACATTAAAATATTAATGACCATTAGATGTTCCTTTTTTTTTAATTTAAGGCGCTTCAACATCTATGGTCATTAGCGCCCGGAGCCTTCTCAGTGCACTGACGGCCTCCGGACATTGTTCTCTCGCTACAGAGAACACGTCCATCACGAACAGTGAGCTGTAGAGGCTCGTAGGAAGAAAAAATCTAGGGGTAGCACTGGACTCGAACCCGGGACATCCGCGTGGGAGTGCAACGCGCTAACCACTTAGCTAATCCCTCCCCTAACAACAACAGCACCAACTTCCAAACACCCAAATTTACATATTTTTCAGAAACTCGGATCTTTTACTTCACCCTTAATTATCCTTAACATTAACCAAAATGTAATAATAAACTGTACTGGCACTTTAGGGAGAGAAACCTAACATCGTAGTGCACCCCTGCACATCCCCCCCCCCCAAACAAACAGGAAATTTGTTATTCTGCAGTAAGTAAATCAAGTTTAAACAAAATCTTTGCAAAGTCTCTGTTGCAAAATCTTACAAAGTTTACTTGATTACTAGAAGAACCCTCATGAAGACTTAATCAATCAACACTGTCCTAAGAAGCCATTTTTTTTTTTCATTTGGCCTCAGATATTTATGGTGGTAAAGAAGTTGTCATCACACAACCTTCAGATAGCAAATACTTTATAAATCATCATTAGCCAAAAAACGCTGTATTTTTCTATTTAAAAATACAAAACTGTATCCATCATGGACAGCCTCGTCCGTGTCCAGATAACTCAAGAGACATCGTGCTTGTAAGAGCATAATATAATTGTCTTTGTTTTACATTTGTGTAAGAAGTCGTGTCAAGATTTTGGAAATAGATTAGAGTTTTCACCGGAAATATACGTTTTGAGAAACTCATAATGTAACAATCTGATGTGAAACAGTCATACGACTCTTTCTTACACTAATTAATACAATTTAATCGAGAAATTTTATTTAAAATTGCAAAGTTACAAAGTTTAGTTGGACTGGCCATTAATGGGGTTTTAATTTGTATCTTTGAGAGGACTTATGTGGAGCGCGCTTAATCCAAGAAAGCTTGTGCAAAGTTAAATTTAAACAAACTGACAGACTCCCATTCAATATTCAATACGGCTATACCATCAATTTTTTCAAAAAATGTTTCAAATAAAAGTGATAGGTTTATATCTGTACAATAAGCATTCCACGTTTAAAAAAAATCCGTTAAAGTTTTCGAGAAAATTCCATAAACTCAAAATTCTATTCTGTTAAATCGCACTTCCGGTTAACCGATTTTCTTCAAATTTTGAATTCTGTCAATGCTTTTATGTTTAATATTATGTAGATGTTAAATCCATATATTACACTGCAGTGGTACTTTGGAGGAAAGCATAACGCTACCGTTCCTCTAGAAACGCCAAAAAATCAGTTTTCTTGGGAAAATTTATCAAATAAAAGTGATAGGTAGGTAAAACATGTAGTTCTGTGAAAACGCAATTTCGAAAATTCAACATGATTGCAATACTTCATCTAGAGAAAGTAAAAATATATATATATAATACAAATTTATGTAATAGAGGCCTCAGTATAGTTTAATTTTTCATCTAGTTAAAATCAGAGTAGCAAATACTCAAAAAAATAACCATCATTGGCCTTGAAATGAGAACTGTAACAGTTTAAATAATTTATGTAAATAATTTAGCGATACAATGGTAGTGTGTGGATGTGTGAGACAAACTCGGAGTTAGATATACATTTATTGTAATTTAATGTTTTTGATTTATTAACTTAAACTTTAATTCATCTAATTTAATTATTAAGAAATAATTCAATTTTCTTTGGCAGTAGTTCATTTGGACATAATAAATTGTAATAATATATGTAATATACATCATACTAACTTTACTATCTTGCCAGGTCTGAGATCGAAGTTCTTCTTAACTATCGATAGTAGTTCACCTTGCGGTAATACGGACGTACCATAGTCGAACAGTGTTATGGAAATAGGTTCTGCAACACCGATAGCATAGGAAACCTGATAGAGGAAGAAAACAGCAACATTAAATAAATGTTCAATATTTTTTTTCATGCATATTTTGCCATACTTTAATAATAAATATAAAGCTCGACATCTTTGATTTCAGTCCGCTGGAGAAAACCCTTCCTTAAATGTACAATTGCACTTGTTTACAATTTTTATTTAAAAGCTTAATAAAAGTTTTCACCTTCGCACTATTTTATATAAATCATATAATTCTTCTTTTATAAATTCATTAGCTAGAACTTGTAATTTTGTTTTTTTAATAAAAAATCTAGTTTGAGGGTAATAGTGCACTGCGACCAAAAGAGATTTATTGTGCCACCCCATTGATGCTAAGACTCACATCTACAGCACCTCTTCCAGATTAAGATTTCTGAGGAATCTCCGATCTTGGAAGGTACTAAGGAGGGGTATACCTTCCTCCAATGCCTGGCAACTATCAGGCTTCCGAATGTTCTCTGGATGATAGCAGTTCATTAGGGGGTGTACTGGAGTCAGCCCCCCAACAGAATCTACAGATGCCATCGTGTTCTGGGCTTCCCCCCTAGCTTCTTCAGGTGCCCCCTGCGTCTACAATGCCTGTGAGGAAACTTGTCAGCATTCGAAGCCTATTTTTACTTAGACTGATGAACGCTTCAGATATTTTCTGGTTAAAACCACCCAGGTAGGTCTTAGCTTGCTTCAGTTGTGGGAACGTTTTCCATTGCTGTGCTCTCTTCACTTCCTCCTAATTTCTAAGTTCTTCCCGAAGAGATGGTTGCTTATTCCACGGAAGGGTTCAGGCCTTTAAAGAGCAGCCCCTTTCCTTGCCAGGCCATCTCACCAAAAAACGTGATACTTTAATTTGATCTCAGTATAGCCTTCCCCCCCATAAACTGCCATTTAGCTCCTCACTAAATATTCCTTTCAAAATTGTCGAGCTCTATAATCTAATTGATGGTTATTTTCTTCTCTCCATTGTATACTACTAACCTGTACTAGACATCTCTTACAAAGACCATTCTTTACAAGTGATTTAGCTACCCAACGGGCAGCGTATGCGGCTGATCTGTCAACTTTTGTGAAATCTTTGCCAGAAAACGCACCACCTCCATGGGCACCCCAACCGCCATAAGTGTCCACGATTATTTTACGGCCTGTCAGGCCTGCATCGCACTGTGAAACGATAAAAAAAAATAAATTTGTACAATTTGAATCTAGGATTTTTTTTAAACAAATACTATTAACATGAGCCAGACGGAGAAGACCAAAAGTCCCTCTAGATCCACATAGCGTCCCAAAGAAAAACAACAACCTGCCGGATCTACAACAAAAATCCATAACCGAATCTAATCCACTTAAGATAGTTTTCACTCCAAATGGAAGCAGCCTAAGCTCTTCCACAGACAACCTGTTTCGTCCAAAGGTCCTCAACCTAATTTCCTCACAAGCAAACCAATCTGTCAATAAGATAGTTCCTCTGTTTCACAAACTCTACAAAGAAGGTCCTTGAACCCCATTATGTTACCGAAAATCACAATGCCCACTAAGGAATCCAAACCAGGTACCTCA
This sequence comes from Triatoma infestans, assembly GCA_011037195.1. Classification (NCBI taxonomy): domain Eukaryota; kingdom Metazoa; phylum Arthropoda; class Insecta; order Hemiptera; family Reduviidae; genus Triatoma; species Triatoma infestans. Next base: position 162,511 of record JAAEAF010000147.1, on the reverse strand, counting down.
GAGAGAGATGAGAGATCCGTGAACGACACTCCAACATCTTACTATTAAAGCCCTGTTTGAGACCTTAGGGTGCCGACAAGCAACTGAACTCATCCATAGAGATGAATGAGGTAAAACTATCCTTGCCTGGAAGCCTTAATATGTGTAATATATCGATAAAACCTTTACGAGACAACTCCTAATTCATTACTTCTTAGGCCATTTGCAATGTTTTTTTTTCAATTACAGACCTCAGAAGGTTCATTAAAGTACAACACGTTGATTGATTATAAGAAGGAATGAATAAATAATCTACTTTCCAATTATCACACAACACCTTCAACTGCCTATCCAAAAAGAAACTATCTAAAATTGCCATATCGGCCGGTATAGTATTAAAACTTAGAAAAAGGTTTATTTAAAAATAACTTTTTCAGATAAATTCTAATCGCTTTTTTCTTTTTTTTTTTTACTCAGAAGTAGCAAACACTCCAAGTAAAATGTAAATATATTATCATCATAAATCAATAACAATTCTTGCTAGAATTTATATCTACATTTTGAAGAAACAAGTGGAGAAAAAACTTATATTTGAGACGTGACTTTGCGTGTAAACATTTAGAGCCAGCGTTTTGATCTGTTGACAAATTAGGGCCTAAATTAGCTGCTGAATTCTGGTATAATTACTGTGGTAACCACTGTTGTCGTGTCCAGTCTTGTGGAGGAAATAATGGAGGCTTTCAAGAATAAAGAATTAACATTAGAATAAGTAATATGAACTCTGTGTTAAGAGATATTAAGCGTGGTGTCCCGCAAGGATCTGTGTTGGGATCAGTTCTATTTTTATTATTTATTAATGACTAGGAATAGCACTCCTCCATAAAAAAAATATTTTGTATGCAGATAATACAACACTAATATCTAAAGGAAGGAGCATTACCTTACCAGGGAAAAATCAGCCGATTTTAAATGATAAAACAAAAAACATATTATTCAACATAAATAAAGAGGAAGGGCAATGTGTTATCTTGTAGACTGTTTCTGGGAGTGACGTTAGACAATCAGCTCTCTCGGAGAGGTCATATTACCTTGAATAATCATCTGTCTCAGATGATTTATTTATTAAAACTGAGAGAAGTTTTTAGAATGGCTTCAAAAATGAATGACGGAATAAGCTATGATGGGGGGCCAACACCTGAAGCATCTGCAATTTTCAAATTGCAAAAAAGAGCAATCAAAATGATGATGCATTAAAAGATTCGTGACAGCGGTAAACCTCTATTTACAGAGCTAAATATCGTGATTCTGCCTTCTCTTTACATTTATAGGCTAGCTTTAAAGCAAAACGAATATACAAATATGGTCACTAGGGAGAACCTACACTATGTAATGTAAGAAGCAAACAAAAGGTACATTTACCTGAAAAATAATTGGTAAAATCCGAATTTCTTCCGAACATTGCGTCAGTAAAAATTGATAACAAAATTCCAGCAAATATTAGCTGGATACAAAAATATTCAAAAAAGATATTAATAAATTTTTAATAAATAACTGTTTTTATAAGATAAAAGAATTCTTTAATGGAAAACTGGTACATTGAAGAATTTAAACTGTACTGACTAAATGTTAGATGTTTAGTAAAATGTAGTGTGTTCTTAATAAGTTATTATTATTATTTAATGGTCAGTTTTTGAATACAATAGTTTACCTCTCCAAAAAATTCAAAGTGGACCAATTACTTATTATTTCCGGCAATAAATAATAATCATAATAATATTTTGGATAACATATATATTTTTTATTCAATTTTCAAATATATCTTTCTTCTTTTACTATAATAGAAAATTGACATAGTCTTGTTTTGTGTTGTTATTAACCTAAAAAGCTTTTTCCACCCACCAGTATCTTTTTACTTGTATATTGTTATTTGGAAGGAAAAGAAAAGTTGATCCACTTATGACACAGAGTACTTAAGACAAACTGAAAATAAAATTGGCGCTCTTTATAAAATAAAAACAAAAAGATTTTTAAAAGTACAAAACTTCAATTGTTAGGCAGCTTTAAAAAGAGGTTTTTTGTTATTAAAAAATCAAACTACTCATATAGAATTATCACTATTTCTGAACTTTATTGTTTTGTAAATACCACCTATGTGCAATCAAACCCCTGGTTTGATGAAATGATTGAACACCTGGTCATTGGAAATGACGGATTGGACCGACTCTTGATATTCTCTAGAAAAAATAACTTTCAACATGTGACCTCAATATTATGTGGAGTTGCTAACTGAACCGCAACATTTCATACAGAAAAGTTGTAAACTATAAAAGAAAAAAGCACTACTTACTTGTGGTCCACCTAAGACGAATTCTCCACACGGATTAATGTGTATGGTCGTCCTATCGTCTAGATATTTAGCTGGGATGACTTCGTGTACCACTTTTTGTGTGACTGCTTCTCGCAGCTCTTTTAAAGAGATCTTGTCGCAATGTTGTACCGATACAACCACCGTGTGTACCCTTAATGGAACGCAGGCTCCAGCGGAGAACCTATATTCACAGGTTACCTGTAAACAAATAGACAAAAAACACATCCAAGTTATCATGGAGAAACTGCAAAAGGTAAAAAAAAAAAAACAATTTTGCACATTTTTACTTTCTCTTACTGCTGGTAAGTGAAAGTATTGCAGCAATCATGTTATCGAGTTTTCACCGGAAATACTTGTTTTGAGTTCGAAAAAAGTTTTTAGAAACTGACCTGTGTGGGTAGTCAGCATAACTCAAAAATGGAAAAATCTCAGAAAGTTAGAAGTTGATATTTAGTTTTAAGTGCTAACAAGGGATCCGACAATAAGGTTTTTGAACAAAATCGTCAACCGGAAGTAACACTTTACCTAAATGTTGTTAATTTTTTTGCGATTTTCTTTAAACTTGGAATATCAACTACACACACATACAAAGAGATATAAGTTTTTATTTGAAACATTTTTCCAGTAAAAATTCTTTTTTTTAAAAAAACAAACGAGACAAAATTATGTATTAAATGTAAAAGAAGCAATCAAAACATCTAATTCTTCTAGATGATAAAGCGTTTGTGATTTTGTCATAAACACTCGTTTCGCTCATATTGCAATCCCCAACTTCTGGGTTGTAGTTGACTTGATTACTAGAACACTCATGACGACTTAATCAATCAACACTGTCCTGAAGAAGCCAACTGTGTTGCAGGCAATAATTTTTTTTTATTTGGCCTCAGATATTTATGGTGGTAAAGAAGTTGTCATCATACAACCTTCAGATAGCAAATACTTTATAAATCATCATTAGCCAAAAAACGCTGTGTTTTTCTATTTAAAAATACAAAACTGTATCCATCATGGACAGCCTCGTCCGTGTCCAGATAACTCAAGAGACATCGTGCTTGTAAGAGCATAATATAATTGTCTTTGTTTTACATTTGTGTAAGAAGTCGTGTCAAGATTTTGGAAATAGATTAGAGTTTTCACCGGAAATATACGTTTTGAGAAACTCATAATGTAACAATCTGATGTGAAACAGTCATACGACTCTTTCTTACACTAATTAATACAATTTAATCGAGAAATTTTATTTAAAATTGCAAAGTTACAAAGTTTAGTTGGACTGGCCATTAATGGGGTTTTAATTTGTATCTTTGAGAGGACTTATGTGGAGCGCGCTTAATCCAAGAAAGCTTGTGCAAAGTTAAATTTAAACAAACTGACAGACTCCCATTCAATATTCAATACGGCTATACCATCAATTTTTTCAAAAAATGTTTCAAATAAAAGTGATAGGTTTATATCTGTACAATAAGCATTCCACGTTTAAAAAAAATCCGTTAAAGTTTTCGAGAAAATTCCATAAACTCAAAATTCTATTCTGTTAAATCGCATTTCCAAATTTGAAATTCTATCAATGCTTCTAATGTGTATTAATATTATTTAGGTGGTAATACCATATATTATACTGGAGTGGTACTTTTCTTGTTAGCATAACGCTACTGTTCCTCCCGAATCCCCAAAAATCCATTTTCCGGGGAAAAGATGCCAAATAAAAGTAATATGTATTTATAAGTGTATTCAGTACAAGAAGTTTAAAGCAGATGTTGGAGCCGTTTTCGAGTATATCACAAAAACTGAAAAAACTGATGTGTGGTAGTACCTAAACGGAATACTAAGTTTAGGTTTTTGAGTTATTCTGTTTACAAAAGCACATAGAAATAATTAGCTTAAAACATTTTTCTTGTATTCAGCGTAATTCCTTTGAAACGTAATTCCTGTGAAAACCCAATTTCGAAAACCTGGCACGATGCAATACTTCTCTTGATAAGAGAAAGTAAAAAATTGGTTGTTAGAAAATGGCCTGTGATTCTGTGGATGGTGTATGTGTATGTGTGTTTGAATTCGCGTTGCACCACAAACCACAAAATCACAGACCATTTGCTAACTAAAACATATTTCTACTAAAACTTCAATTTATGCTGCTTAAAACTAACTATTTTTTGAACAAGGCTTACACATTTTTTTAGGGCATAGAAGTACCCTACACTATTTTAGGCATACTTTGTATATTATAATACGTGGTTTATAGATTAAAATGGTTTAATTTAATTTTCTTGTATTTGAGAGGTCAAATAACTTTATTAAGAATGGGAAGTTTTAGTTTCATTTGAAGATACAGTATATGAAATTATGGTTATCTTGAAAAAATAAAATACGTAGTTAATCAGTAGAGATAAGAGTAACTCCATTTTATATAATAATAAATACTGTTAAGGTGTCAATTACGCAATAAATAAACATTTATTTAACTAGTACACCTTAGTTATATATATATATATAAATAAATTAACTGATAGAAATTTATGCCATATTTAGATATATGTTACCAAGAAAATTATAAAAACCGGTATTTCACTGATATATGTATATTTTCCCGTAAATAACCTGTAGAGACTGTTATATTTTAGTTCAATAAAATACTAACACTGTGACTGTCTGTAGTGACTAGTATCGACCTGTGGTGCTCTCTCTACTATACACAGAGGGGCAAACCTAACTATGGCCACCTAACACTATTAAGTCACAACGGCTTTAAACTCTTAAAAATTAAAAAAAAAAAAAAACTTCATTCTGCACCCAGATATCAATTAAATAAAAACCAGCTAACACTATTATAACCTGCTATAATTATAATCTGATTAATGGCAATCAAGCTGTCCATGATCTTTTTATTAACCTTAGTGAAGTGTATTCAAATTTATGTCGTGCTAAACATTCCAACGCTACATATAATCTTACTAGGGCTGAAGCAGTCATTATGACGTATAAAATTACTAAGATCCAGCAGCCCAGATTTTAGTATGATCAGCTTTTAGCAACATTTTATATAAATCGCGAAGGCCAGAAGAAAAAAACAAAAACCAACGATTGAATATATTTAATATTTAAACAATCAATATAAGCGCTTGCAAAAAAATAAAGTTACCACAGTTACAAGGATATCTGTTAATATGAAGCCCTTTATTGTCCCCTTAGCTTGAAAAAGATGCTATATAACTGTATAGTGTTAAACATAGTTAACAGCCAGGGAGTACAATTTAGTCCATGAGCGAAAACCAAATAATTATTAGCAAACATTATTTGGCTATTAGAATGGACATGCCGAATACTACTACTATACAATTTGTTATGAATTGGAGAATAATTATTGATCGACCTTTTCATTTGTTAATATTTAAAAAACTGTTGAGGTTTTGTTGCGTATGATTAAATAAGAACGATCAATATTCTTATTTTTCCCTATATGTTTCAGGAATTATTCCAATTTTCAGTAGGAAAACTTCTATTTTCAAAAATACCTTCGTTGTAGCTGGTACACTAAAACTACAAAAAATACAATGCAAAAACTAGAAGTCAGCCGTATTAACAATAGTGTAAAACAACAATTACATCTTCAAAACTATTAATCTATTTAAAAACAAATATATAACTTTTTCTTACTTTTAACAATATATTAACTTTTTTTTTTGTTTGTAAATAATAAATTGGGCATTCACACCACATATTTCCTGCTAATGAAATTATATATAAAAAATTCTTCAATTTTATAAATTTGTCAAAAAGAAAATAGAGGTATTTGGCGGGTGGGGTTATTAGACCACAGTAGACAGCGCTAAATAACGGCTACAAATTTCGAAACTCCCTAAAATGTAGTGTATCAACTGAATTTGCTCTGTGCAAGTCTATATTACCACAGTATTTTTACAAAAACATCCTGATGATGGGCGAACGCCCGAAACAGGTCGATGACCACAAAAAGAAGCTAGCTATCACAAAAAATATCTCTGATGTTTTCCAGCTCTGGAGTCTAATTGGAGTTTATCGGGAAAAAATCTTGAAAAACTGAAAGAAAAAAAACAGTTGTCGCACTTCCACTAGAAGGATTTGGCCCGAAACCATAGTGTCGTCAGATCCGGTATGGTTGTATCTAAACGGTTTGTACCAAATTTTATCGTTTTTAAGTTATTTTCCTCGCAAGCACGCACACACACAACCATTCGCTAAAAATCACGTCTCTATCCTAAGATGAAAAGCTCAATTTCGAAAATTTGACACGATCGCATACTTCTTACCAGCAGTTATAGAAAATAAAAATAAAATCAATAGTTTTGATGATATAATTAGTGTTTTACATTGTAAGTAGAACTTTTAGTTTTTGCTTTGATTTTTGTTATAATTTTAATGAAACCACTATAACTAAAACACTTTGATTCTAATATTTGTTGAAAATAGATGTTGCCCTAATGAAGATGAGAATCACTCCCATTGTTGAAGATGAAAAGTGAGTGATTAATATTTCCGGATCCAAAAACACAACTGTTATATAATACTATTACTGTTGTACTATTCTTGTTATTTTATTATTTGTAGATCTAAATGTCAAAAATAATTAAAGGAAGTTAACAAAAATTCCGTTCATATTAAAATTGTAATTATATAGACATATATACATTTTCATTGTCACTTTTCCATGAAATTTATACTACTATATACATTATAATATATATACAATTTGTTAAAAAAATATTAAGTACATAAATCAGCGCTACACAATGCTCAACATACATGCATTAATTAACATGTCTGTATACTTGCACGCATCCTTCTGTCATCATCTTATGTACTTTCGTTATTTTTGAAGAAAAAACAAAAATCTGGTGTGAAACTCTCATACGACTTTCTCAAACTCCTCTTAATACAGTTATATATAAAATGGAAAATTTTCTTTAAATTTCAAAATTTGCTTATACATGTTTACGTGTATATAGAGGTGGGGGGACAAGTGCCGACAGATTACATTGTAGAGTGCAACCAATAGTGAACAAACACATTTGAATGTCAACATCTCAAGATTCCTCAGAACCACCAAAAAAATTAACACTAGTAAAAGTGATATGCAGCAACCATTCCAAGTTTAGAGAAAGTATGTGTATTAATAGAATTAGATAGAATAATTAGGAATATTAGGTAGAATTATTAGGGTAGGATATTAGGATGAATTATAGATGGTAAATCCGTAATTATTCTAAAGTGATACTTTAGAAGAAAGAAGCAGCATAACGCTACTGTTCCCCTAGAACCCAAAAATCAGTTTTCCCGAAAAAATGTTTCAAATAAAAGTGATAGGTATTTATGTACGTAGATAGTAGGTATACGAAGTTTGAAGAAAATCGTTGGAGCCGTTTTCGAGAATATCACGAAAAAGTAAAAAAAAAAACATTCTAAAATCGCATTTCCGGTTGATTGATCCTTCCCAAAATCTGTCTAATGCGGTAGTAGTGCCTAAGTGGAATACCAAGTTTGAGCTACCTGCTAGTTTTCGTTTTTGAGATATTCTGTTAACACTAACACACACATCATTATATACTGACCATTCGATAAAAACATTTCTTTTCATATTCGACTCCAAAACATGTATTTCCGATGAAAACCCAATTACGAAATCTGGCATGATCGCAATATACTTCCTCTTACCTAGGAGAGTAAGACAGAGTAAAAATTGGTTTAGATCATCTCTAATGAAATTGTAGGACTGCCCTTAAATTTATCGTAATTATGATAATGAATTATTATTGTGACTGGTATTCCTACGAAATGGATCGACACTGTTGTTAATGACTATAAAAAGGTTAAATGAAGGTCTATTGACATCAGCGCAAAATCTTTGCCCACTAATTGTAACTTTATACGCGGTACAATGTAGAGTTAAGAAAATTAAAAAAAATAAAATAAATTATTCTCTCTCTCTCGATTTTGTGAACTGCATAATTTTTGCTATGAAACTACTGGACGACTTTCATTTTTACCGAAGTTTAAATGTTATAATTACCTACCTTCCTGACAGACGGCTTAGCCACGTCGGTGTAGTGTTTTGTAAATATTGTGATAAAAAGATGTAACAAATGTTATAATAAACATGGTTATCTATCTATCTCTATCTAATTTTCTTCAAACTTGAACGATTACTAAATGTTAGTTAAGTTTAATATTATATAGGTTAGAGTATGAAAATTATAGTAACGTTGTATTTAGGGGAGGCTATGAACACAAGAACACCCGTTAGGGGATTTAAAAATTTTGATTTTAAATCAAATATTTAAAATTTATTGCAATTGTATTTAGTTGAATTGCTTCAATGAAACTCCTCCTTATTTATTAATGTTTTATTTTATTTTTACAATAAAAACACTCCAAGTTTCGGCGTCAGACTAGATCTGGCATTAATAAATAAGAAAGCTAATAAAAAATTGGTGTTTCACTGAAGCATTTCAACTAAATACAATTTAAAGTTCAACATATTAGCCTACAACAAAGATTAGGCCAAAAAAATAAATAATAATAACCTAAGCAAACGTTGAAGAAAATCTGTCATCTAGAAGTGTGAGAATTGTAGCAAGAGGAAGTCATGTAAGTGTTTTATATAACCCCCTCATTCCAGAACGATATAAATTAACCGGAAATTAAGTAAGGACGAAATGGAGACTGATATAGTTTCTAAAAATTGCATCTAGAATGAAGGCGCTACCGATATTCACTTTTACCTAGCCTTCTCCCCACCATTATCACTGGCTTCGGTCTAATTTTATCAAAAAATAATGACGCATGCGATATTTACGGTGTGGCGTGACAAGCCAAATACTAATTTCTAGATAGAATCAAATTTAAAGCGAAACATCGCTACTTCTAGAAGCCATGATATCGTATTGAAGAATTATTAGAAAATATTTAGGGTAGGAGGGTGCTTGTGATTATTATTGATATCCGTATTGAAGAAAATTTCGCGGATGACTCATATTCTCCTATTAATGTGCATACTTAACTCTGCTTTCCTGCAGCAAGAGTGTTACTGAGAATTCTCTACCAGATACACTTTAATTTTCAATAAAATCAGTAACTTTCATTTTCGTTTATAAACTTTCACATTTTCCCTGGAAAATTGAATTTTTGAGTGGTTGTGAGGGAAATAGTAGTAGCGTACACGCTTTCCTGTAAACTACTAACTTCGGTGACTTTACGAATTGGTTTTATGAGTGGGGGAGGGGAGGGATTTTCTCGAAAATGGCTACAACGATTTTCTTGTAAACTTGGAATGCTCATTACACAGAAAAAATGTATTTTGGAAAAAAAAAAAAAAAGCTTTGTTGGTTTTGGCAGACCGCGCTCCACACAAGTTGGCTCAGTTATAGGTTATAGAAGTATAACCCGCCCGTATACCACCTTTGTTTATGATCGGCCCTCGGCCCAACTGATCATTGATAAACGTTGCAATTTATGAAGAAAGAAATTATGTTCACTTAATAGTAAGAAAAAGTCGTGTGAGTTTTTATTTTTAGATTTTTACTTTCTCCTTCCTACTCTTAGTAAGAGGAGGAAGTATTATTGTAATCGTGTCAAATTTTCGATAACGAGTTTTCACCGAAAATGCATGTTTTGAGATCCCCTGAGTCCAAAAAAGTGGTTTTTAGAAAATGGTATGTGCGTGTATGTGTGTGTGTATGTATGTATATATATATATATAAAATGAAACAGCATAGCTCAAAAACGAAAAATCACACAAAGTTCAAACTTGATATTCCGTTTAGATATCACCATGGGATCCGGCAGTAAGTTATCTGCTAAATTCCTCAACAGGCAGGAAGTACCACTTTCCTGAATGATTTTTTTACTTTTTTGCAATTTTCTTAAAAATGGCTCCAACGATGTTCTTGAAACTTGCTATATCAACTACACACACAATGAGCTACAACTTTTATTTGAAAAACGTTTCTCCGAGAAATTTCATTTAAGGGTACTTTTGGGGAGGGGTGGGGGTTACGGTTTCCTCTAAAGTAATCTAAATAACATTAATTAGATTTAAATATGTTGACAAATTCCGAATCAGACAAATATGGGTGCGTTTTTACAAGGAAGTATTTTTCAGTTTTCTATTTTCTCTAAAACTTGGAATGTGAACTACAACTAGAATAAAGAGCTACAACTTTTATTTTAACATTTCTTGTGGTAAAGTCATTTAAGGGGGTATGTGGGAGAGAGGTGGGGTGGATTTTCTCTTAAAGTGCTATCGTAGTTGATTATATAAATCTACCATCCAAATAAAATTAATTAAAAATGAATAGATGGCCAAAATTTCGTTTTTTTTTGTTTTTTTTATTAGCTTTCGCCATTAAGCCATTTTCTGGAAAAATTCACTTAAGGCCCCTGGGGATGGAAGGGTTACGGCTATGTTTACCTCTAAAGTGTTACTTTAGTTTATTATGCGATTCTATCATGTTACTGATATTAATAAGAAATAAATATATTGCCAAAATTCCGTGTATGAAGAAAATCGGTTGACTGGAAATGCGTTTTTACTGAATTTTTTTTTTGTTTTCTACAATTTTCCAGAACGACAGATGTCATTAAATTGGTTAGACCTGTATTCTATCACTCTGTATGTATTCAGAGACCTATGTATCTATCACTTTAATTGGGATATTTTTTTTTCTGAGATTCATTTAAAGAAGATTTGAGGCGAGGGGGGTTATGCTATCCTCAAAAATAGTCATTTTATAAATTTAGATTCTCCCATTGATATAAAATTGAAGACAAGTAAATATTTAATAAAAATTATAAGTTTGAAGAAAATTTAACAATTTATTATACTGCAATAAGAGAAGAAGTGGTGTGAGTGATTCACACCAAATTCTTATTTTTGGTAACACTCTCCTCCATTTAACGAAAATTCAATTTCGAAAATTTGACCCGACCACAACTGTTTCTCGTACCAGTAGTAGTAAGAGAAAGGTAGAAAAAAAAACAATAAACCGGCAATCGCAACTGGTAATTGGTAAATTAGAGAAAAAAATTTACAAGCCATATAGTATTAATAAAAATAATGAATAAAACCATGCAGAGAGTTTGCAAGGATAGAGAAAAAACTAAACATTTCTATTAGCCAATAATTAAAATGAACAGAAATGTCATTGCTATCATTCCACCAACTACAGTGTTCCCTTCTCCTAATGACCTGATTAATTAATCTTTTCTAATTTTTATTTGATAATAATCTTTTAATTTTTATTTTTATGGTAAAGAGAAACGTAATAAATTCAAAACGTAATAATGACATATTATGATTATATAACGTGGAATATTACATTTATAAGAACAAAACATAGTGCCCTCCCCATTATGTTTTCTTTAATAAATATTAACACAAACTACGTCGGGTAAGATTACGCTAAAATATTCTAGTATTTTTATCAATATATATTTTTTTTAATAGAATGAAAGTCCTTGAGGAAGTATATGAACCGTTCGTCAATTCAACAATATTATCTTGCTACAATACAAAGAGAATTTTTATATTTCCATGTATATGGATGGTGATTACGGATTCTTTTATTACTTAACTCAAACAGCAATTAGAGAGGAATTATTGCGATCTTGTCATATTTATCGGATTTGCCCCGGAAATAGATGTTTTCAAGTCCCCAGAGACCAATAGGTTTTTTTAAAAAAAGGTTCTGGATGTGTGAGCGCATGTATGTGAACAGCATAGTCAAAAAACGAAAAATCGCAGAAAGTTCAAAATTGACATTCCGTTTGGGTTATCACCATGGGTCCCGATAGGAACTTATTTGTCAAAATTCCTCTACCGGAAGAATCACTTTATTGAAAGGATTTTTCATTTTGCGATTTTCTCGAAAACGGCTCCAATGATTTCCTTTAAACTTTGTAAATTAACCACACGAACTAAGAGCTACAACTTTTATTTGAAATGTTTCTCTGGGAAAATTCACTTAAAGAGAATTTTGGAAAGAGGGGTGGGGTTATGCTTTCCTCTAAAGTGGTATTTTAATTTAATATTCGATTCTAGGGAAAACTGATTAAAAGAGAGTTTTGAGGGAGGGATAGGGTTATGCTTTCCCCTAAAGTGTTGTTTTAATTTTATATTTGATTCTATCGCCCATTAAATATGTTGCCAAAATTCCGAGTTTGAGGAAAATCGGTTTAGTGCGACTTTACTGATCAGTAGTTTCAATTTCCTGACATTTCTCCATAACACCGACAGTTTCATTAAACATCAGAGACATTTTTCGTGATGACCACAAAATGAAGCAGGCTATCACGGAAAATGTCTCTGATGCTTTCCAGCTCTGCGGAACCAACCACCACAACAGTTTCATTAAACTTGGTGTCCATATTCACAAACTTTTCATCGTTTCGAGGTTTCCCTGACTTCGAAAAAGTGGTTTTTAGAAATTGGTCTGTGTGTGTGTGATCAGCATAACTCAATAACGGAAAATAGCAGGAAGCTGAAACTTCGTATTTCATGTCGGATCTATCAGGAGACGCAATACTAAGGTTTTGGTCAAAACTGGTCAACCGGATATACCACTTTGCATTTTTCTATATATCAATTAATCATATAAAGAGTGTAACTTTTATTTGAAACATTTTATGGGAAAATTCATTTAAGGGATAAATTGTGGGAGTTGGGTGACATTAGGCTTTCCTCTAAAGTGTCCTTTCAATATATGATATGATACTATCATCTACATAATATTAATAAAAATTGGGCCAAAATTCCGAATTTGAAGCAAATCAGTTTACCGGAAGTACGACTTTCATTAATTATCCTCACTAATCCACTTTCATTGTCATGCAAAATGGTTAGAAACTCTATTAAGATTCTAATCATTGGTCAGAACGAGATGACTCAATAAACTAAAGAACGCAGGCTTCTAACGGAGAAAGTAACTGCCAATCAAATCATCAATAATTGTACTTTAATATCATCCGATGAAAGAAAATGACTGTGAGGAAACTGCATGTGCACTTGATTTTCTTTTTCTTTTTTTAATAAAAAATTAATTGTAATAATAACAAATTGTACATACCTGTGCTTTAGTATCCGGTCTAGCCCACCAGAATTCGCCGCTTCGTCTCAATTCGGCCACTCTTTCATTTAATTTATGTGCCAATACTACAGTCAATGGCATACATTCCTCTGTTTCATTTGTGGCATAACCAAACATTAAACCCTATGGAGAAATATTTAAACATACCAAACATTATTAATAAGTTTCAACAATTTCTCTAAATTTGTTCCTCATAATTTTACTTCTAATGTCTGTGTCTGTTGTCTTCTACACTTGTTGCATTATTATGTATAGCTCGGCAACTTAGTTCTCACCTAAACGGCTGCTGAGCTCCGCCAATTACTAAAGCTTTCTAGTGGCTGTGACGTCATTTCACTCCGTCTGCCATAGTTTCACAATTAAGTTGCCGAGGTATACAATCTGTATTTAATTGCATTCAATCATGCCATAAATGCTTTCAATCATAAAACCAAAAGTATTAAATAAACCGATTCTAAAGTATTTCTTTCTATAAGTGTTAAATTTTCAAGTTGTTTGAATTTATAGTTAGATAATTTAATTTTGTTCGAATATATGCGAAAAAGAAATAAATAATTAAAATGTATATAACTGTAAATAACATATGTCTTTTAATATTATAATTATCAAGAAAACTTTTAATAAAATATTTAATGGATGAAAAGGAAAAAAATGAGACAATGCTGAACTAACAGAAAAAATGAGACAATGTTGAACTAACAGGAGTATATAATTCGAATTGATAATGATAATGATAATAATAATAATACGCAGAGGTCCCGTGTTCGAATTCAGCAGTGCTGCCATTAGATTTACTCTTCCTAGAGGCGTCTACAGTTGTAACGAGAGACACTGTCCGGAGGCCGGCGACAGTGCATTGAGATGGCTCCGGTCGCCAATGACCTTAGATGTTGACGCGCCTTAAATTAAAATAAAAAAATAATAAATAAAAACTTTAAGTATATGCTCACCAGTGAGCTTTTAATCGGACGATGTAGTTAGGGATTTCATAGAAATAAAAAGCAACTAAATCCTTTTAGTACATACTCCTTAAATTATGAAGCCTGTTAGCCTTGCATATGGTAGAATTTAGAAAAAAGAAAAAATAGCTAGATGCAAATGTAAATTTATTTACTACAAAAAAAGTGAAAAAAGAGGTTCGGTCTAAAACAATTTGAAACAAATGAAAATTTCAAAGATATCTGCAATAACTTTTCACAATTGTTTAAATATAATTTTGAGTTCACCCATCTGCCATTTTGTAAAATCCTTTTTTCATTTATTGCATTTTTACTTTTTTTTATTTAGATAGTTTAATTTAATAAGCTCTAAGGAAAACCAGCGTAAATGAGGCCTTTATCAAGGCCGTAAAAAGTCTAACAAGGTGTTGAAGCGAATGTTAAAATTATGAACAACGTTAATGGATCGATTTGTGTTTGTTTACTAAGGGGTTCAAACATGTATGGTCCTTCTTTCACCAAAAAAATATTTGTGGAATCATAAGTCCAAAGAATGGAAATGAAGATGCAAAGGTATTAGGATTGAGGTTAATAGAAGAATGTTTATATACTTTGAACGTGACTGATGATCAGGCAGTATTGGCTCAGATGAATACGATCTTGAGTATATGATTGAAAAGCTGATCGAATCGTAAATAGTATAATGGCCTTCAACATCCATTCATCGTCCCATCAACGACTGGAAACTTCCGCGAGAACCGAATTTAAATATTTAAGGAGATTGGTTTCCCATGACGTAACTCTTAAAAATGTAGTAATAAAGATTTCGCTAGAGGGGAAAAAAATTGTTAGTAGCCTGAATTCCATTCTCTGAAAAAAGGAACTCGTTTTGGCTTTAAAAGAATCTACTGGCCCTTAGATGGATTTTTTGGAGACAAACTTGTGTATCTTTAGGATCTAACGAGTTAGAAATGTTGAAATAGGAGCAAACTCCATTTTTTGTTTGAGCCCAGAAACCATCCTTTATACAATAGAGTCTAGGAGACTGTCATGGTATGACCATGGAGTACGAACAGTTGAGCGGAGGAAACGAGGGCACCAAGGGAAGTAATGGATAGAGGATTTGATGGAGAGTATGGCGGCGAGAGGACTAGGAGATAGGGATTGGAAAGGTAGAAAGCAACTTTGGGGGTAGCGGCGTATGACAATTTCTTGTAAAAGCCTCAAAAAATGTAAATATTGATATTTTCTCTTAATATTAATAAAGTTTATCTAATTTTCTTTTTCACAAGAACATAACTGTTCATTTTTAAAAGCCGCTGTTAAAAAAAAAAAAAGACTTGGTTGTAAATATAACCTTCCCAAAGGTTAAGTATAATATACTCACATTTGTGTGAATACAATCTCAAAACTTTTGAATTTTTTCATTATTACCAATTAGATTATATGCTCATAGTTCATCCTCATTAATATGTTACTCATTTAAATTTCTATCACCCAAACTTACTATTAATTCTTTTGACATTTCCCATTAACTGTCACGGACTATATATATATATATATTTGTTTGAGCTCAGAAACTATCCTTTATACAATAGAGTCTAGGAGACTGTCATGGTATGACAGTATACATATATATAGATGTATCTGTTAGTTGGCTGATCGGCCAAGGGGTATCAAAGGAAACCACCAAAAATTTAAATATTATTTATAAAAATATTTAATTTATTTTTTAAATTGTTTGTGTTTCCTTTGATACCCCCTGGCCAATCGATCACCCAACTAACAGATAACATCTGATCATTTCTAACGGCCAACAATTGCTACAATTTGATATATATATATTTTAAGCTTTGTAAAGCATAATAATTTAACAACAACATATTCACTACGAATAAAACCATACTAAACAAAACTATAACATAACGATTAATATTAGTAAGTAAAGACACAGGTTAATATGGTTAGTGGCAAGGTAGCACAGATTATATTAAATGTTTTTTTTTAAGCTTTGTGAAGCATAATAATTTAACAACAACATATTCAATACAAATAAAATCATACTAAAGAAAACTATAACTTAACGATTAATATTAGCAATAAAGACACAGGTTAATATAGTTAGCACAGATTATATTAAATGGTTAAAGTATTAAAAACAAAAGCCATTACTAAATAAAATTGAAAAATTTTAGAACATAAAACATCAGGGCGAAACAAGCACAATATATATATATATGATATATGTGCTTGTTGTTAATATATATATGATATATATATAATTAAGCACGGTGGCACACACAGCTGTTCTCGTTACCATGGCTAACAACAAAATAAGAAGACTGCCCTTTATTTTCACTGGTGCTAACTTAAAAATCATTTGTCTTTTTGTGGACATTCTACAGCTTCCAATATGCTATAGCATAATTAGTTATGCACTAGTTAAAAAAAATATTCATACTTTTTTTTTAAAACCAACATTTAATATTTATTAAATAATTTA
The DNA here is from genome assembly GCA_011037195.1 of Triatoma infestans. Lineage (NCBI taxonomy): Eukaryota > Metazoa > Arthropoda > Insecta > Hemiptera > Reduviidae > Triatoma > Triatoma infestans. The sequence continues at coordinate 145,606 of JAAEAF010000147.1, read as the reverse complement.
TAAATACTGGGCTTTAACAAATTATGCCTAGAAATGTGGTCTTCTTTCTTTAGATTTGATTCGTTGGATGATTAGTACTGACTTCAGAGTACAGCAGACCTTCCAAATACCAGTTTTCAACAAGGCAATACAGATTTTGAGATAGCGTTAATAAAAAAAATTATTATTTGGGAAGGCGCAAAGAAGATATATTTCTAGCCTAAGTTTAGGCTAGCCAACCGACGAGAATTGTTGAAAAAAAAAAAAAAATCCGTAAAATAATTCAATTATATCGTAAATAGTACAGCCATCTACCAAAACAATAGTTACTATGATCAAATAAAATTGAGCAGAAAATTGAAAGCTGATAAAATCTTGATATGTTTTTATAAATACGATATTTTTTTTGCAATTTTATAAAATCGAGCTGTGTGCGTCACATTCATAAGATTAGTAAAAAAAAGTGTTTTTCTCACATAAAAATGTGGACCAAATCGTGTAATTTTCAAGAAATAAATGATAATTAAAGAAGAATCCCATAGGGAAGAGAAAAGAAGACAATCTGAAGAAAATATAGTTCCCACAGGGATAGTGCACTGTAGACTAAGAACAAATTGTAGGTAAATAGAACTGTGTGGGAAACTAATTTTAAAAAATGAAAGATAGCAAAGAGAATGAAGTAGGAAAACAAAATTAGAGAATGGAAAACGAAACATAGCTGAAGAAAATAAAAGAGTGATGGAAAAAAAAAATCCTACGAGTAAGGGTTTGAAGAAGCCAAAACCAAAAACAAAAAAAAGAGAAAGTAAAAAGAGTTAGAAATAAAAATTTAAAAAATAAAACAGACCTGGTCTCCAGCGCCTAAATCTTCCTCATTTCGATTCTGATGAACTCCTGCGGCAATATTTGGCGACTGGGCATCCAAAGCCAGTAGCACACTGCAAGTCTTGTAATCAAAACCTGTGCGGTCCCAAAGGTCAGCAAATAACACGATAACACAATATCATCATCATCATCATCATCATGTGGGGGCTGGCCAACACATGTGTGGTTCTTTAGTGGCACACACCTAATTATATATTCGCATACTGATACTACTATCTCTTTGTAGAGCAACATGGTAACCAATGTTTAGTTTTTTTTTTTTTATAATAAAAAAACAAAAGAAAATACAAAATTAAGTGTTTTTATTTTCTTGGCTTTATATATAATACAGTGTTGTTAAGCGTAATTTACACAAATAAGTTTTTTTAATTTAACTAGTGTTATATCTAGGGGAAGTTTAATTTTTAAATGAAAGTGATCTCTTTATAAAATATTTATAGTTTGTGTTATGTTCAATGAAAATTTATGTTTTCATTTCCAGAGAATGTGTACTGTGTTTCTTATGAACGAAAAGCTGGGTAATTATCAATTTTTGCTGAAGTTCCATGATTAAGAACTAAAATTCAGGCGTAATCAGCACTTTTTTTACTGCTCATGCAGCTATGAACTATTTTCTTTCTTCTGAATACCGTCAAAGGGGCTAAGAATGTCTGAACCCATTGGAGCCGTATAATTAAATAGCAGTGGCCTTTAAACCTCTGCCGACACAGACACTCTGCTTTCTGTTCTGCATTATCCAAGTGTTTAGAATCACATACTTGATTGAGGACTTGTTATTTCTTCTTGTTTTCTTTCTTTCTTCTTAACTTCTTATTTGAGTAATATAGTATTTTGAGTTTATAATAATAAATTACAAGTTTTGGTGGTGGCAGAAACTTTATAATTGGAAGTCGCCGAATTTGATGAAACAGATTCAGGCGAAATATCTGCACTGAGACCGTTTGAAAAAAAAAATCCCCCCCCCCCCCCAAACCGGCCAGAATTTTGTGAAAAGAGCGATGCTACGGCATTCAAACTCCTAGATACCAAACCATAATTTCAACAATTTGTGTTCTCACGACAGCATTTTGACGCCTTATCTAGCGAACCAAAGCGCGGCATGGTACTACTGTATCCAATTATGTTTTTTATCAAATCCTGCAATTTATTCCTACTGTTATGGCCGCACGAGGAAATGGGCTGATCATTTCTTCAGCAAAACTTAGCGTTGCCGTAGTATCCCAGCCTGATAACAAAATAGTGCTCTTAAGGAAACGTGGACTAGGAATCTTTACTTACGTCCTTACGAGAATCCCAGTAAACACAAACGACACTAATTCACACCAATACCTCAACACAAAGAGCGTCTGGAGTTTTGAAGTAGCCGATATTTGCACCTCCCTGGTTCAGCTGTAGCCACCTCACAGAGGTAATCTTTAAGCTCACCATCCCATATACCCAATATACACATAATACATCGTACAATTTACAGAGAATTAGACACAAGTACAAAAACTGACAACCAGGGGAAGTCGCAATAGAGCTTCATAGTACCAGTGAATTCGGTTTTGTAGCCACCTTCCCTACAAATCCTGACTTTTATTTTATCCTATTTACGTGAACCACTGAGAACAAATAATGTTCTAAGTCAATCGAAGAGGGAATTCTCTTTTTAAGGGCCAAAGTTGGTTTTGTTAATTAACAATATGTTTTTTAAAAACATCATCATCCAGTACGTTAACAAACACAATAATCCTCGGAAAATGGAAACGAAAAATTTCCTAAAAAAAAGTACGAAACAAAATTTTTTTCATTGACTGTGCATCCTAGATATATATATATAATTTTATTGTATTAAAAGTTAATAACAGTGTATTTTTTTCTTTTTTATTTAGTAGTATTGTCCCCAAGTTAAGTTAACCATTAGGCTACAGAGAACACCAAAATGGTATATCGGCTCAATTCTGGAGATTATTTAATTTAGCACGACAATGACTCAATCACCAGTAATTAAGACAACTGCTGCAGTTGCTGGATTGACATGTAACTCAATAAAAGGAAATTCTTAAAGAGTAACATGTATTCTCCTACTGGTTGATCTTAAGGATCGTGCGGAATACATCATCCTCGGGAAGAAAATATTTTTGCATTATTAATACAGAGCTAAGGTTTTTGCATGAAACAATTACTACAAAGGTGGTGTATTCTCGCATTTGAATAAATAGTAACAAGGTTATTGTAAAATTAGATTCTCATCTAACAAGGAAAAAAATTAATCTGGAATAATGAACAAAATACAATTATTCTTTCTTCAATTAGCTCTTCCAACACGATACTGTCTGTGACAAAGTAGTGACGTAAAAGACGTCCTTCTCAAATTTCACTTTACATATTTTTGTTTAAAAAACTTGATGCGATAACAATTCTATTAAATACAATAGAAAATAGTTTTTAATTGAAGACAAGAGAGAGAGAGAAAAAACCGTCCGGAGAAGGAGCTATAAAAGACGGACAATACATTTATTATATTCTCTTAAATAATGTCCGTTGAGCTAAGACATTCTCGGTCCCTAAACATCTGTTCTAATCTAATAAACAAATCTAGATCTCAGCAAACAATTAGGCCGACTGCATACCAATATCATTGAAATACAAACATGATACACGAGGTGAATAACTTAGCAGCAACACGCCAATTTTTGCAAAGACAAAATAAATAAAAAAATTGCATAGACAACGCACACTCATTCGTAAGTAATTACTCCTCAATACAGAAAACAAACAATTAATGAATTTTAATAAAATGAGTCTGGAAATTTTATTCAGTTGGTGGATTTCGCAAGTCATAGTAAGCAGTGATAATCGTTTCCAGCGACTATTCCTCGGAGCAACTTCTATGACCAATTACAATTTTTCGGTATTTTATCCAGCATTGCGAACCCAGCCACATTTTCAATTACAATTGTTCTTAGTAAAAAATTCTTAGTTCTATTCCTCTAATTATAATATGTTAACAAAAATTTGCTATTATATCCGTATAGAATTTTGTTAGAAAAAGTGGATCTCCAGTTTTTGTCATATATGTTTGATGCAGTCTAAACTTTGTCAAAGATGCAGTTATTGCAAACCTCTATCGCAAGTGATTTGTGCTGTGAATATATATATATACTGTGGCTTTTTATCTACACGTTCATATAGCGTCTACGTCTATCTGTAGTAATGACCTTTATGTATCATGTTTTTATCTTAGTTATTATGCAACCGGCCTGACGAAAAACTTTAAGTCAGGAATTAAGCATTTCATTGTTCATTATTAAAACATATATAAATAAATGTATGAATTAATAAAAAAGATGATGTTTCATCAAAATCAGCTACCAAGTTTGGAAAAAAAACACACTGTAATAAATCTACGTTAACTGATATGAAATATGGACAAAATACCCTAAATGATTATTCAAGACAATAACTCTCCTAGAAAATAATACTGACAAGCATTACTTTGTCGACTTATCGATCGGTTCATCCATACAAGGTAGTCCCTGATGCAATGACAATAAGCGAACGCCCGATAATCTGTCGTGACATGAAAAATAATCAGGCTAGACAGAGATAGATAGACTCAGATGATGCCTAGCCCTGCGGACGGATCCAAGCAGCTGACAGAACTTACATTAATGCCCAATAAAAAACTTAAAACTGTAAAATAACAATAATAATTTCAATTAAGGCAAGTTCTGGCAATAACATTCATCTCCAGTTAATTTGACTTTTTGTAAAGAATTTACCATATATTTATTACACAAAAATCAAAGCATGAACTATAACAAACATTTATACCCCATTAAAAAAAAAATTGTACACTTGTTAGTCACAAAATAACGTTGTTCAATGAGCTGTAAATAATTAAAGAAAACTTCCATTTCTATAAGACGGATGAAGCAATAAAATGATTACAGAAAAACACCTGAGTTTCCGGGTCGAGATCGTGTCAATGGTTTGCTAAAAACTGACGTTTCGTCCTTCTTGCAATGAGCCTCTTCAGGGTCATTACACCCAAGGTAATCCCTTATTGGTTTTCAAGGTGTAACGACTTTGAAGAGGCTCATTGCAACAAGGGCGAGAGAACAAGTGTTTTTCATGAAAAATCTAAAAAAATCAAATTGATAACAGAAATTAAGAACAATTTTTATGTACGGTTATTTGTCTAAAATCCGGTTTTTAGTTTGTCTTATTGTCAATGAGGAACTTTTCTCTAATTATCTAGCCTCGGAAATGAAAAATCTCTTCAATATCTTTCTGACGTTTTGTTAACAATCAGAAGCGATGGCGCCAATCAGGGAGTGTGCGCACTTGTGGTCTCAAAATATGTTCTTGTTCGTTATTTACGATTTGGAAGGTAAGTCCTTTAGAAACTGAATTCATATCCATAAACTAATGGATTAAATTTTTATACTTTATAAATAACCGCCTGAAAGTTAAGTGAAACCAGATATTCTCAAGTGCAAAAAAGAGGTAAATAAGCAACATTATAAAATGAGAATTACGGTCATTTTTCCCCTTCCATTTATACTGAAAAAAGTGATATGGAAATCTTTGGCTCACACGCTTGGCTTTGTACTTCTGAAATATTCAAGTGCAATGGCGGGCCATTCATGGTTGAAAGTATTAAATACAGTGTTATAAAGTAACTGTGCGCGAAACTAGACCTTGATGCGCCAAAGTTTTGCAGCCAATATTGACCTCAATATTTGAATATGACTCGCCAACCAGAGCATCGGTTCTTGACTTGTATGCAATCTGGCGCCACACTATGATATTTAGCACCTGATAATGCTTCTGTTATTTCCATATTATTGTTTAAAATTATTACTGAAATCTACTTCAATAAAGAAAAGAGAAAATAAGTAACGACTTCTACACAAATTTGTCCTGTGTGTGTGTGTGTGTGTGTGTAATTAACCTGAAATTGTCTAGAGTTTTCCCCAAACTGTTTTGGATGATATCGGAGGCGAAATTGGTTACTATAGCAACAATCCCCTGTTGTCCATCCTAGAATGAAGTTCCCAAGTTATAAAAAATATATATACCCAGTAATTTTTTAACAAATTAAAACAGACCTTTGAACAAATAATGTTAAAAAGCTCTTAAAGATATGTTTGTCCCAATAAGGATTATAACGACCTTTTTAAATACTCAAACATAAAATAATTCATCACAATCTCGCAAAAGAAAGAGAAGAATTTAAACCAATTTTTGTTTGTTACAAGTTTATTTCAAACCCATTAAAAAATTATATTAAGTAAGCACCCAAAAATGTTCAAACGATTAAAGCACCGCGTATATATAATTTATTTATCAAAACTGTTAATTTTTCCAACAAAAATGTGGGAAAAAGAAAAATTGGGCCGAACCTGGTCACCAGCTCCAATATCATGTTCCACTCGATTGTTGTAAACTCCATCAGCAATATGTGGAGATTGTTCATCCATCGCCACCAATACACTACATGTCCTATAGTCAAAACCTTTACGGTGGCCGTAAAATAAATTGATTGAATTAATGATATAGCTTACAAAAATTGATTTAATTTCAATATGTTCAATTTTAATTACTATATTATCTTTCTTAGAATGTAAGATTTGGAAAGTGAAGTATGAAATAATTAAAACCTCATTCTATATTTTCAACGCAAACTGAATTTTTTAGAAAATATTTGGAAGAATATAAAATTAATTAATTATTAATGTAAGATTAGCGATGACCGATAGACATCTGGTGATCTTAATCTGAGGTATCTTTCATTATTACATTTCATTTCATATGCAGCAACAACACTGCAACTACGATGCACACACTTCCCCTCGCAATGACCTCCCGGTAGGTAATTTTTTTTTTCTCTTACTGCATTTTCAGTATTCGAAATATTTTGGGATCCTCGAATTATGAAAAAAAAAAAATTTTTTCCGAATGATCTTTATGTAAATAAAATCGCATAGATGAAAACAACACTTGGATAAATTCGGCGACCGGGACGCGACTTTACTGAAAGCTTTTTCTTTTAATTTTTCTCGTAACTTATAAATTTTCTTCAAACTTGGTATACCAAGTACGCACACCATTATATATGAAAAAATTTACCCGGGAAAATACTGGAGTAACTGCAATGTTAAGGAAGCTTTCCTTTGAAGTGACATTGCTATAAAATACATTCTAAAACATAAACAATAGTTACATTAGGCCGTTGTTAATCAAACAAGCAAACAAATTAGTTAGCTGTGGCCAAAAAAGAATTTTTTATTTTTAAACGTTTATTCCACGTTTCGGACACCTTTGGTGCCCTTCCTCAGGGCTAATAACCGAAAATACAGAAAACTGTATGATAAAAAATAGTACATTTCACGATTAAAAAATATTAAAAAGATATAATACCTGTTAAGGTCGAATAGAGAGTTAAATGTTGGAGGAGATTATTGTTTGGTTATGAAGTAAGGTATACTTGCAAATAAAGCAGAGAATGGAAAATGTACAAGTTGGGAAGTATGAGGGGTGGTAGAAATGAAAAACAAATCAATTACTAAACGTAAGAGAAATAAATGAATAGAAGTAAACTAGAAAATGAATGGAAGGTGAAGAAAGTTGGTGTGTAATTTAGTTGGGGAGGGGGGCCTTTTTTGAGAAAGCGGAAAATGTTGCTTCTTTATTCTAAAATGTACATAAATATAGTAATGTTCCATTAAATGCTAAAATTCGGTGTTTGGAACAAAATGGGTTGATCAGAATTTATTACTTAATGAATGTCTCATATTTTTTTTTTTTAATGTTCTCGAAAATGTTTCCAACCGAATTTCTTAACTTCATTTGTATAATAATAATATCAGTTCATTGAATTATTTTTCCCAGAAAAGTGATTTAAGGAGATATAGGGGAATTTTAAGGTATCACTTCTTTTCTGGTTCAAATTCATTTCTTCACTGTAATTTCATTTCAATAATGCTGATAGGCGCGCTACTTTACTGTGCCCCACTATCCAGCCGTGCTACCCTTAGATTTTCTCTTTCTAGGAGCCCCTACAGCTCACTGTCCGGTGATGGGCAGTGTTGTCTGTAACGGGAGAACCGAGAAGGCTCTGGGCGCAAATGACCACAGATGTTGAGACGCCTTAAATGAATAAAAAGAAAAAAAAAAATACTGTGTCCCACTAACGATTAATATAAGACAAACGTTTAGTAAAAATTCCAAGTTTGAAGAAAATGTGTGAATCAGTTTACAGTAGGAGAAAGTCGTGTGTATTTTACACCAGATTTGACTTAATTTCCTACCAGGCAATGCGACCTGATTTTTTTTTAAATCCCCCGTTTAGTTTTTTTTTTACTTTTTGTTTTGCAAACCCCATACATCAAATTTTTACTTTAATGAAAACAATGTCAACAACCCATATTCGACTTTTAAGAGTTAAAAAAAAAAGATACTATTCTATTATCAATTCTGAACTTCAACTTTGACCTAGTCTTCTAATTTTTTTTTTTTTTTTTGAAAGTTGTCAATCCAGAAAACAGGATAGAGAAAATAAAAAAGAAAATTAACAATACCTTTGGAGGAGTCATCATAACCTATATGCTTCACAGTGTCTCTAACAACCTTTTGATAGTCGACGACTGCTTTCGACGTAATTTCACCGGCTATTAAAATTAGCCCGGTTTTAGTCAGGGTCTCTGTAAAAAGGAATTCAAATATTTTTATCATAACATAGTATTGTAAATCACTATCTTAATAGAATAGTAAATAAATATGTAATAGTAACCTTTGTACATTCATACATTACCGTGTACCACGTGTTTCCATCACTGTGGAGTGAGTATAACCTTTAATGTCAGCGTTACCAGTTTTTTGTTATTTATATTTTTTTTTTTTTGTTCACAAACTTTTCGATTATTAAATACAATAATAATATTAAAAATTTAATAATTAGAAGAAAACGTAATATCCATGCAAGATTAATTAATATATTTTTGTTGTTGTTCTGCTTGTGTTCTTTGCATTAATTAATATAAAGGACTCAGAAATTTACATTCAACTGTTGCGACATAGATATAATAACAAGCACCTGGATCAAGGTTATTTGTAAAGAAGTTTGTATGAATGCCAAAATCTGGGGCATCGGCCGAATTTATGGCTTCAATCGTATTTGTTGCCAATTTCTATACAATTAATTAGGTCAAATGCATAATACAGCCAAACAAAGAGCGTTGAAATCGGTAGACATGATGGAAATTTGATTATTTCTGTAAGAGATAGTTTCTTTCATCCGACTTCAGAAAGTTAAAAACTAATAAAAATTTCTCTAGATCTCATAAAAACAAGTTCACAAGTTTTCTTCTCTATAACCAAAACCAATTAAAATAGGTTCCGAAAATTAAAGGGCAACGATAATTTTGCTTAACAGCAAGTCTAACCACTAGTCAAGGGATTGTGGCATCCTAGAAACTCAGTGTGATGGTGACCAACTTGCTCTGATAAAGACAGCACAAGCGAGCTAATCTTGGTGGCAGTACATTTATTTTCGAGAAAGCTAACAACTCCATTATGAATATAGCTAAATTATGAAAAATATTAAAATGGACAACCATTTTTTTTTCAATTAAATTTGACAAAAATTACATCATACATTGACTCCGGGTGAATACATTTTTGTCAAATTTAATTTAGAAACTACACCAAAAACTTCAAAAAATGAAAATGAAAATTGAGAAAATTGTCACATTTTCTCCAATGGAATAATCAGGAAATTCCAGAAATTTAGAAAACGTGCTTTCCGTATTTTAATTTATTTTCTGAGATATTATTATCTACTTAAATATTAAATGTATTACATATTATCTGCAAATTTCATTTATTGTATCTTTTATAGCCATGTGATCCTTAAACAAACGGAGCGATACCGAATTGTACCAACATTCTAATAAATAGTCAGAAAAAGTTATAATTCTAATTAAGAATGTTTAAAAATTTTAAAGTTCATTCTTTGTTGTTGTGGTTGGGTTCGCATTTTTTTTTCAGCAAAAAAAATTGTGTACTCAACAAGATGAACACAAGAGGCAGGATAAATTGCAAACTTTCTCAGAGACCTTCAAACAATTAATTAGATGTTGTATCTAGGTAATTAGTAGATAATTAAATGCAATTATATCTCCATAAAATTGGATATGTATGCAAAAGCATAAAAATTAATAACCAGAATGATTAAAACATTCGATTTCCACATTTTTCTAAGAAATGCATTAGCAATTTCTTTCAAACAATCTATGATGAAATCTAATTTCCCTGAATAACGATTTAATAGTCAATACTATAAGGAATTTATTTTGAGCTCAAAAGAAATTTTAAATAGAATTTACTTAATATTTATAATCTAAAAATTTTTAAATGAAATCTGGGTAAAAGTCGGGAATAGCTCCCCATTTTTTTTTTTTTTCAACCTATACTCAGGACCTAAACCGTGTGTTTTGCTAAATACATTATTTCCGTTTTTAAAAATTATTTTGCATTTCATATTAAATTGGAATTAGAGGGGCGCTTAATCGTGCCCCCCCCCCCCGGTTTTACTCCCCCACGAAATTACCGATCTTTTCAGGAGCTTCCGCAACCCGGTGTCCTCACTGAAGTGCATTCGAGAAATAAAAAAAATAACCCCACGTTAGTCCAACTCGTACAGGTTCGGATAACTGTTCTATATGGAATTTACCCTTTTTCTCACTCTTCTGATAGATATTAATTAAAAATTTACTTACATTATAACGGCGTTTTCTCTGGTTTATAAATTAAAATGATCACCGTTTAGTACAGATTCTAATTTTTGTTTTTTTCAATCACTTTCCAAATAAATATTGATTTGATAATTAAAGTGAAAAAGGTAGAAGCACTATGACTGATGATTCCTGACTTTAGCCGAATCAACAACTTCCAAAAAACTGACTACTTCCAAAAACAAAATATTTAAATATAAAAACACTTACCACAAGCAACTTTAGCATCTGGATCTTGTTTCAGGTGGGCATCCAGTATGGCATCACTGATCTGATCACACATTTTGTCTGTTAAGAAAAGAGTATATTTCATTATTTAAAAAAAAAAATTGGTTCCATTATTCCACATTTAATGAATTCAGTAAAGAAATAATATTGCCATACTACACTTAGTACAAATCAATGTATTCATTTTTATCGGGAGTTCAATATTATTATTGCAACTAAATAGTTATGACTTCTTTCAACAATTATACAAGTAATTTAATCCCAATTAAGATTTCCGATCCAATATAATTCCAATAAGAATAAGCTGGCATCACAGGATAAATCATATAACGAATACGCTTTGAATAATGCCTACATTTCCAAAGTGACCGAAAAAGTAAAAATATGCATTTCAGACAGTCATTAGAGCAAAGATAACTTTTACTTTGGAATTCAATAAACAAAATTGAATAAATAAACTGAGGAAAATAAATTAGGTAATATTATGGTGGTATAATTGCCCACTTCACTTGAACGCAATGGAGGTCTTAAAATCCCAATTAAAAATGTTAATCTATTTTTAATCCTTTACAAACGAAGCAAACATAGTATGATATGGACTAAAATTAAATTTTAAGAATAAAGCCAATAACCGGCTAAAGTTAACCTAAAACACGTGTTAACAAATTAACTAATAAAATTGGTAATTTAGGTTAATTGAAATAATTGCATAAGTTCGGATCAGGAATAGTTGTTTTAAAAGGAATTCCTAACCTTAACCAGAAACCAATCGATGTAACGAATAAAATGGATAAAGAGAAGGTGAACTAAAAATTTGTTCAAGACCTTATTTGGTTATTAAAATAATTTTTTAAATCGGGTGAAAATTTACTAAAAAATTATTAAGGAATGAAGTTATTGTAGAACGAGGCACATTAGAAATAGTACCCCCAAGTGGTTAAGAGAGTAACGAACTTTAAGGAATGGCCAGCTCTAAGATGAGGTCGATTGGCACAAAGGAAATTTCCATTTAAGAAGTATTAACAATTTACTGGCTATCATAGTTATTCAACACAATTCATTCAATAGACTGTAAATGACATTAAATTAAAAAGAGAATGTATTGAGATTTTATTTTTAATGAATACTGAACAAATGTTCGTGAAAGAACTAATATAGGTGGCAACACGAGGCAGTGTTTACAACGCCATTTCTGTTTACTAACCGAAACCAAAAGTAAAAAGTACACTCACCTGGATGGCCCTCACCCACAGACTCAGAGGTGAATAGAAACACTTCTCCTTCTGGATATTCCGGCGCCATGTGTCCATTTGTGTAACCATTAATATAAGGGGTATTCTCAGGCATTCTATAGAAAAACAGAACTTACTATACCGGAGTAAAAAAAGCTTCTAAATTGGTTCATTAACTATTTAAATTTTTTTATTTATAACAAAGCAGTTAACTGAACTCCGCGCACAGTCCGAATACTGCCTTGGTAAAGAGACTTGCGTACACCGCGTGTTGCCTTTTATATAGAGAGGGTATCACGTGACCGGTTACCGTGATGCGCGTTAACAGGGAGCGCAGCAAGCATTCTTCCTTTGGCGCTGTAACATAAATCGATCTAGCTTCGACAACCAGCTCTAACCACAAGCGTCTGTATTTAATTTTTTACAGGAATCTTAAAGAATAAAACAAATCTTTATATTCAACACATCCCTACGAATATCCATCAATAATATTAAAATAAAAGGGATTTATTTTTTTAAATATTTTGTAAATCTTAAGTTATATTTACATAGTTTTGGACGTTGAAAAACCCATCTTATAATAATAATCCCGGGCCGTTCAATTTGAATTTGTCTTCGTTACACACATATGGAACACTCTCTTACTGCATTTTCTCACATAATATCCAAATTATCTTCAAACTTTACATATATATAATAAAATATTTGATCTCCTTAATATTACGTAGCCTTTTTTAGTCAATCAAACCTTTTTTTAATCAAATGGATCTTCTATTTAATTAAATGGACTTTTTTTTTAATCAACTAACATTTTTTCCAACTAAATTAAATCTTTTTATTCACCATGACCTTGTTTTTTTAATCAAATGAAGGGCATTGCTTGCTTTTCACATAGAAAAAGATTTAATTTAACTCAGAAAAGGCCTAACTGAATGAAAAGATTCAATTTTATTTAAAAAAAAAGAAGGATTAAATGACTGAAAAATGTTATATTGGTGTAGAACCATTAAGATTGATGTAAAACAGCCCCTGATGTTATAACTCTCTGAACACCCCAAAAAATAAGTTTTTCCAACAGAAATATTTCGGATAAAAGTGATAAATCTTTATACTTATAGTTAATATATTAATTTTGAAGATATAAATCCATGGAACCGTATTTGAAAAAACCAAAATCAATTTCTGTAAAGTCGTATTTTGTTAATTTTTTTTTTTACTGAAATCTTGATGTCGGATCCCCTATTATGGCCAAACGGGGAATATCAAGTCCAAAACTGACGTATTTGCCATTTTTTTCTTTATTTTTTTTTTGACGTTACCTCTCTCACTATACATAAAAACCATTCGGTGGGAAAAATTTTCGAACAAAAAGCCTGAAAACATTTATTTCAGGTAAAAACTTGTTTTTTAATTTGATAGTTTTCCTTTTAGAGCAATAAGAGGAAGCTTATTTTCATTAATCTATGAAATTCTCTTCTAAAAGGTATGGCATTTGAATTTTATAAAGACTAAACTGATTAAGTAAAGCAACTGAACAGTAGAAATTCCTGAAGAAATTAATCTTTAAATCATAGATAAAATTGAGGTCACTTTTTGACATTACTCACAAAAGAGTTCAATAAATTCTATTAGAAAATAATACCTTTCATCCACAAGGTTATTTAAGTTTTTTGTAATGATATGACTTATTCTCATTTCTTCCATTTTTTCGCTGTAACTAGTTATTTAATATTACACCAATTCATAAAATAATAAAATCACAACTTCTATTAGAACTGATTCAATTACAAAAACTGAAATCCGTCTTTTGGAAATGCTCGCTAGGAGAAGTTTACATAGTTTTCCATAAGCGATGACAGCTGTTTAAATCAAAATTTACAATTGTGATAATTGCATAATTTTTGTTTACAATTCTCTCATACTAGTTAGTTACTGCTATTCAACAAATTAACGATACTTGAATTTAATAAAAATGTATATATAAATAAAGATAATTCCTGCACACCTTCATTAATGTTTATATTCAGATACTGATGATGATAATATGGGAAAATCGGGTCATATTTGGTTCCATAAAATTTCTCCTCAAGTACAAACATAAATTAAGATAGGCAATGAGAAAGTTATAAAGGACAAACATGTCTTGATTATATTAGAACGGGAGGTATCGTATTATTTGGCCTATTGCTTTGCCATTTTTTTTTTAATTAACAAAAACCATCGACGACGGGTAAAATCAGCTGGTAAATTGATTCTAAATTGAATTAAATATATTATTTTATATTACTTTCGGGGCAGAAGGGACGGAGTTCATTGACTGTTACATTTGAAAAATATTACATTATCGATTAATAGAAAATAACTAAAAAAATGTTCCAATTTTAAAAAGTATTAGAATTAATAGACTAGGTGGTTTAATAATCAATGATGTCTGAGATTGTAACAGCCATAGTAAGCATGTTTTTCTTGTTTCTGACCGGTTTCAATTATGAGGACAGATTGTGCAGAAGTACTGACTTGTTTTGCTTATGATTTCCATCAAGAACACAAGGCCAATTTGATTATATGAGAAAATCTCCACCGACAGTATCTTAATAGCGATTTTTAAGGTCGCTTAACATTGGTGGACCTACAATTCAAAGCACCGCATCTACCGAAGTGATCAGTATGAAACCTTGGACTCCAATCCAGAATTGCACCTATATGTATCTTTATAGAAATAATGAGAACGCATCATTCTTGTAGGGATAGAAAAACACGATCTTGCAAGTCAGAGTCTTTCAATTACAAGAAAAATAATTTATTCCCTTCTCAATCGTCAACTATCCAGCAACTTGTACATTCCACTTCCTGAGTTTAAGTTTCTTGGTCAAAATCTCCACTGATTATTACACCGAATGACACGTTTAGGCTCTAAGTTTGAATGATGTATTCAGAACCAATGTTCAGAACAAACTCCAAGGCAAGCATTCCAGTGGTAGCAGACCCAAATATGTTTATGAGGCAAACAGGAAACATTTCATGTGTTCCGAATTAAAAATCCTCCAATTTTGCGTTTTTAATCTAATTTATTCAACGAGAAGGATAACATATTTTCTCTTTTGATTAATAACCTCTCCTTATACAATACCAGTCAATGAAATTTGTGGTGGAAATTTTGAACAAAGAAAGTTAATATTTCTACAAAGCTTGGCTAAAATAAACTATGTGCACAAATATTCGATTATGGTTCAGAAATAAGAACAAGAAGCTTGCCATGCCATAATTAGGTGTAGATGATTTTATTGCCGGAATTCTGAGTCAGGGTTTTGATTGGGACGAATCCCATCTTCTGTTAAGGCACATATTAACCCTGATTTATCAATTACGTTTAAGTCATCGAAATGTCTTCTGATTTAAATTGAAAACCTACATATTTGCTGTTGAATAGCAAAAAACTGAGGAAAGAGTAAGTTACAATTTTTTACTAATAACAAACACTAATATTGCAATTGTATACATAGATTTTTTTAGGATATGTAAAACATATAAATCAGGCACAAAATATGTTCCCATGAAAATGGGACACGTTTAGGGAAAATGTAAAAAAGGTTCTTATTCAAAACCCTGGCCCAGATCTCTAACAATAAATGATCTATACCAAATTAATAAGGAAAAATCGACAATATTTTAGAAGGTAAACATAAATTCTTTGTAAAATACAATTATTGTATCAGTAATTGTTTAAACAATTTACTTCAGAACAAACATGTTTGATTTAGTTCAACCAGGATTCCAATGTAATGAACTTGGAAGCAATTGAAAAGCTTTTCATAACAAATGCAAAGATAAACTACAAAAACGATTTTCTCGTCTGAGAGAAAAAAATTATAAGAAAAAAATTAATAATTATGGAGCCTGCAATAGACAGGTAAATGTAAGAGAAATGGAAACACTAACCATTAATACAGTTGTCTCTTGAAGTTTTTTTTAAGGCAAATTCTTTAAAATTAAAACACTTCATTGATAAAGGAAGAGTTTCTTTAAGATTTCAGTGCCCCAGTAATGGAATGAATTTCATTTTGATGTTTAAGAAATTATCCAATTAATTTCTTGTGTAATTGTATATAAATTTTAATTTGAAAAGATTCATATATTTTTTTTAATTCATTAAACCTCTCTTGAATAAATTGGGTATCAATCATTTTATATGAAACTTTGTGATTCAGACCTTTATAAACATTATTTTTTTTTATGAATTCAGATTCAATAAAAGTTTAGGAAAAATAAATCATTTCAAGGACTATTGAATTTATTGAATGATATTTTAGGAAGCAAAACAAAATTGACATTCCAGTACACCCTTATGAAATTCAAAATAAGAAACAAACTCCCTACACAGTCAAAATTGTCCATTTCTTCAACCATTTACCAACTTCTAGAATGGATCTTGTCTTCAGGAGTTTCAAGAGGTGCATAAAGTAAAATCAATTTGAATGAACCACTCTATGTGTTAGGCTGTGATTTTGTGTTTTAATTTTTTTTTCTTTATACCTGAGCATTTTTTTAAAATGACATATGGCAGTTTTTTGTAGTGAGTAAGAAATACAATAACCTAGCAACAAATGATTCTTTGAAAATACAATTGCCAAAAAGTGCTATTCCATTCAGATGTCATTTGAAATCAGCTTAGAGATAGATATTAAATGGAAATATTTGAGATATATTATTTTATTTAAAATACAAGTATTTATTAGCCATTACTTCCTTTATATTTGCAGTCAGCCACAAAACAAAAGGGCAATTATATGTTCATCTGTGATTTTGTCCGTCGTAGCATCTTCATTTTCTCATTCTCTTCATTATTTTGGAACCATATAAGACGGATAAAGTCACAGATGTTACCCAGTAATGCGGATCTAACTTCATAATCAACTTATACTTTTTTATATAAAAAGACAATAACATTGTATTTTGCACTAGTTTTAGTATATTTATGATTATTATTAACATAAATGTTATTTACAATATTTTAATCATAAAAACTTTTAACTTTCTTGAAAAGAAAAATTAAAAACAGCAGAAATTTATTAGTGTGGTTTTCTGGTCTGGGACAGACACCCACTTCTCCACTAGAGCACACTACCCACTTCTATCTCTAACTTGTCAGTGCTGTTATAGCTTTAGAGACGATACTACCCTGATTGCCTATTGTAATATGGGTGAAACGTCGGTTTACAACAAACCACTGAGGCGGTCTCAACCCGAAGAACTAAGTGTTTTGCATGACAAGAATGGCGCAGAAGCCTGAAAGATTATGTAACTTATTACAAATCGAGAAATCACCATGAGCTCAAACTGTTCGAAGACGATTGCGAGAAGTGGGTCTGATGGCTAGGACACCAGCATCAGGGCCAGTAATAACCAGAAATCATCGTATAAGTAGGGTCGTTTTTGCCATTTGGACTGTCTAGGGTTGTAGACTAATGGGGCTGTTCTCTTCACAGATAAATCGCGATTTGGTCTATATTTTTCAGACGGTCGAATTCGTGAGGAGAAGGCAGGGGGAGCGCTTCATTCAAAGTATTACTAGCGGTAGTACTTCATTCAAAGTACTAATTCGTCTCACTCTCTCTCTCTGACCTTCTCTCACTGGATTTGCATGTATTTATACGAACGTACTGTTTCCCAAAAATAAAACTTAAGTACCAACTTATATCCCTTATCCGAAATACTGTTAGGATATCAAAGTATTTCCACTAAAGCCATCAACCAGTAAAACCACTTTACTGAATGGTTTTTCGTGAGCTCTCTGGGCGTCTCAGTCCAGTTCGCTATCACTGAACTAATCCCAACCCTATAGGTTTATTATCTGACCGGTAACTACAACCGTACAAACACAACCCTACCTGTGCTCGACTTGAAACAGTCACCGTCTTAATGTAATTAAGATATTATTAGATATTAAAGTAATTTGGATACCCAAGGTATCCACACTTCTAGTTGTTGTAGTAATTATGTGGTGTTCAGAAGGCAGTGCCAATAATACTGAATAAACCCAAATAATACTCAAAATTTAACAGAGTGCCTAAAATCAATTTTTTCGAAATAAGTTATAAATAAAAGTGATATGTTTTTGTCTGTGGAATTAAAATTTGAGTTTAAGTATAACAGTCGTAGGTTTTCGAGAAAATTACAAGAAACTCAAAAACTTATTCTGTAAAGTCGCACTTCCGGTCAACCAATTTTCTTTAACATCTGGATTTTATGCGTCGTAGCTGTTGTTCCTGACCAGAAAAAAATTGTTGCCTGACCGATTTCGGAGTAAAGTATCCATCGTCAGAGTAAAGTTATCAAATTCGTGTAGAGAATTGACTTCAACTTAATGTTTTCTTTAAATTTAAATAAATGAATTTTCTTTAAATTTGGAATTACAGCAATGTTATTGTATAGGTAACTGAAACATATCTTTTACGGAAGTGGCACTTCAGAGAAATACCTAAATTGTTGCCTCACCAGAACCTCCCAAACAAGCATTGCTATCAGAGATATTTTCCATGATAGGCTGCTTCATTACATACGGTGATGATATACAATGACGTAAAGAGAGGAGAAGTCTGATTTTGCTCTGTGCAAGTTTGTGTTAAGTAAAAACAGTGCGAATCGCACTGTATTATCAGGACATCCTGATGATGGGCCAACGTCCGAAACAGGTCGATGACGACAAAATGAAACAGACTGTCGCGGAAAATATCTCTGATGCCTTGCTATATTTATTTAAACTGTTTTTTTTTTTATGCAAAATACTTGATGTAAATCAGTGTATTTAATAGATGTACTTAAATACAATTATTTACTACCCTAAAAAAATTTAATTACATTTATTTATTTGAACAATTAAAAAATATATAATTAAATCATTTCGCAGTACTGGTATACAGAGTATCCAACTGATGTGTATATCACATTTATAGCCAATACATTGAAGATGGAGAGAAATTGTCCAATATAATAATATAATGTCAATAAAATGTTCCAATATAAACTTCCAGGACTCTGGCAAAATTAAGTAATTAAAATGATAATACTAGATTAATTCAGAATAGTTGTGCGCTTAACACTTGATTACACAATAGTATTATTCAAATTTTGTCACCTACTTAGAAGTGGATGCAAAAAGCAAATCTACAACACGACTCAGCAAATCTATTTCGTATTATTGGCCTTGATACTCATTACCATTTTGTCCAGTCAGATATAAACTTGGATTTTAATAATGTAGAGATTTTAAATCGAATACATACTTGGTGGTCCAAAGGTGCTACTTTATACTAGATAATGCAATGTAAACCTTGAGATGATGAATTCAAATTATAGATTTACCAAAGGAAAATCATACAATTACATGAAGATGATGACTTCACAATGCACAACATTCAAGCTCATGAAAAAGAAGTATTACGATTGCAATTGAATTTTCACAGAAGTATATGATTTCTACGTTCTGTTACGGCTAGTAAGAGAAAGTATTGCGGTCGTGCTAGATTTTCGAAAATTAATTTTTTTAGTATAAGGTTTTCCATCTACATAATATTAATCACAATAGAAGCATTGATAGCTTTCCAAATTTGAAGAAAATCGGTTAACCCGAAGAGCGACTTTGTAGAACAGGTTTTTGAGTGTTGGCATTTTTCCGAAAACGACTATTTGGCATCAGTTAATCAGTTCTCTACCTACCAACATTATACGTCTGCTACTTATCCCTCACCACCTCTATATTTATGTTAAAACAATTATATAAAATTTGAGATAAAGTAAATTTGTCATTTTATACATAATTGTATTAAAAGGAGTAAAAGAAAGTCGTGTGAGGGTTTCACACCAGATTTTTGACTTTATTTAATGAATTGTTGACACAGTTGAGCATATTAACACAGTTGGAGTGAGTCTATTTGCTGCGTATTTAGTCCAAATATTAAGAATTTAAGTATACTTTTGAAAAAAGTTACAAATCATACATTAATTCCATTAATTAATTCCAAAATTTTGAATTGAAAATTAAAATGGTTCATGAGAAATGAATGTTGGAAATAAGTGGGTAATTATATGTAAGAGCTATTATTTTGAAGCACAGAATAGTAAGCCTGCTATGAAAATGCAACCAGTTTATTTCAGAATTGTGATAAAGTTACATCTGTATGGCTAATCTGTAAGCACAGAAGGTCAAAGGAAATTAAAAGAAAAAATAAATCATACAATTCCATGAGCTTCACAATGCGCAACTTGCCAGTTCATGAAGTACTACGATCGCAATTTTGGTTTCACAGAAATCCATGATTTTTTTTTTTGTCTCAGAATAGAAATATCGCAAGAAACTCAAACTTGATATTCTGTTTAGAAACGTTCATGAGATCCGACTGGAAAGGTCCTGTCAAAATATGCCAAAGTTATTCTTGTAAAAGATTATTACGATTTTCTGGAGAACGATTCAGACTATTTTCTTTAGACATCGCTTACTATCTGCACATCATATAGGACTAGAATTTTTATTTGAAACATTTCCCTGGAAAATTTATTTTAAGGCAATTATGGGGAAGGTGCAACAACATTAAGCTCCTCTAAGTGGTCATGCAAAACTATTATATATATTTCCATTAAAATAAATATGGCTGGAATTTTGAGTTTTTAAAAAACCGATTAATCGAAAGTGCGTTTTTGTTTCTTAGTTTTGCAGTATTTTCTTGAAAATAGCTCAAACTATTTCCTTTAAACTTGGAAGAACTACTTATTTAATAATTTTAATAATTACAAACTCATTTTTATTTGAACAATTTTTTCTGAAAAATTGATTTAAGGAATAAAGGAGGCTTTGTCATTAATTCTGAGGCTTTACTTATACTGTATTTCAAGTTTTGTTGGGTATAATAAAAGTGCTATTGATGTACTATTTACTTATATTCTAGATCCAACAAGTATCCAACTATCTCTATAAAACTGAACTAATCGTTTAGTAAACATTCCAAGTTTGTAGATAATCTGTCAATTATAATTGTATTAAGTAGAGCAGAAAGTTTATGAATGCCTTACATCAGATTTTTTTAATTACCTGCCCAATTTTTCAGGTAGTTCTATGATTGAAGCACTGCATAAGATTGCTTCAAACATTTTACATAAATAAACATCAATCAAATTATATTTATTTAAAAACTTTGGAGATAAGAACTCTAGTTGATCCTGAAGGAAAGATAAATAATATTTATGCATTTTTTTTTATTTAAAAATAGTATTAAAGAAGTTAAAGTATGATATTTATATTTGCCAAATGTATAAGGGTCAAAGAGTTTTTTGTTAACAGATTATTAAATTAGAGCAGACATTGCATAAAATGAGAAAAAAATAATTATTAAATATTATGAAATGTACAATGAGATGACTTTTTATTCAACCTTTTTGCTGTAGGAATAAAATTTGTTTAGCGATTGGTTTGTGTGCATGTGGGCGTGTCTCTGAGAATAACGTATTTGAAATCAAAAAGAAACTAAATAGTTCAGAAGAAAAATATATCTTTAATAAATGCCAAATTTGAAGAAAATAGATTAACTGGAATCGCAACTTTATAGAATGGGTTTTTCAACTTTTTTCCTTCTTTTTTTTTAAATGGGATATAAAGAATAGTTGGTACACATACATGTGTTTTATTGAAACGCTTAGTCCAGGAAAATTGATGTTTAATCAGGAACTGAATTGTTAAGTTTCTCTCCAATAAAGGCTGCTCCAGCACCTGGCGGGAGTTGAGGAAACTAAATATTGAGTAGACATTTTTACTTTTTAGAAAATTTATCAGAAATAATGTGAAAATTGCAGCACAAGAAAGTGGTGTGAGTGGTTCAAATCGCTGTGAATTTTTCTGTATATAGCGCCACATATTATGTAAGTTTCTATTAATTTTAAATTGTTTAATTCTTTATTTTATGCATTATAAATTCATATTCTGACTCCATGAAATTGTCAAAAATAATATATGAATGATCATCAACTTCTAGGAGACCGATATTATTATATGTGTATTGGAGAAGTCTGGGTTCTTTTTTTGATTCGTTGACCGATTAGGCTTATTAATAGTTGTTCTAAGAAGAACTTCGTTCAGTAGCTTGGACAAGCACAAAAAGCCCATATACCTAGTCCTATTTAGGCTTATTAATAGTTGTTCTAAGAAGAACTTCGTTCAGTAGCTTGGACAAGCACAAAAAGCCCATATACCTAGTCCTATTTCAAGTATGTACATTTATCTATTGAGCTAAAAATGGATTGCCTAGAATAGGAAACGAAGCGTTACGTTACATGAATAATTTTATCGAAAGAAATAAAATGGAAAATATCCAATATTTCTATCTAGACTAGAATGTCTGTATATTCACTATCTCCTATGCATTGTTAAAGCAAGCTCTTAATATACATTTCTTTTGAAAAATATATTCAATTTCAATAGCTTACGATTAATTATACTTAAATTTATCTATCCTGCCATCATCATTAAGTACTATATGTTATTATAGTTTGTTATAATTATTATTAATGGGCTAATAGAGAATCATGAATTAGTTTCGCATTCCGATTCTAATACCAGGGTTGTATTCTTGTTGTCCATTCAATGTAGCCTTAGATTTGTAAATAAAATATTTTCAAAAAGTGATTTCTTTTTATACATGAAAAACTGTTATTGTACGAGAAAAATCCATTAAATAATAGCTGAGATATTCAGTTGGAGAAATTTTGTATAATATTTTGGGGGCTTATTCTTTTTTTATTATTATTATTATTATTGATTCTTTCTTTTTCGTCAGTTATTCGCTACAGACTATTGTTACAAATAACCTACTGAAATTAACTATAAGAAACCTAAATGGACAGAGTTCAAATTCTTCTCTTTTTAATCATTTCACCTCACACGTGTTCAATTGTTAACGTTGACATTTAACATTAAACTGTAAATGCAGTGCTCCTGATGATGGCCCATTTTACCGGAGGAGAAAAGGTATGTCAGTTTAATAAGGATATCTTACTTCAATTTATGGAAGGAACTATAGAAGCTGAAGAAGGTTTGCTGAATTTATTTTAATAGAACTCATCCGCATTAGATGACAATTCGAATGTGGTGCCCATTTTTCGTGTTACTGCCTCCTTAAGGCCTGAATAACTGAGATGTGAAGGAACAGTACATACTTTTGACACTGAACTTGAGTGTTATGATATGTATGTAAGAGATATCCTGCATTATAGCTTCGTCAAATTGGCAGAGTTTTCAAACCCTATGACTTTCGCCCTCAACGACTGATTATGTCAGGCCAAGATAAAGTTTTAACAACCACTGATATGTTTTTTATGACTGAACATTCTAAGTAATGTTCAAGAACAGATTATTGGATAGTTTGAATTCAGAATATGGACAAATGAGGATAAGTGAAGCAATGTAATAAGGGTTAGATATCTTCATTTCTAAAGTGAAGTTTTCCCAGATCAACTTGAAAATGTATCTCTCTTAAGAGATTCCTACTTTCATCTAGTTTGGGTTCTAACTTAAGAGGGTAATTAGGAGTTATCCAGATCGCATTTTTCGAGATTATTGGATTGGTACACACGGTTCTATTCAGTAACCTTTCTGCTCTCCAGACTTGTCGCCACTGGATTATTTTTTTTCTGGAAATACTATCAAAAATGAAAGTTTGTAACAACTTAAACCCTTCACCACTGAAGAAGAAGCTAAAGAAAAAATTTCCGTCTTGATATGTAATGAGTGACTCAATGAAAACTAGACAGAAAGGGCAAGTCTGTGTTTGTTTAATAACGATGTCTATTTTGAACGATTGATATTAATGTGTGTTCTCCTTTTTTCTTAATAAACTCGTAATTGATTATAATAAATTAAAATACTCTCAGAGGGGTCATTTAAAGCTTTATCTCGGCTATTTCAGTCAGCTACTATCAAAATAAATTGAATGAAGGCAAAAAACCAATATCAACAGAAGACAAACACTTCTCTAATTTCAAAACTGAATATCTCAGTGAATATTCTCAACAGAATTTCTCGTCTAATAATCATTTTTCGTGAAAAGAAAGGAGTAATATTTATCTTTAGAATTCTTTCTTAAAAAAAAAAAAATATATATATATATATATATATATATATATTTGAATTTGAAATAAGAAAGTTCGTATGGGATATAAATGGAAAATTAGGTTATAGTTGCTATTAAATTTGACTACATTATAGCCACCAATAGACCTTGAATCAAGCCCTAACAATACTGGTTGGATAATTTAGGAGTAAAACCTAATGCCAAAGATTTCTACGAACCTCCTATAATCAATTTTTCAGAAAAATATTTGAAATAAAAGTGACAGACTTGATATATATGTATATATAAATCTTTGGAGTCATTTTTGAGAATTTAGTATATTCGCTCCCATTTAATAATTCGCCCGTTTAGTTTGTCGATTTTTCTTCCTTGTCGAATTTGAACAATTGCCTTTAATAAACATTAATTTTATAGTCGGTGGAACCATTATTGTTTGGAAATTACATTTGCAACACCTAAAATAAATTTTCCGTGAAATTGTTGGGAAAATCACAAAAAGTGAACAAACATTCCAAAAGTTGCACTTTAGCTACTGAATTTGATCAAAACTTCCGTTTTGGTACCACTGAGGAATTGAAGTTTCCTGCGACTTTCCATTTTGGAAATATTTTGTTATTCACACCCACACTTCCACGCTCACAATCGCTTAAATTTTTTTTTCAAACTCAAAATATTTATATTCCCATCAAAAACATTTCGAAGATCTGATATGAACGCAATACTTTCTTTTACAACAGTAAGTGAAACTAAAAACAAAAATATAAAAATTGATATTCTATTGGTATTCTGTACATTAACCATCACACGATGGTTTCATTCACCCGAAATTATCTTGAACTACTTTTTATTTTTCATTTCGAAACCGGTTGCAAAATCAATCTCGAATGTACATTGTATTCTTGCTATTCAACTACAGGGCTATCTCTTTTCTGGAATTTTTTTTGTTAAACTGTTTTGGAAGTTCTAGAGGTTAATGTACGGCTTTCCCTACAAAGGCTACTTTTATAGAATGTATGATTCCAGGATGTACAGTTATTGTATCAAGACAAGTGAATGCATTATAAACATAAAAATGAAGCAATATTTGTTACCAGAAAGTTGAGAAAAAAAGAGGAATCGCTTTGGTTTTGTAATAAATAGCAGATAACTGATGCGAAACTCACACAACTTTTTCTTACTGCAATTCTGACAAACTTTCGTAAAAGATGTTTATTTTTAATTTATTTAATGTTGAGATGTAATGAATGCATTGTGCGTTCTGAATAAAATGCATTAATAAAATAAGTATTAAGCTCTTAACAATGAATCTATTTAGAGACTTTACTGCTGAAGGTTTCACTACTGTTTGCCTTACTATCTAACAGATGGTGACTACAGTCCTATATCAATGCCGAAAAGTCCCTGCAATAGCCTAGTAAGCACAGTCTCATTATTTTTTAAAACAAGTTGATACTAATTGTTCGCTAATAGTTAGTAAATTAGAAAAATTAGTAAATTAGAATCACACATTACCTTCTTAAATTCACTATTTATTTTACCACCTGCAAATATATTCAGTACTTTTCTCCTGTAAAAATAGGAATTTTTCCTTAAATTTATTCAGTTATTTTGTAGAAAGTGATTTAAATGATGATACTCTGGTGTTCTTGGGAGTTATCAGTAATGATCCTCGAATATGCTTCTTCAGAGAGGTCTGGAAAAAAGGAAATGACTATTATTCTTTTCATATTTTTATTTGAAATTTGCAATAAATAGTTAAAAATTTACAATAAGTAGTAAGTAAGGGAGAAGTGGTTTAGCCAATCTTTTTTAAATGATTCTGATCTGCTTGAGGGTACCTTGGTTGGCAAGAAGAACAATTCCTCACTGATAGTGAACCATCATTCATCAAACACACATAAGACCCTCCCAGATAGTTAATGTGTGTACAACTTGGGCTCAGTGTAGCCGCAGACAAACTTTAGCCCATCTACAATTAATCGCACAAGGAAGCAAAAGATTTTCTTTTGAGGCTTTATGGCCATTCTAGCATCTAACATGTTACATGACTGGATAGGCTTGATTTGTAATTATCCTATAATTTGAGAGGTTGTGGTGGCTATTTATTTATATAAGATTTGAATGTGGTATAACTAGATTTAGCTAGAGAATGCTGAGGTCTGTATGGGTACGGTTAATATCTCTAGAAGACACAATTATAAGATGGATGGACTTCTGTATTGGAGTAATCAGAATGCGCTTCACGTTTTGCGGTTTCGTCTAGTTCTAGAGTGATCTTTCTATGGCATGTACAATGAAGTTGGTGAGCGGTTGCTGATTTGTTTTGGGAGTAATTTGAAATGAGGAGGGGTTTAAGTGTGTGACCGTCCTTCTGCAGTCTCTTGACCTGAAATCGACCAGACAATTCTGGAAAGATCTGGATCTTTTTGCTGGTGGAATAGACGCAAGAGATTTGCAATTTAAGATAAATGCTATATAGATTGCATGAGAAAAGATGTTTAGAAAGTTGCAAATAATTTTTATCTAACCATTATCATTGTATTTTAAACATGCATAATTTTCTTATTGTTCGGAATGAATATACATTTTTCTCAATTTGACGAGCTAATGAGTCCTAATTTATATGGCCTTTCAGATCACTTGGGTCACTGAGATGATTAGTAAATTTTTTTTAAAAAAAGAAAATTAACTTCAACCATTCAAGAAAGACTCCAAAATATAAGAAATTGTAACTTCTGATGGCCTAGCATGAATCTAGAAAATCGATACAAAGGCATTATCATTGAAAGGAACAATGATTCAACACTAAAAATCTGTGCTTTTGAGATATAATATCCTTACTATGATGAAGATCGACTTGGGTTAGAGGTGTTAAACATTTCACCTTCATTATTCACCTCTTATCGAATGTTGTAATTTGTCTGTGGAGGTCAGGCGAAAAGGACTCTGGTACGTCATTCTTTATGAGACAGTTGAGAGCCCGACTACTAGATTAGAATAGATAATTACTTCTTAATTAATTAATACTTATTTTTAACTAGATAATACTTTAAGTAGTGAAAAGATGGATTAAAAAAGTAAGAAAGATTATGGCAACACAAATGATTCAGAAGGGTGAAGCGAGGAAATCAAGAAAAAACAGGGCCAGGAACTGCAGGATATAGGACAGCTAATGCACACTATGAAATACAACAATAAATATACTAAATACTTTCTAAATTAACAGGTCTTCACTGAGGAAGATGTTATTCGGCTGTGGTAAAGAAAAAGGCTTTGAAAAATTAAACTATATGTAGGCTCGGGTACGCATTGTTGGTAATCATCAGGAGCTCTTAATTTTAAACTACATCTCTAAAGAGCTCCTGATGAAGGGCATCAATGTTATACGAAACATAGAACAATAAATTTCAGAAAACCTCAAGACTTTCTCTATTTTTTGCCGAATAGAACCTTCTTCTTAAAAATAAATTTTATTTCTAAATTTTTGTTTTTAGAATAACCTTATCAAATCTTAGTATTTGTTAATTTTATAATATCGGAGCAATATGTTCTTGCCCTAATGTTCTTGAATTTAGACTAAATACTATAACCATTGTTCAAACTGGATTTTACTCACCCTGTAAAGTAAAGAGATGTTTTGTAAGAGCTGTTTTTACAGAATACTGTGCACTTTCTGCGCAGAGTTTGCAATCTAAAAATGTAAAACAATATGAAAAAAGAAGAGAATTTATATACTAAATGAAAATAAAAATAATAATGAGAAAAAAGAAATTTGCAGAAAGTTTGCAGAGTTGTTGAATTCTTCCAATAAGTGATTGTAAGCTATTTAAAAGAAGAGAACATATATATATTTTTGATCCCCTATTTTTTGACCTCTCTGTTTCACTCTGACCTCTTATGTCAGCCTGAGCGCCCCTCTCCGACTGGTGTTGGCAAATATACGCACGCCCAATTATAATTTTATTTTAAATTTTATATATAAACAGTGTTGCTGGCTTTTATAATATTCTATTATTGCATAAAAACATGTTTTAAGATAATAAAATATTACTAATGACCGTTACCATTTATCAGAAAAATAAAAGAAAAAAATATAAAACTTTATCAACGATTAAGGGTAATCTTAATAATATTTGCAATTAAATTAAATCAACGTTTATAGAAATGGTTAGATATGATTTTTGTTTTCCTTGTTTGAAACCAATTTGCAAAGATCAACACTGGTTAATCATGTTGACCATGTTTTTGTCTTTAAGTGGTGTTTTCGTTGAATTTGTTGTTTTTTTTTTAAAGAAAAAGTCTGACATATTTTCCAGCGTCAGTATCTGTCTGGTTCATTAGGTTTCTATAGAGACAATGACTTCCATGTTCAAAGTTTCTACAACACATACCGAACAGACTGTTCCGATTCTGTATCAGAACTCATTCTGAACAGATTCTGTACTCTGAGACTGTCTACAGTATCAGAGACATTGTCCGTGGTAGTCTGCTTCATTTTGTGGTGATGGACCGATTTCGAGCGTTCGCCCATCTTCAGGATGCGTTTGTCAGACAGTGTGATAACATAGACTTGCACAGAGCAAATTCAGTTTATACCCTGTATATACTTCTACAGTATACAATAGAAATTTTTGCGCGTGAGAGTCAATATCTCTAGTCAATGACGATGATGGAAGGTATCGGAAACTTATAGAAAAGATACATGCATGTACAGTTTTTTCTTGACAAAGTCTTCAACAAATTAAATATGATATATAATGAATATGAAATTATGATATAAATATAATGAATGAATGATATATGAAATTCATTATATATATATATATATGTAATGTGAACATAACTGTGTGGTGTGCTAGAGTTTGCCAGTATACACAGGCTAAAACCAACAGTTTATATACATAATCCATTGCTATGTGTGATGGGCGCGGAGCTAGTGGTAGTTCAATCATCCTCGCGATGCCAAAGACCCCTGAAAAAATGTTTAGTCTAATTTCCCATGGAAATTCACTGGACCATTCTCTTACAATATAATATATCCATTAAACCTCCTCCTTTTTGTCCTTTTTCCGTATGTCCAAGCATTTTATCTCGCAGAATTTGATTAAAGTTTAGGTTGAAAGTGATTAAGATTAGGATTGGAAAAAAAATCTGGTGTGAAACCTTCATACGCCTTTTTCTTCCTGCAATTAATACGATTCTAATTGACAAACGTTGGCGTTGGGGGTATTTACTAAACGTTTAGCTGAGCTTGCCTTACATATAAATTAAAGTGATGAGGATTGACTTCTTTGCCTGAATGTTGTGATATTAGGCACCGCCCTCCGTCGCCACCCCTTAGCGAAGCTTGTACCACAGTTTTAAATTTAACCATATCTCAGAGGTTCCCAAAATTCCCGTAAAATCAATTATTCTAGAAAAACATTTCAAATAAAAGTGATGTTTAAATTTATGTAGTAAGCACTCCGAGGTTAAGGGAAATTGATGGATTCTATTTCGAGAAAACTTCATAAACCTCAGAAACCAATTCTTGCACTCCCTTTCTTTCTTGCACTCATTTTCTTCGAGTATGAAATTCTAACAATACTTAATTTATGTGTAGCAGTTTTCGAATAATTAAAAAAATCATAAGCCTATTTCTGTAAAGTCGCAATTCCGGTTAATAGATTCTCTTCTGCTATTCTATCAATACTTCTGTGAGTATTAATATTATATAGATGGTAGAACCATACACTGAACTGAAGTGGTATTCAGCAGAAAGTGTGTTACTGTTCCTGCAAACGCCCCAAAGAAATAAATTTTCCTGGGATAATGTTTCAAAGAAATATATAAATCTTCAGTCGCTATCATTCATTACTCTTACTTTCCATGTTCAGAAGGTAATACCTCTCAAATAAAATCAACATTTTCACCAATATTGACGTTATTAAAGGTAGAAAAAAACTGATTCGGATCTCTTATTCTTAGGTACCATATTTTTTTATACTGGCATTGAAAAATCACGCTTCTGGAAGTTTTTTGGATCCATTGATAAAAAGTATCCTTATAGAAAAACTGATAACGGAATCATTTTTATCACGTCATAATTATTATGTGTTATCACATTGTAATTATTATAAGTTATCAACTATTATAATGAAATAAAAAACCTTCCGTAGGTTTTATTTGATTAAAATTTCTAATTAATTAGAACTTTTTTTGCTTGTATTCTACCAATTCTTTAAAAATAAAAAAAATATTCTGCAATCTAATGGGCGAAACGCCTGAGAAGGTCTTAAGCGGTAATTTTCGGTATAGAGTTTCCACCGGAAATCCACGTTTTGGGATCCCTAAGTACGAAAAAGTGGTGAATGGGTATGTATGTGAACAGCATAGCATAAAAACTAAAAATTGCTGAAAGTACATTAAATTTGCGAATCACCATGGGGATCGGACCGGTCAAAATCCTCAACCACTTTATTCAATAGAGTTGTAGATGTTTTGCAATTTTCTTGAAAATGGCACTAACGATTTTCTTTAAACTTAGTATATCGATAATACATACAAAAAAATGCAACTATTATTTAAACATTTCTCCGGGAAAAATTCATTTAAGGTGTATTTTTGGGAGTGGGACGAAGTTATGTTTCCTCTAAAGTGCTATTATAGTTTATTACACAATTCTATCATTTAAATAATATTAATTAGAATTAAATATGTTGTCAAAATTCTGAGTTTGAAGAAAATCGGTTAAACGGAAGTGCTTTTGTTACTGTAGTTATTTCAGTTTTCTACGATTTTATCAATAAAAAAAACACCGACAGATTTTGCGGAGAGGCTTCCTTCAAAAACATGTTGTTTTTTAGTTTAAGTTTAGATTCTCCTTTGATATAAAATTAAGACAAATAACAATTTATTAAAAATTATAAGTTTGAAGAAAATTGTGAATAGTAATTGTGTAAACTGCAGTAAGTAAACTTCTGTGAGACTTTCACACCAGACTTTTTTTTTCTTTCTCTTGGTGTCAGAGTCTTCACCGGATATGCTTGTTTGCAGTACTCTAAAGACGATAAAAATGTTTTTAATGCTTGGTGTGTGTGTGTGTGTGTGTGTGTGTGTGTGAGAGAGAGAGAGAGAGAGAGAGAGAGTGAGACATCAACTTCTGTTTGCCTTCAAAAATTTGATCCGTTAAAAAGATTTCGATCAAAATCCGACAATCGATAGTGCGACTTTGCGAAATGAACTTTCTCGGAAAAAGTTGCGAATGAAAGCGCTAGCGCTCTCTATAGTCATGGTTAGTGTAACAAATTTTATGAAATCCGTCTCTGTTTTTATAGATACAAATCGTAGAAAACTGAAATAATTTCAGTAAACAAGCACTTTCGGAATTTTGCAACAAGTACTCGGAATTTCAGCAACATATTTAATTTTAATTAATATTATCTAGGTGGTAAACTAATATAGCACTTTAGCGGAAAAGACAACCCCAACACTCCTCCAAAAGGCCCCTTAAATCAATTCTGGGAGAAATGTTTCAAATAAGAGTTGTAGTTGAGCTCTTTATAGGTAATATTGGCACGACAGTTTAAAGAAAATCATTGCAGCCTTTTTTAAGAAAATCGTAGAGAACTTATGTACTCTATCTTAAATTTTGTTCAGTAGAAACGCACTTCCTGTCAACCGATTTTCTAAAATTCAGAATTTTGGCAATATATTTAATTCTAATATAATATATTTAATATGGCTAATATAATAATCTAGTTAATACGATAGATGACAGAATTGTATAATAAACTAAAGGAGCACTTTATAAGAAAACATAACCCCACACCTTTTCCAAAAGCTGCCTTAAATGAATTTTTGAAAAATTTCAAATAAGTGAGCAATCCATGCAGTGTAGTGTTACTTTCAATTGACCAAAACCTTATTGTCAGGTTCAATGCTAGCACTAACTAAACTAAATATAAACTTAAAACTTTCTACTATCTTCCGTTTTTGAGTTATCCTGACCACACAGGCACACACGTACAAATCAATTTCTAAAAACCACTTTTTCAGACTCAGGGGACCTCAAATCGTGTATATCCGGTGAAGACTCGATTTCCGTCGAAAATTTGTCAAGATCGCAATACTTCTTCTTACCACTGGTAATTAGACTCAGGGTAATCCTCTTAACTTAGTAATTACAGATGAGTTTCCGGTGAATTTAAAATGTAATAATAATAATCTCCATTATGAAGAAATGTTATTATATTGTGAGAAATTATATTCTATTTGTTCCCAGGATCTTTTAACACTGTACAGATGACATTGGAGATTATAACCTAATAGAAAAGTAAAACTGAACTATTTCCGTCTTAAATAGAACAATGTCAAATTACAAAGTCAAATGAAGGTAGAATCTTATCAGAGATTCTTCTATTTATTTTCGTTCTTAGCAATTGAATGAATTTTTTACATTCTGTGACGTCTTTTCTGAGCATTGAATTTCCATTGAATTTGGAGCTAAGGTTTTTATATATAAAAAAATTGCACTAAGGTCCTAAATATGCTGACAATTAGTTTAAGTAAAACAAAAATTAATGAACAAAAAGTGGGGTGAAATACCCAGTAGTATCACTCGGAAACGCTCTATACTTTTCACTCACTGTCACTCGCGGATAGAGCAGATCGCGAGGCCACTTGCGTTTGAGTCTATAGGAAGGATTACTTGGTATTGTACCAGAAGAAAGAAGACGCACTCGGGGATTAGTATGAAAGGATAAAATTTCTTCACAGGTTCTTTTAAAAATGTACTGATGACATTAGTCATAACGCATTAGTTCATAACCTCTATGCGTTCTCTTGTATGGTGTACTTACTATTCTCTTACATATGGTATTTCCAAGTCTGTTTGGTGAGTGTGATTGGAAACATAGAAAGGAGCGTGTATTATGGTTCTGAGGGCTTGGGACTGGATGCAGTGGAGATTGGAACGCCAATCCATAGTTCTATACCGTATATGTCCAGAGTGTAATGAATCAAGTGTAAATAAGCCGTTTTTTCCATTGAGAATTTGGACCTATGATTCAGTAGTGTGTACAATCTTTTGTATCGTAGGTTAAGTTCCTGTCCTTTCGGTCTGTTATGTGATTTCCAAGTCAGTCTTTTGTCGTTGTACAGACCAGATAACGGACGATGTTGATGGAGACTGGTGATTGTTAAAAATAGATTTCAGAAACAAATGGTTTGTCTTGAACGAAACAGACAAGAGGACGAAATATATTTTGGAGGGAAAAAATCATGGAGAGAAATGTACCTGATGACGTTACAGTCGGCATCTCAAAAAGAAGCCGCCGGCGTTAGTACCAACCTTTTATCCAGTAAAATCAATGTGAAAATTTTAATTGCTGTTAGAGAAAGTATTACAACCGAGTCAAATTTTCCAGAGTCCAAAAATAGCAAAGCTCAAAAACGAAAAATCGCAGAAATTTAATAGTTCCATTTAGGTATTACCTCGGGATCCGAAAGGAACATACCTGACACAATTCCCCAACCGGAAGTACCACTTTACTGAATGGATTTTCAGTTTTTGCGATTTTCACGAAAACGGCTCCAACGATTTCGTTTGTTGAAGCTACAACTTTTATTTGAAACATTTTACCGGAAAAATTCATTTAAGGTGTTTTATACTGCGACCTGAAAGATCTATTGTGCCTCCCAGAGCCTTCTCAGTGCACTGCCGGCCTACAAGCAGTGTTCTCTGGCTACAGACAACACTGCCCATCACCGGACAGTGAGTTGTAGAGGCTCCTAGGAAGAGAAAATCTAAGGGTACCATGCTGGATTCGAACCCGGGATTCCGCGTTGCTAGTCCAGCGCGCTATCACGAGCTAATCCTTTCCTTCTCCCTTGGCTTAGGCCAATTGACTAGGGACGGAGACCTTAGTTTGTGTACTGCTTGTCCTTGTCTGTAAAGAGTAGAGTGTATGTAGTTTAAGTAATGTATTGTGTACTGTTCTGACGAAGTGCATGCAGTACTGAGCTGTGATAACCCATGGGGTCGCTACTCTCCAAGTAACTGTATGCAACAGATATCCCTTGCGGCTTTGTATAGCGTAGACCAGTGGTCCTCAGAATTCATGGCTTCCTTGAAAAAGTTCTCTTGAGGACGCTCCATGACTCAGGGCACACAGAATACTTTATAATTAATCTGCTTGCATTTTTTAACTGCACATACTATTTTTGTTAAATCATTTATGCGAAATCCTAGCCAATACTACTGACTTTTATAGAGAAAAACAAATTTGTGGTCGTTTTAAAACATTGTAATTTAATGTCACAATATCATTTTTCGTTTTTATGTGCCATTTAAATTGTAAGATGAGCAAACAGATCGAAATTATAAAATTAAGAAAAATAGCTAAACTTAAAAATAATTCTCCGATTTCAAAGAGGGAAATGATGTGCAGAGATTGCACAAAATCTATTTCTGAAGGAATAGTTGAGTATTTCTTGAATTATTATAGGAAAAAAGCAGTTTAAAAGATGGAAGTACCTCTTCATTCTTTTAATAGATCTGTAAGTTTTGGTTCCAGTTTTTACTATTCAATTATTTAATGGAATCTATGAACATTCATTTTATTATATATTTCATATTTGTTCGCGGTCTTCGAAATGCACATCTCACGCCCTCACCTTGAGACTTTCTGGTGTAAACCACTGATTGGTGCAGTACATGAAAAATTAAGGATGGCGATTTGTATTGGGGGGCGTATAGTAATCATGCCGCGGTTTCCTCGCCGTTTAGTTCCGGCCTTCACTATCTAGGTGCGCTACCAACTGTAGAAATGATTCGTAGTGTAGATGACAACACAAGCAACTAGTAACTTTTAATTTTCTTTGTTTTATGTTTCTGCACTGTAAAAAATGTTTTATATTTCAAAGTTCCGCTAAAAATTCTTTTTCCACATCTTCATGACTATCTATTTATACTTATGTACAGCTTTCATAAAGACAGGAAACTCTGTCGAAACGTTAGCATAATTGAATGTTTCTTTCTTGACCGATCCTTACCAAATTTCTTCAACAACACTTTTATATTGCTATCAATGCATCTATTGTGTATTAATATTAATATGTAAAACTATATTATATTATACGAAGTGGTAGTTTAGAGGAAAGCATAACGCTACTGTTCCCTCAGAACCCTTTTTTAAAAAATAGGTTGTTGAGTTTTTTTTTTTTTGGAATAGATAGTGAAGCATGCTGCAAGCCTGATAAGGATTATGTTGTTAAAGGAGTGTTTCGGAGAAAATCAATCAATTTACTATAACGAAAAAAAGATTATATAAAAAATAAAAAGAATTCTGATTAACTCTATTTTTAATTTATTTTTATTCTATTAAAAAAACGTAACATTAATAAATTGTGTAATCACACTTTAAGGTCGTGATCTATTTGTTTACATCTCTCTTTCTCTTTCAAAAGTTCAAGATTCTTTATTAGAAGAAGAAATATATAATTTAAAAAAAACAAGTAGGTTAACTAGTTAAACCAATGAAAATATCACTGATTTATTGTATTTAAATAACCTTATATTCACAAATTTTTGTTTTGTTTCTTATAAACACATTTTGAAATTTGTTTTCAAATTTCGTTATAAAATGTAACAAATAATATTTTTTTTTTTAAACATCTGGAGTGAAACAATGATATGACTTTCTTTTATTACATTTCTGATATTTCTCCTACGGCAATTAATATAAAATTTTAATTGCCAGATTTTCATATCCATAATAATAATAATATGAATATACAGATGGCGCAAAGTCTACGTTATTGTGAAGACAATGTACAGCATACTGTAGCGCTAGCATCAAGCCTAAAACAACTGTAAAGCTCTTTTTATGTGTTCTGTAAAGTTCTTTTTATGGTGTAGTTCAAAGAAAATCGTTGGAGCTATTTTTGAGAAAATCTCAAAACAAAAAATGAAAAATCCATTCTGTAAAGTGGTACTTCCGGTTGAAGAATTTTGACAGATCCCATGGTGATAACTAAACGGCATATCAAAGTTTTAACTTTCTGCGATATTTCGTTCCTGAGCTGTTCACATACACCCTCAGATTCATTTTCTAAAAACCACTTTTTTTTTTTTTGGACTCAGGGGACCTCAAAACTAGGAGTAAGAAAGAGTAAAAAGTTTTTGAAAGTACTTGATTGGAAAAGTACTTGAAAGTCTGCATAGTTAGTTATGCAACTATTTGGGTTTAGTGAACTGACACTTTAAAATGACAATTCACGGTTATTCCCATTATGTAATATTAAAGTCCATTAAATGCACTGCAAGGTTAGGAAACAATATTTAACAGGAAAACAGCCTATCCTGAACTGTTTTCTTCCAACTAGTCCTTTTTTCCTGTTCCCACACTCTTAGATCACTCTTTAAGATTTCCTTTTTTACCACCTACACTCTTAGATCACTCTCAAAGATTTCCTTTTTTACCACCTACACTCTTGGTGGGGGTTCACTACCCCTACACTCTTGGTGGGGGTCACTACCCCTACAATCTTGGTGGGGGTTCACTACCCCTACACTCTTGGTGGGGGTTCACTACCCCTACACTCTTAATTGAAACTTTATACGGAAAAATTTATTTAAAGACAGATGAAGAATTAGATTTATTATTGAAGTGAACAACCAGATTTTTGGAGCGCTGTCTGGTTGTACAGAAACACTCTCTTTGGAGCGCTATCTGGTAGTATGGAAACACTCTTTTTGGAGCGCTGTGTGATTGTAAAGAAACACTCTCTTTTCTATCTATGTGCAAGAAAGCCGACTAAATGATTAATAAAATTCCAAGATTTCAGAAAACTTGACAATTAGAATACAGTCATGATCCCCGCAGTACAAGATAATCATGTGAATATTTCACACGAGAAAACTCCAGCTGTTTGCTGCACAAACAGGAAAATGGAGAAAATCTGGTATGATACACACCCACTCACCACTTTCTCTAACTCTTAGTAATACAATTTAATCAAAAAATTTTCTTTAAAATTGCAACGTTACAATGTTTAGTTGGGCTGGCCATAAAGATGGCGGTGGGGCATTAATGTTCCAGCCAAGTCTTATATACCTGAGCGGCCTAAGCTTGAATACAAGAATGCTTGTGCAAATTGAAATTACCTATAATACCCCCGTAAAATATTTTTTTTTAGAAAAAAAGTTTTGCATTTTTTCTAAACAAGCAACAAGCATTCCAACTTTAAAGAAAATCGTTATAACCGTTTTCGAGAAAATTCCAAAACACTCAAAAACCTATTCTGTAAACTCGCATTTCCGGTAAACTGATTTTCTTCAAATTTGGAATTCTATCAATGCTTCTAATGTGTATTAAAATTATGTAGATGGTAAAACCATAAATTATATTGGTGTGGTCAATTAGAGGGAAGCGCTACTGCCCCCCCCCAGAACCCCCAAAAAATAAATTTTCCCGGAAAATTGTTTCAAATAATAGTGATGTGTGTAGATAGTATACACGAAGGTTAAAGAAAACCGTTGGAGAATAGTGCACTCCATTACTAGGACTAAGAGAAAGTACCAAGAATGAAATAACCGGAACATTCTATATCTAAGCGGTTTTTATGATAAAATTATTGATTCATTAGATTAAGTTCGTTTATATTGTTTTTTATCGCATGCTTTTTGCAAAAGAAAACGATGAAACTTCTTGGGTGAACCTCAGAGGCATGTAATTCTAGATAATATCTCATGATAGCTACTTATTCTCTATATTAACATTTATTGATACTTAAAACTGAAAAAAACAATACATAGCAAAGTAAACGTACAGGATTATAGAAATGTGGAGACCATATAGCTCTGAAAAATGGTAATCTTTTGTTTTAGTAATATAAGTTTAGATCGACAGTTTAACAATCTGGAAAGTTGTCCAAACTGTTTATTTAATTCGAGTACTTTCGATCCAGTTTAGGTATTTCCATTCAAGGAATTTGAGGAAATATAAGGATGGATTTAATGTTCCATCAAAGTTCTAGTTTCGAGTAGTAATGTGTGAAAAGCTTTGGTTGATTTGTATTGGTGGGAGGATTTTTTGCTTAGTGTAAAAATATGAATTACTTTTATGTGGTTTGAATGTTATTTTACACTCTAGAGGCCAAAGTTCTAGCTATAGGATAATGTAGACAGCGAAAAGCATTCAGGGAAATTCAGGGCTTGGAGAAAAGCTTGTAGTGTCATCTGCAACGGTATGTAGTTTGTTTATTGTGGTGTTCTGTGATGTCTATGTGTATGAGTAGTATAGTTGGAACCCAGGCATGTTGCCTTGAAGAACTCCACTAGATTTCACAATTAAGAAGCATAGCAAAGAAATCTCTTAAGTTTAAACAAAATCCCTTGATGCCACACTCTACAGAACTCTAGAGACGATATCAAGAAAGACTTGGGCAGTATTGCATTCCCTAAAGCGATGGTGTTAACAATTCGAAGTTGCTCATTGCGGTGCAAATGGTGTTAAAGAAGGCCAATTTATTGACTGGTTCTGAATAAGGTTCTGGAATTTATGATGAATGAATGTATCATTTATGATTATGAATGTAGTTATGAAGGATTTTGGCAGGAGCAAACTTATTGGCCGACAGGATGAAGAATAAGTCGAAGTATCACTGGGCTGAAAAGATTTTGTACAGGTTTTCACAATAAAGGTAAGTAACTTATTCGGGATACCGTGTTGTTTAGATCAAGGTAGATTCGAAGAATGACAGGACCGACTGCTGGTCAAGGAAAACTGCCTGTTGGGATCTCCTTTTATAAAATGAAGGGTATAGTGTGTATGATCTTTTAGGCTTCTGCGACCATTTCCATGAAAAACACTTGAGTTTCCGGGTTGAGACCGCGCCATTGGTTTGCTAGAAACCGACGTTTCTCGTATTGCAATGGGCTTCTATAAAGTCGTTACACCTTGATAATGGAGCAATGAACGTTGATAGAAAAGGTTGCCACGCAACTCCCTCCACCTGAGATATCCATGGTGAAGGAAGTGGCCCAGCCCCTTTTCAACTAAGGTTATTGCTCCGTTTAACGACCCTGAAGCTCTCTGCAATATGGGCGAAACTCGGTTTCTAGCAAACCAGTGACACGGTGTCAATCCGAAACTCAACTGTTTTTCATGTATAGTGTGTGTGTCTTACTCTGTACGTTACAGTGGCCTTGGATTGACTGTCCACTTTTTATATAAAATTTTGGGTCCCCCACTCCTGGGAATTCGGGCGGACTTCTTGGTTCCAGTGGCACTTTGACTTTGATGGTGGTATGAATGTGCCATGACATAGTAACGTGATAGGGCACGTTATGCATAATGTTTCCACCAAATAATTGTGGAAGAATTTCGGTAGTTATCAAGTCGAATTCAAGAATTTTTTTGGGTATACAACGTATTTGGCATATAATGCCAGTTCGAGTAAAGTTGGAGGAGCAAAAGGTTAGGAAGAAATATGTGATTGTTCGTTGATGTATGTGATAAGTTGGTTACTTAATATGTCAGTATGCTGCATGAAAGCACGTACCGAGATTAGCTATTTCGGCTCCGAATGATGGCCCAGGATCCATCACTTCGTCACACCAGAGAAAATGTGGATTTGTAAGGAAGCGTTCTTCTTATAGTCGTTTATTAGTTGTTTGGTGTCATCTGTGTATATACTGTTTTAGTCTTTATTTTAGTTTACTTTAATTATCTACTGTCTGTTAGTATAATATATAAGTCTGTTGATTCTGATTTTATGCGAAGGTTATCTTTGCCATGCCATAGCAATTTCGCTCTTTGTTTAACAGTGATGGGACTTGTATGTGTAAGGGAAGGTTGTGAATAGAAGAAAGGATTATAGTAGCGAAAGTATATATCTGGTATTTTATTCATGGTAGCATGCATGTTTTTTTATTCCTGACCAGAATTCCTTTTTTCGGACTTTTGTCAGAGCGAATTTATCAAGTTCGTGTAGAGAGTTCTGTTCTGTTACAAGGTGATGCAAGAACAGAAACATTGCGTTGAAGTGTACTCTCTACACTAACTTGATAAACTGATCGGATGAACCGCCGTAACTTGTCAGATAATAGAATTGTGCATGCGACGACGGATAAAATACCAGATGTTATCTAGCATTACGGACCCATTCCATATTCACAGACAGTATATATAATTGAGTGCCAAACGCTTCGTTATATTTTTTGCATGAAGTCATTAACAAAGTTGTCTAATACTAACGATTTTTTTTAGAGGCAGTGTGAAGTCTAATGTTTGTTCAAGAGATGTTAGGAATAAATATCAACTAACTGAGCCATTAATTAGTGAAGGCACGCGAGGAAGAGGAATAGAAAGTGTCTTGTAAGGTGGGACTTTGATGAGGTAACATATAGTCTAGAGAATATATGAAATTTAGAAGATAATGAAAAAATCGAGTTAATTTGGTTGTTTTCTAGGTGAGCTGGACCATTACGAGGGTTAATTAGGAGATCGAACCTATGTGAACAAGAAGTTAAGGAGAACTAATCCACAAGGATTTATTACTTTGCTACCCTACTGTGGGTGTTTAGCGTTGAAGTTGTTAACACAAAGAAATCTAGCCAGGGACAATGAAAGAAGAAGGATCGCTAAATCTACATTCTAACACAACTTTTATTGAAATATTCTAAAGACCTTGAAATTTAGGTGTCTGTTTATGTAACTTAAATAATCATTTATTATTTATTTTTGACCTCTATTCTGACCATCCGCCATCGTATATTGACCTGACGTTGACTCATGCTCAAGCTTAAGACTACAAATACGAATGTAGGGCGACTTTAGAAAGGGCGATGTCCCCTTCATAAAAATGAATGTCATTTTTGGATTTAAAATTTATTTATTGAATTATCAATAGTTACAATATTACAGTAATTGCAATATTGAAACAAAGACTTTTAAATTATTCTTATTACTATTTTTTTTGCACATCGTCAGCTTTGTCCTTAGCCTCTTACTGTAATTACCATTATTTTTGTAATTTTATATACAATTATTATTATAATTACCATAATGATTATACTATAGCGTGTACAAACACAACAGAATATGTTAGCGGAAAGTACTGTATTTATTTGGAGTTTAACATGTACAACTGAAGCACACAAAATAAACTTTACAATACACTGAAAAACGAAATAACATAAAATACAATGATAACAT
The DNA here is from genome assembly GCA_011037195.1 of Triatoma infestans. NCBI lineage: Eukaryota > Metazoa > Arthropoda > Insecta > Hemiptera > Reduviidae > Triatoma > Triatoma infestans. Next base: position 104,180 of record JAAEAF010000147.1, on the reverse strand, counting down.
GAAGTATGAACCAAACAAGGAAGTTTACATATTTTTTACTGCTTCTCAGCAGGGCTATCTAATGAAGATCGACGTATTCATCCATCAATAACGCAGGGCTAAAATACTATAAATCGATTACTGATTGATTAATTGATTACAAAATTTAAGTAAATCTTATTTCAGTAGATTATACAATCAGTATTTGCATATAAACATGAATCACGAAAAAATATAAATATCTCAAACTCAAGAAACAAATTAAACTTCCTTAGTTAGGTAAATAAACTTTTAACATAAATGAAAATAAAAAGTTGGACGAAGATGAAGATAAAGACGAAATCACTCTGTAAGAAATTTATATATAAATCGATTGTTAGCCCTACCCTAGCGGAACAACTGGCTCCCTGAAGGGCCGATGAATTCGGAAACTTGAAGAATTGGAAAATATGGAACGCTCAGCCCTCAAGGCCAACAATTCGAGAGATAGTCTCCGTGAGAAAGTAGAAGACAAGATACTCCCGAGAAAGTAACAGCAGAGCCGCTTCTCACCAAGAGTCTGACAAAGTTTTTAAGGATTTGACACCTGCTCGCGGCCGATAAGGAGCAACTATGCCGCTAACAAAACCTGGCGGCGGCGGATATAAAAAAATGGGATCAGCGGGCTTTCTTCTTCCTGGAGAAGGCACAATTGAAGAAGGAAGCACATCTTCACGAAAAGGAACTCAACAGACTTAGTATGACTGACTGGAAGCTGGCTTTGACACACTTCCAAAAAATACCCATTCCTTCAGTTACAAGGAAATCAAAACAGGCCAAAAAAATACTACATTTCCATGCCCTCCATTCAATCGTAAGGAAATATGTTAAATTTGAAGTTAATGAAGCAAAAATTTGACAAAGAGGTCTGGGAAGTATGCCCCCCAGCAGACGTAGCTAGTGAATAGTATAAATCAAAATTAGATTGAAAATTTCCATGTTACATAAGAGTGAGAAACATTAAAGCTCCCTACTCCTAGGCATGTTATAACCTCTGCCAAAGAGATCATATGCTATCTCCTACAAAACTGGTGTTTGATTAAACACTGTGATAATAAGTTTATTATCTTAACATTATGATAATGTAAGGATCATATTGCAATTTTTTTTGTGAGAATTGAAAAATCATTCAAATTAACTTCTGTATTAGATTATAAGGTGTCTTTGTCAATCTTTTTCACTACGATTTGTTAAATCTCACTGTAATAATAATTATTTCTACCAATCAGTTTTACAAATAGCCAATTGTCGTCATAAACTGATGTTGGAATATTGCAATTAAATACTAATTTCTTTTTCTGGGAGATATAGTGCATGCGACCTTGAAAATCTACTGTGCCTCCTTAAATATCTAACTAGCTGGAATCAGATTCTACAATCAGAGAAGATATTTTTATTTAGATAATCGTAATTGAAATTATTAATAGATTTGGTTTAATAATCAATGTAATAAAATGGAAATTAAAGGGTAGCGTGATGTCCCAGTTTAACCAGGAATATTCCAAAAAAGAATTTCCTTGGAAAGAAGTACCATACGAAAGTGGTAGATCATTATATGAATGGCGGTTACTGCCTTAACTTTAAACTAACCATAGTATCGTTTAAGGGAAAATCGCGGGAAACTGGAAAACATCTTCACCAATCTGCAATTTTCCCCAAACTAGGAATTATTAGCGTGCACCCATATATATATATATATAAAAGCCTAAACTTCTTCAGAACCTCACTGAAATTCAAATATAATTGGTAGCAATATACAGATGTGAATACACAAACACAATTTATAGGAAATCTAAAAGCCATTTTTCAAGAAGATCGCAAAAACCGAAACAAAATTCATTCAATAAAGTGTCACTTCCGTTTGAGGGATTTTTTAGTAATAACTTCTTTTCAGATACCCTAATGATATTTAAGGGGAATACCAAATTTGAATGGTCTTGCGATTTGTCATATTAGTGCTATGGTGTTCACATGGGCCAATAATTTATATAATGAAATAATAAACATTAGAACGCGAGATGATTACATATGTTTGTGTGTGTGTGTGTGTACGTGAAAATAAATAGTAATTGATTGAAGAGGACAAAATACCTCAAAAAAATAAATAAATAAATAAATCGCAGATGTTCCAGCTTGATATTCCGTTTACGTGAAGGCTTCATTCAAAATCCGGAAGAAGTACATACTAATCTGTACATACATTGTTCTATTACATTTATTTTAAACATTTTTCCGGAAAAAAATGAACCAAAGAATCTAGGGAATCCATAGATATTAAGACTTAAACTGCCTGTTTAGTTTTGTTGGGATTGAAGACGCGCAACCAGGTGATCTTGGACTGTCACCTTCAGTTAGTTACTAAACCCTAACAAGTTGCCCTTACGTCATAAATTGGGCTGCCATAATTTTTTTGTCAACGGCCGGAACATTGTTAAATATTAAATCTCAGAGGCATCTTAACAAGGGGAACAACATAAATGGGGCGGGGGCGGTTATAAGGCAGAAGAATTTTTTCTGGCTTGTAAACATTATTTTTAAAGAGAAAAAAATAAAATAAAATAAAAGAATAATAGAAATACTAAAAGTTCACTAACCAATAAAAGATTAAATGTTTGTCAATAAAAATTTTATAATCGCAATAAAGAAAAGTCATGTGAGTGTTTTATTTTGGATTTTTTTTTATCAATTTCAAAAAGTTGCCACATTTCGGCGTCTTAATTCTTCATGTCATTTATGATTCGAATGTAATTTGAACTCTTTTTTATTTCTACTTTAGTTATTTTTGAAGTTTATAATACAAGCAATGTAACAGAGGCTGTTAACTAAATATAATGTACAGTTTAAAATTCCTTTGATTTGTTTCTGAAAGATTTTCATAATGAGAACGACAAAGAATGAGTTCAAAGTTCACAGCCTTGAAAAAAAAACCCTGATATTGCCGCGATAAATTACCCTCAATATTTTCACTGACCATTAAATTTATCAATGGAAATTATATCAGAAAAATATTATGCTGATTACTGATTTTTCAATGTAACATTTTGAACTAAACAAGAACAAGGAAGTCAAATTTGCATGAAGTGGGAAAATATTTTTAATTTGATAAAAGTTGAATCTTTTTATTTATTACATTCTGTTATTGCTATTTAAAATGTAAATATGGCGTAGTATTGAATTTTGTAAATTTAGTTTTCACGGGAATGCTTTGAGGTTTTTCCAAATTAAAATGTTTTTAGTTTGCGAATTTTCTATGAGAGTTTGTGGTGCACAGGAACAAAATATTTAGTTAAAAATAAATATTATATACATATACAAATTTATATATATGGAAGTTCAAACTTTATATTCCGTTATGGTTCGGATTTGGGGCAAAATCCAAAATGCAGCCATTTGCTTTAAACTTTGCCTACCAACTACAAACTTATAATTACTTTTATCTAAAACATGTTTTCCTTTTCAGGAAAATTGTTATTTGGAGGATGCTGGTCGAGAGAGAGTCGCAACATTAGCATTTCCACATTTCAATATGCAGCAAGCTTCTACCATCCATAAAATATTATAGTGTATTAAAAGCATTACTGGGCATCCACGTTTGAAGAAATTCAATTAATCGTAGTAAGTGCTACTTCACCCAATAGATGTCTTAAGTTCTCTTTTCAGGATTTTCTCCCACTACCGACTGCAACGATATTATTTAAATTGGGATAGCTAACTGTACATCCATTACCTATCTCTTGTATTTGTAATTAAATATTCCCACCAAAAAATTTCTTTTTTGGTTCGAAGAACCTGTTTCATTACAAGTTTTCATGTGGAGTGGCAGAAGTCATTGGCTGGTGAACTAGAATGAAGTCCCATTCAATGGTGCCTCATAGCCTAAAAACTAACAAGTGTACAATTGCTACCCTTACAAGCAAATTAAGTGAGTTAAGTGGTAGATATAATAAGATCAAGTATAATTTAAAGGAACTTTGCCAATGAGCAGTGTAATAACAAATTATGTAGATAAAATGTCGTCTGAGTTTTTTACAACTGATTTGTTTCATGTTTTGTTTATCATTCGTTTGAATAGAATTCACATTTCTCTATACTAATCATTCACATGTATTTACTATATCTGTAAGTCACATATTTTCTCAAACTTGGAACTTTTACCTTCTTAGTAAAATAAATAATGGCATGGCATCCGCTATTTCGGCAGCTGTAAAATAATTTTCTGAGCCATTTCTAGTCCTCGAAGGACTCTTCTCTTTAGCAGTAACTTTTAAACCAAGACAACCTGATACCACATCAAGGCTACGGATAAGCGCTCTAATACTCCCCTAATATGTGTAGTAAACCGACTTGGAGAGGGTAGATGTTTGTTCAGTGAAACCAAGTATTCAGGGACCTGCTATTACGCAAGTTTTTCGAAGGATTTGCTTGGAATAGGCTTGCAATTGGTAGGATTTTGTGGCATCATTTTGAAGAAGTTAGAAAACCAGAAACAATGTAAACGGTTTTTTTCTTCTATGCAGGCTGTTACATGCAAACAGTGCTGCGGAGTATGATGTAAGCCACTTCTTGTCGGGATTTGCACGTTATCCTGGCTATATGCGGAACATTCATACAACATACAACGCTACCTGGGATGGCTGACATCCACGATTTAACGTCGTATGACTAGGAATTATTGTAGGGTTTCGTTGTCAGTAGATCAGATTCTGTGTTTGTTGGCTATCAAGCCTATCCTACCGCCAACGCTATGGGTCTAGTGTGGCATTCTCCAGGCCTGTCTGTTAAATTAGACTTTGGAGTCTAGAGAGACTCTGGGTGATTCCTGAAGGCATCCAACAGTTAGAGTACCCTAGCAAGCTCTGTCTGTTTAATTAGATTTGAGATTCTGGAGAAAGAGACTCCTGAGTGAAGCTCGCAAGCATCAGTTTCTTCTTTCCAAAGACGAGAAATCTCAGTCACAGTGTCACAGTACATGCGGTGCTGCTTCTTCTTCTTCCTGACAAACTGCCAGTCTATGATGTGTTGTCAGGCCCAAGCAATGCATGTGTTTGTTAAGTCTACAGTAAGGAGGCCCACAGACATCCTAATGGCCGCACGGCCTTGTTGGAGTAATTCTGCAGTAAGGCTGGACTAGTGGCTATTAATACATTTTTTCGCCAGGCTCAGGCTTTGGGTTTGAACCCACCATTCTTGCGGTCGATCGTGCACTCATGCTCTGATGGCTGCATTTCTGACACATTTTGCAATGCCGCAGTAGGATTTACATGCAATGAAAGTTCCACTAGGGCCCAAGTGTATATGCCACCCCATTACCTTTATAACCTGTATGCCCGGGTACCCAAGCTAGGAAAACCTTATTTGGACTACTAATTCTCATGAGTATACCCAAGCTATCCCATACCAGCCTCGAGTTGACCTGATTCGAGCTAATTGCTCGCAAAGCCGCCTCGTTAGTTGTCAGTAGAAAAGGTATTGAGTCTGAGCCAAACGGAGGAGAAAAATCAAATTATATTTTCTTACTGTAAAAATTACAGTTTTTATGAATTTTTTTTTAACTGCTATTTGACTTACTATAAATGTAGGGTGGAAAACCTGTACTGAAAAATACTTGAGTTTCCGGGTTGAGACCGCTTCGCTGGTTTGCTAAAAACTGGTACGGAAAACCGGTACAACACTTTAAAGTAAAACGTCATCATTCTCCCAGCCCTTTACAAAATAATTTTTCGGCAAAAAAGGTCTGAAATAAAAGTGCACCAAATTTTTAGAAAATGTTGGTGCCGAGAAAATTCCGAAATACTCAGAAACTTATTCAGTTTAGCCGCACTTCTGATTAAACGCACTTGGAATTTTAGCAATTATTAATATTATTATAGTCATTGTCGTTGGGTCCGCAAGGCTGGAAAGCAACATTTTCATGATAGCCTGCTTCATTTTGTGGTCGTCGACCGGTTTCGAGCGTTCGCTTTTCCTTAGAATGCCTTGTAAAACAGTGTGATAACACAAACTTGCATAGAGCAAAATCAGCTGTATGTAAACATAGAGCTTACAGTGATGTAAACAGAGGAGAGGGTAGGCAGGCCTACACGGAAAATACGAAATCTCTGATTATTACAATCCCTAATATAATATAAATAGACAGACTGTAAATTGAACTAAAATGCCACAGTAGGGAATAATAACAACTATCCTCAATCCTCAAAAAAGTAAATTTCCAATAGAAAAATTGTCTAAATAAAAAAGAGTTTTATGAATACAAAAAATCTAGAAAAAAACAATAAAGACGCACTTCGGTTGACGGGTTTGATGAAACCTTCGGACATAAACTGAAGATCAAATTTGCGATATTTTTGAAATCAGGAGACCTCAATAAGTATTTACGTTCAAAAATGAATTGCTCTAAGAGAAAGTGAAACTGGAGGCTTCTTATGAACTCCTGGAGTCTTGCATTGTCTCCTTTTGTGGGCTGAAAACAGGTTATTTTCCTGTCATTGCGTCTTCCTCTTGTTCGTCAGATTCCAAGGCAAACGAATAACCAAGGCCGGATATGCCAAGGTGGACTTGGAGCACTTCACTCTTTGTCTTCTTTCGATACGAACGGAACTATGAATGCTTGGGATGGAATGTACAAAGCCATTGAAGGTGCATTAAGCCACATGGCGCCGAATAGCCGTATTCACAAGGCGGGCTTTGGATGAAGAAATATTTGGGAAGGGAAGGACAACAAGTAGTAAAGTCCTTATGGTGGACTGCTGGTGGAGTGGCACTTTATGGGATTGCTTATCTTCAGAGCTTTTCTAGAATTCTAAAAATTTCTCGAAGAAATGTTACAATAAAGTGAAAATTACTTATATATGTAATGATGTTTTAAAGTCACAAGAAAAAGTGACCTTTCTAAAATAAAAATAAGAGAAAGTAAAAAAATCTGGTTTGAAACACTCACAAGACTTGCTCTTAATACATGTTTCAAATAAAAGTGATCCGTTTCTATCTATGTGGCAAGCATACAAGTTAAAGAAAATCGTTGTAACCGTTTTCGTGTAAATTCCAAAAAAGGTCAAAAACCTGTTCTGTGAAATCGCACTTCCGGTAAATCTATGTTCTTCAAATTTGGAATTCTGTCAATGCTTCTAATGAGTATTAATATTATGTAAGTGGTAAAACCATATATTAAACTGAAGTGGTACTTTAGAGAAAAGCATAACGCTACTGCCTCCAGAACCCCACAAAACAATTTTTCCGGGAAAATGTTTCAAATGAATGTGATAGCTAGATGTGTAGAGAGGATACCAAGTTTAAACAAAATCGTTGGAGCCGTTTTCGAGAAAATCATGAATAACAAAAAAAAAAATCGGTATAGTGGCACTTCCGGTTGACGGATTTTTCCTGAAATCTTCGTGTCTGGTGCGGTAATAGTGCCTAAATTATCAAGTTTGAACTTTCTGCAACTTTTCATTTTCGAGATATTCTGTTAACACAAACAAAACAAAGGGCAGACACAGACACACACACTCACAAACAATTTGCTAAAAACATTGTTTTAGTATTCAGGAAAATTTGTATTTTCGGTGAGAACTGAATTTCGAAAATCTGGTGCGATCGCTACACTTCCTCTTACTAGGAGTAACAGGAAGTAAAAATTTGGTGTGAAACACTCACACAGCTTTCTCTCCCTTCTATTAATATATTAATTAATATAAAATGACTAGATTTCTTTTATGCTAACATATATACATGCCCATATATTTGAAAATGTAGTGGTGCTGGTGGACAAGTACCAACTTACTAATCCCAAAGATAGGAAAGTGAAGAGGCCGCCAATGACTACAACAAACCCCATATTTATTTGAAATTTGACGATACAGATACCACAAAACTATCTAAAATCTTCGTATGAGAATCACACAAACTAAATTCGAATATCCTATTATTGTTCGGACTTGCTTATTTTATTCTTATACCCATACTCCATATTAGCTAAAACACATTTTTGCAAGGGTAAAATGCCTTGAGGGCCTCCATTATGTCACCTTGTTTAGCTTCGCTCAATGTTGTCTCTGTGCGGGCAAATGTATTACTTGTTGTTCCTTTCAACTAACTTCTTCTGCCAACATGAATTTCCGGGGAAATCTCAATTTTTAAATTTGGAAACGATCGCAACAGTTGTTCCCACAATTATAAAAGAGAAACTAAAAACCATGAGAAGCAAAGATAAAAGTTTGAACTTAGTACGATTTGAGTTAATGATATACGGGTTAAACATCACCAACTTCTAAAAATATTTTCTCTCATACTGTAGCCTCACAACATTTGTTTTCGTTGAAGCTTCAATGTTCGGGAATCTGATATACTCGTATTCTTATGCTTGCTGCAGTAAGTGCCAGTTAAATCATGCACTATCCGTATCAATAGAAGATCCAATTATAGTTACAGACTAATTTGTTTTAGGTTAAAATCACGAAGGCAGATAAGCGCGATTATCAACAAGGACCATATTGATGTGTATATATATATATCAAAAAATCGCTACATTGCAGGGGTATGACTTAAGCTTTTTTGTGATTCAAATGCGTAACGACTGCGGCCACCAAAGTAAGTGCAGGTTTGGCAAATGATGGACCGTATAATGGGTTGAGAAGGAGAGAGAATTAGAGTTAGGTAGCGAGAGAAATATAAAGAGACAGACTGGCTGAGTGATGAGAAGGTAGTAGATAGGTTGCTGACTGTTTGTAAACTGTACTGTTGTCGCTCTATTTATATGGAATGAACTGTACTTTCCTAGTTGGGCCTAGGTGGGGAGTAACTAAATTTTGATTCATTTAATGTGTTTCTCCGCTCTTCGGGTCCTATAAATCTTTAATGATTCAGATGCAGTAAGCCTAAGTCACCAAGAGCGGAAAAATTTTGACAATTGCTTGCCACCCTGATTTCGAGCGAGCTGACTTGCCATTAGGATGGTTGTAGGCTTGCTTACTGATCAAATCAAGCACGAGCAACGCAAGAGTGTGCAGGAAACAGTCTTGGTAGATTCTGCTGGGAAGAAAAGGAGAGGAGCCAGCATCAAAGGCTTGTTTGAATGCTAGTTGACCTCCTGCGAGAAGAAAAATTAACCTTTCAACCACTCCCTACTCCTGTTTTTTTTTCTTCAATAAGGACTGAAAGTGTACACTAAATGTACGGCCACGAGTGTCTTGGGGTCGCGTAGGCTATCCGGGCAACCCTCACTCTATTTATTTAATCTAAATGCCAAGGGGGGGTCTGAAATAGATATGAGAAAGACTCCAAAAACCGGCAAGCGCTATGTACGGATAGCGATCTGAACCGTACTGATCTAGAAATCAAGGACACAATCTTTTTCACGCACATTTCACTTTATTTCTACATCACGGGACACTACTCTACTTCTCTACAAGAAATACTTTCTTCAGCTAATAACCACACTAACTAATAACCAACACAACAGCCACATCATCTGCAGTGTTGCCAATTTCCTCGATCAGCTTGCCTTCATTATGGTCATCTAACTTGTTTACCTTCGCTCAATGTTGGATGTGCGGACAAATGTATTGCTTGTTGTTGCATTTCATCTAACTTCTTCTGCAAACTGAAAATAAAAACAAAGTAACAAGCATGAAAGCATTAAAAATTATAACCACAATATTACCTACCTTTCAATCTCTTCGTGTAACTTATTGTGTGTTGCAACTTCTTTCTCTGAAATCATAGTTATAAATATTGAACAAAATTCAGCTTTTAATATTCTGATATGAAGATTCATACAACTTCCTCTTCCTGCATCACTCAACTTCAAATAGAACATTTTTCTTAAACCTGGAATTTTTACTGCGAATTTTGTTGTCGTCAGTACCAGGAATCGTACAAATATTGAAGTGGCCTTTCAGAGGGAAGGTTATATGATCATTTTTTTCTTATATTATCAAACATTAAAAACAAAAGGAACACACTTGCTCTATAACTGGGATGCAATAAATTTTGAGAAATCAAAGTCCTTGCCCAAGTAAACAGTTATTGCGAACGTATCGTATGAGAGCAGTAGAAAATTTGGAAAGAGGAAAACTGCTTAAATAGATGATGGACTCCTCTAAACAGAACATCGCATCTTTGCTCAGAAAAAGAACAAGACAAAATAATTAACGTTTTTCCAGCGCAAAACAAGGCTACAACTTGGCAAAATGGCAGTGGGAGGGGAGACTTAGTCCTCGTCACCAAATAGCTAATCACACGCATGGGAAGGAAAATTAAGCCCGCTTATTAACTATCGTCGTTTAAAATAGAGATGGAAAATTAGACCCTTGTCCCTCTCCATGTGTGTTCTAAAGCTACCCACTTTCTTGCAAGAGTTGAATTAACCCTACATTATCCTGAAGCAGCCTATTACAATTTGGGTGAAACTTCGGTTTCACAAGACCATTGAAGAGGTCTCAAACGAAGGCCCAAGTGATTAGCCCTGCACACGCGGCAGCTCCCCAAATCTCTCTAAAAATATAGTCCCCGAAAAACAATGTTTCAGACAAACGTGATAGGCTTGAAGCTGAAAAAAAAGCTCTTGTGGACCACCGAGTTCTATTTAATGGATTTTGCTTGAAAGATTCATGTCGAATTCTATGATGATACCTTGACGGAATATTGAGTTTGAAATTCCTGCAACTTTTATTTTCTCTTACTGCTATAAAAAGGAAGTGGGGAATAAAGTGGGGAGTTCAGCAAAAGCATGTTTAGAGGCCGTTACTAGTTAATGTAATGGCAATTTAGCAGGCTTACGGAGGGAGGAAAGTTCAATAATGTACTGGGTGTAAATTTTGTAACAGAAGTTTGATTCTTCCTTGGTAAATTTGCTTTTTATTAATTATAAATGTGAATGTTTTTGCTTGTTTATTTCCATATTATTTGTAAAGTAATTCGCAGTTCTTTATTTTATATTTATTATGTGATTAGGTTGGATGCTGACTAATATTGTGCCAGCAATCGCGGTTATGCAATAAGGGTAAAAGGATAGGACTACAAACAAAACAGCCAATCTAATTCGCATGCGCACCAAAAGAGGAGAAATTTTACTCTCTCCGTAGGTAGTGAGGTTATACTTTGCTAACTTCCCTAGTGTATGCCTTTGTTTGCTGTTATTTATTTTATATTTGTGATATTTTTTTAACCACGTTTTCTTACGGAGTATTACTTTTTGTTAGGCAATTTATTACAGCTTTTTGAAGCGTACTCGGTAGAGAAATGGAAGAAATTTTTTGAATCTGTAAAGGAAATAGGAAGCATTGGATTAGCGATGTAACATTGACGAAGAAATCGATTATAATATAATCCATATAATCACATGGTGGAAATCCATCAAGTGATGAATATGAACATCAGGCGAGGAAGGTGAGGTGGACTAATTTGTTTTTTATAAATGCGCTTTGTTACAGTGGTAAAGTATTCAATTTATATCATATGGTTGACATATACCTAATTAAAATATGCACAGAATATTATTATTTATAGAGTTTTACAAGAAATATGAGTGTGTTGTTGCTTGTGTTCATGTTTATGTAAAATACAATTGTTGAATAATGTGTATTAATAAATTACAAGCATCGTATTTGGTGATTTTCATCTTTTTTTTTAATTCCTACTTCAAATAAATTCATTTTTTGGATATTCAACAAATGACCAACAGCTAAGATACGACACATAAAGGATAAAATTATGAAGAATTTTTGTTTCTCATATTACAGAACAAATTTTGCACATGCGACATGTATACATCATAAACAATTATCAAATATTTTTGAAATTCACAAACTACAAAAGGTAAATTTTGCAGGTTATAGTGCCGCTTGACAGCAACAGCTGGTATACGTAATGGTCTTGAGTGGGGCAAGTACTTCTTGCCTTATTTTCCCTCCAGGGTAATTTTGTTTGTGGTCCGACTATTAGACACTATACTTTTTGTTTGGTTAGGTTATTACCAAGGAAACCAAGGATTTACTGGGGCCAAGACATACCGCCAAATTTATTCCCTCCTTAACTAACGGGATTTGAGACATTGGCCGTTGTTATTCAAGCAAGCAAAACATTAGTTGGCTGGGGCCAAAGAAAAAACTGTTTATCTTTACAAGCTTTTTTTCTTTGGCCCCAGTCAACTAATATTTTGATGTGTATGCATAAATATATTTTCTCGTTCACATCGTTTTTCATCGGGCTTTCCTGCATTGGTGTTCTTCGGCTTCTCTTTCTTTTATTTTCTTTTTCCCTTCTGTTACGTTTAGTCCACCATACACAACTTGCTACACATATTGCAGTTTTTAGCCTTCATCAGCTTCCAGTCATTCCACATTTCATCTCTTTAAAAAGCATGAGCCAATTTTTTATTTCAATTAATTGATTGTTTATTTTTATTTCTTTTTGTACAATCATGCGTCTGATCGCCTTTATATTGAACCTCACTTTTCCATTCACCTGGTTTTTCCATCTTTGGGTATTTCAGTTTTCGGCTTAGATAATTATATTAAAGAAAAATAAAGATATTAAAATAAATTCTTTTACAAGTATTAACAGTTTCTCTTCCCTACAAAATGCATTCTCATGTAACCTTCTCTTCTATTTTTTCACGGATAGCTTTCGGAAGACTATTGTTTTTTTATATGTAATGTCAAGGCCATTTATCAATTACAATAATTATAATATCTGAAATAAAATGTTTCATACGAGATTTTTCGTTTCTAAGGTTTGTTTTTCACATTACTTCATATATATTATTTATCTTATGATTCTTAAGTCACCATGAATAGTTGTCTAACGAGGTGTCTCAGTAGGTAAAGTAATTTGTAAGATGTATATCTCCTTAAGCGATTCTTCAATCCTGGGATTCTAGCGATACATTTAATATATTTAGCTTATTATATAGCTATTATTTAGAAAAACCTAACGTTACAGCTCCTCTCAAACTCACCAAAAAAAAAAAAAAAAATTCTCTGGAAAAATGTGGCAAAGAAAAGAGACTGCCCTTTATGTGCCTCACAGTGGGCCAACTTCAAACAAGCTCGTTGAATCCATTTTCGAAGTTTATTCGCCATGATTTTGCTTTTTGTTATATTCACAAACACAGAAAGGTGCTACTGGTAACTAAGAACTTCTTTTTTGCAACTTAGAGAACTTAAAAAAGGAAATTTGGCACCGTCGCAATATTTCCTCTTACAGAGATGAGAGAAAAGTAAATTTGAACTTTCATTTGTTAAAGGGAATGAACCCCAAACAGAATAATTTGGTATATAATGTCCGTAGAGCTTATAAAATATTACAGAAAGAAAAAAATAATTATTGAAATAATAAACAAATAATTTTGGAAGAATATAATACAATATTCAAAAAGTAAACAAATTAATATTACTAAGGTCACTGCATTTGAACGTTAATATAAATTTTTAAAAATGTAAAGTTTTTTATTGAGTTAGATAGATATAAGAACATTAAGATTAAAAGAACAAATACGGAACCAGAAATTATATGAAAAATAGACAGATAAAGTGTGTGTGTGTGTGTGTGTGTGTGTATGTTTGTGAGAGAATTGTTAACAAAATAAAAAAATGATAATAAAATGACGATGTTAAATAATATTAGATGTTAGTCGTGTAGAAGGAATGGCTTTATAACCAAATATATTGCGACCAATTGAGCTCTTTAGGGTGTCCGTGTTTGTATTTAGAATGTGCTCATCATATAAAGTGTTATGTACCACATGTAAGAGTGTACTATAGTGAGTAGAATGCGCCCGGAGGTCGATATATTAAACGCAGGTAGAGTGCCCACATTAACTATCCCTGGAGACCGATGTATGTTGGTTGTCAATGTAAAGTGTAGTACATACTGTAGGAGGGCAAGTATGCCAGAATCCCTGGACAAGCGACTAGTCCAATAGCCAATATCACCGGCAGTACTACTGTCGGTCCAGTTAAGTAATGCAAGTTCTACTAAGTTTCATAATTGAATTTAGTAAAATTATAGATAAACTGGATCATCTTTACCGAGTCATTGCTATTGAATAAGAAAGTGGGAGTAATTGTTGGACAGCCAAGAAAACCATGTTTTCAATCTGCGGTATGATTTAAACGGTACATTTTACAAATATCTTTACAAGTTTAGAATAACTGTATTTGAATCCATTGTAATTTTGATAACGTAAGTTTTAAATTTGAGTTAGTCATAATGTTGAGTGAAATGAGTGAAGCAGATCTAATGTATATCTAATATAGAATTAAAAATATTGATAGTATAATCAAATCAACTTTTATTATTAATAAAGGATGGTTAACAAAATTAATTTTTAATTAAAAAAAAATATGATAATAGCTACTATTAATTGATACAAATCTTAATCATAACAGATGCAAATCTTTTTTGATTATAAACTCTTGATCTCAACCGATCAAAATCTTTTATTAATTACAAAACTCACGATGTGATACTGAAGGAACCTTCCCCTCCAGCCACACTGATCTTTTCTATAAACAATATCAGAGAGACTGATTCCTGAATGTGAAATTTAATTTGGAAACCTGCTGTATTTAAAGGAAATCGTTGCAGCCGGTTCCGAGAAAATTCCCCCCAAAATAAACAAACGAATTTTGTAAATTCATATTTCAGGTTCTCGAATTTGGAATTCTAGCAAATCTTTCAACAAACCTTAACGTTATGATACATTACAATGATTGTGGCACTTCAGACGTTGCAGTTCCCCAGAATCCCCCCTCCACCAAATAAATGTGCCTAGAAACTGTTTCCAATATAAGAGATAGGGCATTTATTTGGCTAGATAATATGCAAATTTTACAGAAAATTGTTTAAGAAACATTTTAGAGAAAATTGTGAAAAAAATATAATAAAATCACAATTCCGGAGTTTTTGTCCGAAACTTTACATAAGATGCGTTGGCGATATTTAAACGAGATATCAATTTAAGTCTTTCTATGAATTTTAGTTTTAAAGATATTTGATATTTGATTACATACACATTTTCTCTTTCACACAAGCACATTCAAAACATTTGTAAAAACACATTTTCGGGCTCAGGAAGCTCAAAATATGTTTTTCCGGTTTGAACATTTGATACAATCGCAATACTTCCTTTTAGAATAATAATAGAAATTAGCAATAATTGCCTATATATTTCTCAATTTGGATTTATCGTTTTTGGAATTTCCATTTATAGAAATTAAAGAAATAAAATGATTAATTTTTCTATATTTATTTTAACAAACTGTGGAACAGGCAAGAATAAATCAATCTGATATAAAAGTAACATATGAATAAGTAGTTAACGGATATTGAGAGCACTATCACTCACTATATACGTAGTATACTACATGATTCACAATAATCAAAACCTAACAGAAAACTGATAACAATATCCCCTTGTTTTACAAATTATAAAACATGGTGGCCAATACACATACCAAGCAACTGTTTGGTCTTTAAATCTTTGTACATCTTGGCCAGCTGATCTTCAGTTGCATCAGAATGTTCCGAAATGCCATGTTTCAGCAGGAACAGCTTCATTTCTTCACCACGGAGGCCATGCCTAAGACCATTAAAACAACATAAATGCTCACTTAATATACCAATAGATGACTTTATTGTATTGGTGGGCGTCGCGTGTTGTACTATGATTATTTTGGATATTCCAACTGTCCTAAAATACGCTTAGATAGCCGAAAAGTAATCAACGCTTTCAGTAATAAAAATTTCGGGATAAGTAAACAAAGTCAAACCAAAATCTTATTTTTAGCTTTTTGGGCTTTATGTTTGCAAAAAAGATTTGATAAAGAAGTATAAATCTTTACAAAAGTTCTGGAAGGAGAGCGGGCATTTTCCACTTTAAATAGGAGCAATACTTACTAATCAAAAATAATAAGGGCAGATTAAATATTAAAAACCTAATAAGCTTAGACTTGCTACACTCTCATGAAAATGTCATTTCGCAGTAACTTTCCGCGTGAAAAACTCACAAAACTCAAGACAGTATCTAATCATAAGTTTAACCATTTGGAAAACAGAAAGTGCAGGATTTATCCAGCTGCAGTTTTCCTTTTTAGACAACCTGTTTTAGTTCTTACTGAACAATCTGCAAAGTCAATTTTCTACAGATACGGAATATGATTGGCTCGGAAAATTGTTCAGTAAGAAACCGAAACGATTGAGAAACTAAACAAATCTGGTGTGAAACACACACACTACTTTTTGTTATTGCATTTTAATAGTTATAATTGACAATATTTCTTTCATTTCAGAATTTGTGCACACATAAAGCTATTAATATTATATAGATGATAGTATACGCTGAAATGCTAGTTGAGTGAAAAGCCTATGACGGCAGCCCTCTTGCAGGACCCTTTTAAATGAATTTTCCAGCAAAAATATTTCATATAAAAGTGATAGTCCGCAAAATTGAAAGTGTGATATGTTGAGTGATATGAATGCAAAATTTAAAGAAAATCGCAAAAAAAAATTGAAAAAATCCATTCGGTAAAGTAGTATTTCCGCTTGACCGATTTTGATCAAAACCCTTACGGTTCGCGGCTAAACGAACATGAAGTTTCTGTTTTCTCTGATTTTCCGTTTTTGAAATATGTTGACACAAACACACACAGAGAAAAAAAGCACTTTTCTAAAAAGCACTTTTTCATACTCAGAAAACACATATATTTCCGGTGAAAACTCAATTTCAAAACAATTCCCTTGTACAACACTAAGAGAAAGTAAAACTGTGGCTTGAGAAATCCTGCATTTTCCTTTTCTCATGTTTAGTTGCGAGACTATATCGGTAATCCTATCTATCAACAAGGTCTGAACTGCGAGACTAAAATCAATCAAACAACGAACCAGTTCATAAAATCATCGCCTGGAAATCAGATTAATTATCTTTATATAAAACTAATACGGTGCCCCATGAGAGCGGCAAAAATTATTGCTCCTGTTCTTGAGTAAACCCCTAAAAGCTGTAGAAACCATAACTATTACAGGTAATACAATTAAGTTATCAAATAGTCAACAACAGTCGAAAAAAAAAAATTCATTCTAAAAACCTTGCAGTAAATACGGACTACTGTTTGGCCAGTTTTCTTGAAACTCGTAATTCCTGCAATGCTTTTAATATAGTTTAATGCTGTTGATATAATTACATTGAAATAGCACTTAAGAGGAAAGCTTATCCAGAGCCCCTTATAATAAATTTTCCCTGGAAAATGTTTCAAACAAAAGTGACAGGGCTATATGTTTGGGCATTCAGAAAAATTACGGTTACTAGATTTTTTACCCTAAAACTACAGAGACAATATTTTCTTAACCCCAGGGTCTCATAACCCGTATACGGGTATATAAAATTAATTGAGTTTCATAAACAGATCCATTCAACGAATTGAAACAATATAAAAATTATTTGAAACGATCATAATATTTCTTACACACTGGGGTGCCACAATGGATCCACTGAGGTCGCGGGGGTGCAGGCTTAACCCCCACGGAATCTCATCTATAACACTAGATGCAAAAGTACAATATCTGGTGTAAAATGCTTACATGATTTCCTCTTATGGCTTTTCGCTAATTCTCATTGACAATTTCTGTTGCACATTTAAATTGTCTTTTCAGGTGCTAATAAAGTAGACATTATGCCATTACTACTGTATAGATAGAGGGATAGCACATTGTGAACCATCTTCAGAGAATGTAGAGTATGCACTACGTATGGTAGTAGGGTAGGCAGATATTTAAACAAAAATACAAAGGGAGGAAGTAATTGTTATTAAATGTGGGTGGTGGGGGATTATACATGTTGGTATGTAGAGCATATGGACTAGCTAAAGTGGTTTGTTTATGGCCAGCATCCAGCAAACTTGTCATTTTTGAGCAAAAACCAGAATAAAATCAAAAAGCTATTCGGAATAAACGATTGTTTAAAAACTAATAATTTTAGCACCTAATAAAAACGTGGTAGAAATTGTAAACCGTATTTTGTGCTCAACGTACTTTGTGCTTAACCGTACTTTAAAGCTGAACATTGCAGCTTCCCCCTCCCACCCAAATCAATCTTCCTGAGAAAATGTTTCAAATAAAAGCGATAGGATGCGATGTTTTAAATAAAATCGTTGGAGCTATTTTCGAGAAAAGTCACAAAAAATAAAAATACAAAATTCACTAAAGTCGGGACACTTCTGATTTTAACTGAAAGCTGTGTGTATGACCAATGGTATACCTAAACGAAATATAATGTTTCCTGCGTCCTGAGATATTTGTTCACACATACTCACAGGGAACCTTCGCAACAAAACTTTTCCACAAATTCGACACGATCACAATACTTCTTAACGCAATAAGAGAATATAAGAAATAAAAAATCAGGTGAGGATTAGTAACAATGAAGTAGTCCCAATTCTTGATTATTGTATACTTTTCTCGAAACGTTCTTACCTAAGGAGATCATCCGTTTACAATATGAAAATAATCTTTATAAGATGAATGTTAAAAAGTAATGATGTTGCACCAAAACTTTACATAGAAACAATTATGAAAAATAGTTAATTTGAAAACAATTTTATAAGAACTCATTAGGTAAAAACTATTCAAAAATGTACAATGTAACAAGTAAACCATTGTCTGTTCATCATTATTGTAAGACAATTATTTTTTCAGGACTGAGATGACCTCTTTATGTCAAAATGTCTCGAAAAAAATATAACAAGAAACAAGGATTGACAAGTTTCATTCTTCACTAAATAGTTCAACATCCACTCCTCAGAATAGAACAAACAAACCAGTATAATAAAGTGCTAATATTTTGACATACCTTTAAAATGTAAGAACCACTAAGAATTTCATATATGTTATCGGAATGCATTCTGATAAGTAACTAGCAGTGGAAAGAGGCGAAAATGGAAGGTGGGGGAATGGTCCGATGCGGGTGGTGGGAGAATATTGGAATTTTAATGGGCCTGGGCTATTTAGATTTAACTTCATTTTTTAAGGGAATAAAATTTAAAAAAGAAAATTTATTACATCTTAAAGCTCTGGAATGAGTAAAGAAGGGCGGGGCTTTAAAACAGTGGAGGAGAAATGGGTTGTACAAGAATATGTAAGGATTCTGCGAGGAGGTTTTTGTTGCGCTTAGGCTGACTTGTGAGGATGCATGGAGTGCGTAGATCAAAAAAGACTTAGGGAACTTAGTCCTGTAAGAGGATGTATTCTGATCATTTCCAATTTTCAATATTGACATATCATATAGGTAATGCACATTTTGAATAGGGGTTCTTTTTTACTTTTTTTTTTGTGAATGTCTGCAATATGTTTATGTGTGAATAAGGTATCTCAAAAATGAAATATCACAGAAACTGAAATTTGATATTACTTTTTTAGGTAACACCATGGGATCAAACAAAAAGGTCTCCAGTCAACCAGCTAGTATTATATCTTTCCTTAATAATTTTTTTTCCCCAGTTTATCGCGATTTTTCAAAATTAGCTGCATCGATTTTCATTATAATTCAAATATGTACTAACTACAAACATCTTTATCACTTTTATTTGAAACATTTTGAAAAGAAATACTTGGAAAATGGGAAGCAGGAAAATTTAGTTTTGGGGGATTATGTTAAAGTGCAAGAATAATCTCTGTAAGTATTACAACAAACAGGTGTTCCCTTTTACCACTACATTAATATCAAGTACATTAAATAACTATTACAAATCCATGTTTGAAGACAATCGGTTTACCCAAGGTGCGACTTCACCCAACAGGTTTCAAGCTTTTCGGCTTTTTATGGAAAACAACTCCAAGTTCTATAAACTTGGAATACTTAATGCAAATATATATGTATATAATCTTATCGCTTCTACTTATAACTTCCGTAAAGCAAATATTGCTGGGGGTTCTGGGGAAACTGAATTAGGCTCAACTTTTTAAACAAATGTTTTGCTAGGTGCTGACAGAGGGCGTTTCCGTACAATATAATATGTTTTTGTAAACTTAATGCCCCTAAAAAAAAAATTAGTAAAAATTACACGTCTGAAGAAGATTTGTCGATTAGATTGTAATAACCATACTAAGAGTATGTTGTGCGGCAGTTTACGCCAGACTTCTGATGGAAGGGATGGTTAGAAAGATAGCGAAGGAGATGTCCAGAATACGCTGGTGTGGGGTACTAATTGTAGGTCAAGGAACTGTCTGGATTCCGACTGATGATAAGGGAGAGAAAGGGAAGTTGGTTGTTCTATTCTCTACCACTTTGTATATCACATTTATTTTGGAGTTTAATTGATAAAGATAGAGGAATATCTGAATTCATTAGATATAATATATCATCATTATATATAGAAATGGGGGACCCTGTTATTGCAATTACTGTGTAACTCTGACAGATCTTTTCCAAACTTGGAATTGTTACTAAAAGTCTATGACCACACCATTTAATTTCTGTGCGTTTTTTTTTTCTTAATCCTCAACAGTACTTTACTAAATTAAATGCTAGTTTACTAAAACTTTCTCATTAGGTAACCCTTTTACTTTCAGTTTATGCTTGTATCAACTTGTGGAAAGATCTAGGCGATTTGTGAGCGATTTAAAAAATCACCTACTTGAATCTAGAAATTCGGGCGATTTTGCGTCACTACTTTAAAAAAGGCTGCTGCCATAAACGCCGCTTCCGAAATTAATGAAGTAGAGAGAGAAGGCAGGAATAGAGAAGGGAAGTACAGATCACGGGCAGCACAGATTTGGTTTAAAAATTAGAAGAGGGTGATACGAGCCTGGAAACTAATCTCTATCGAGGACGTCCTCTTTGCTTAGATTCAGCTGTAGAGATGGATCCTTGCACCAGCACAGAAACTTACAGATGAATTAGGCGTGTCCCACTCAACCATAAACTGCCAGCCGTCATAGTTCCCAGAAGCTGCCGAAAAATCCACATCAATCCACGCCCCAACTGGCCGCACGCCAAGTTGAATTCTGTAAAACCCTTCTTCAAAACCCGAATGATTTTCGTTTCATCAAACGAATTATTACTTGTGATGAAAAGCCGGTTTATTTCGACAACGAACAAACGGAAACAATACATTAGATCAGGCCAACCTTGTACCGTACCCCGAAGAGAAAGATTTGAGCAAAAAGTGATGCCGGGCGTGTGATGGATCTAAGAGGGGTTATTCATTTTGAGCTTGTTCCTGAAGATCGTGCGATTACATTCGAACTCTACTCTACTCAGCTAGAACACATACACTCCGGTTTAGCTGCAAAATTCCCTCTTGAGTTAAT
This sequence comes from Triatoma infestans, assembly GCA_011037195.1. Lineage (NCBI taxonomy): Eukaryota > Metazoa > Arthropoda > Insecta > Hemiptera > Reduviidae > Triatoma > Triatoma infestans. The sequence continues at coordinate 82,859 of JAAEAF010000147.1, read as the reverse complement.
TGAGAATGTGTACTTCAACAAGACAATGCAAGGCCGCACACTTTATGTAAAACATTCTTAGTAATTGAAGATTTGAATTTGAAGATTCTCTCTCACCCGGCTCACAGCCCAGACCTGGCACCCTCTGATTACCATGTCTACCGCTCCGTAACCCACTGTCTAGACGGTAAAAAATTTAAAATTACGTAGGAGGTGAAAACGGGATGTTTCGCCATTTTGCCTCCAAAGATAGCTCAGATATCGGAAGGACATTGAATTGTTGGCTTACAGATGGTTAAAATGGTCAGACGGATAGAAAATGAGCTTGTTACATCATTATATCGGAGGTGGAAAATTTATTAGTACATGTTACTTTTTAAAACACAAGGAGCACTACAGTGCAAGACTTGTGGCAGTTTATAGGTGAGCCCAATTCAAAAACCCCTTAAAAAAAGTTTTTCTGGAAAAAGTATTAAAATTTGGGTCAGTTAGCAGCGGGGGTTTAAAGAGAATCTAATGTGAAACATTCACACGGACTGACTCACTCTGCCATTATTATAACTGTAACAGACAAATTTTCAATATTTACTAAAGTTTAGTTTGGCTTGCATTACTGTTTGGGGAGGATGCTATACTCTGTTGTCAACTCCTGACAAGGCTTTGTAACAGTGGTTTATGTTTAAACGTAAATCGCAGGTCCCCGCAAACCTATAAAATCTATTTTCCCGGAAAAATTATTTGCAATAAAAGTTACAGGTGTATCTGTAAAGTGCAACACCCAAGTTTAAAGAAAATCGTTAAAGAAACTTTCGAAGAAATTCCCCTAAAAACCGATTCTGTAAAGTCACACCTCTTGGGGAGGGGGGGGATCGATTTTCATCAATTTGAAATTCTAGCCAATCAATGTCAATGTATTTTATATTTTGACTATTCTATTTGCAACCTATCTTTTTTATTTGAAACGTTTTTCTTAAAAACTTGATTTTTCGGGAGCCCTCAGGGAAGAAAGGTTCTTAGATATAAGCTGCTCACTAAGCTGCCATTCAGTACAATGTGTAGTTCTGCCACCTCATTATAACATCTTATTATATAAATAGCACTTTAGAGGGAAGCTTACAGTTGCTCTTCCCCAAGAACCCCCACCAAAATTAATTTTTCTAGAAAAACGTTACAAATAAAAGCGATAGATATTTTTGTGTTTAGATAGTAAACGAAGTTTAAACAAAATCGTCAATTTTTTTTTTTTTAATCAACGCCCACCTCTAGCCTTTCGGCCATTCTTCGGCGAGCAGCCCAGTACAGCGTTGCTTGCCTCAAGCAACTATCTGAAGATGTAAGGGAGACGTCTGCAAGTCCTGGGCAGAGAGCTAAGTGCTCCCCTGTCATTTCAACGTTATGTGGCATAACGGGCAGAGAGGGGAGGCAGCGACTCCTATCCTGTGCAGATGATTCTGCAGGTACCTATGGCCAGTAATCATGCGGAAGGTAGCTACTCCTACCGCTCTTGGCAAATGGGCAGGGAAAAATCGTCAAATAAAATAGGTCTTCGGGAAATAGGACCGGGTAGCTTGTAAACCGACGTTTCGCCCATATTACAAAAGGCTTCTTCTACAATAGCCCACTCTAACACTGTTGAGCCGATCCACTTTAGAGATGACACTACCCTGAAGGAGCCTATTTATAATATGGCCGAAACGTCAGTTTACAACAAACCACTGATGGGGTCTCGACCCGCAGCCTAAGTGTTCTACATGACAATGAGCGCGGAATCGTGAAAGATTATAAATTATCAGAATCATTTCGAGAGAAACGCGAGATCTCAACAGAAAAAGTTCAGCAAAGTCGCACTTCCGGTGGACGGATTTTGTTCAACTTTACTGCCAGATGCGATAGATGTCAGATTTTTCATTTTTGAAAGATTTTGCTCTTTCTCTCTCTCTCACACACACACACACACACACACACATTCATAAAACCATTTTTTCGAACTCAGGGCACCACAGAATATATTTCCGGTGTAAACTCAATTTTTAAAAAATTTAAAACAGCAAGAGAAAGTAAAAAAAAAAAATCATCCCCAAAAAGGCAGGCTATAAGTCACAAAAAATTTGCTTAACCGAACTGCTTAAATATGGATATCTAGCAAAGCACTAATGACCCTCCTTAATTATTATTATATGCGTGATCAAATCGTAGATTGTACTGAAGATTGGACTTTAGAGAAACACTTAATCCACCAAAAAAAGTAATTTTCCTGGACAAAAAGTTGTGTAGCTGATAGGTGAGTATAAGGAAACTCATCGAGAAAGTAAAAAACTATTCAAAAAGTCACACTTCGTGGTTGCAGATTTTGAAACCTTCCTGTCTGATGCCATGGTATCTAAAAAACTAAAAAGAATATCATTTGATCGTTTTTTTGAGAAATATTTTATTCACAAAAACATACAGCCAGACAGAGAGAGGAGCGAGAGGCAGAAACCTTCGGGAAAATCTTTTCGTTTTCTTCTTACAACAGACAAAGGAGATCTATCTCAAAATTTATATGCTTCCGCTGAAAATCTATTTAGAAAATTTGACCTTCCTTAGTACAGTAACAGAAAGTAATAATAATATATCATTAAATAATTGTGATATCAATTATGGGTTGGGCAAAGTCTAAAAGAGATCATTTAACGATGATGTGGTCTGGACAGGAGCCCGACAACCCGCTCATGGCTAGCATATCTTTCTTAGACAAACAATATTACCTCTTACGGTTTTTAAAGAAAGTAAAATGGTTTTGGAAGCTGAATTATGTCCTTTTACAACACAAGTTTTAATTTATCCTAGCTCACGCAATCTATGCAGGTTCCGGATTCATAAGAGTTTGTTAAATTTTAATGAATTTTTTTTTTCTCTCGAGAAGGAGCGAAAAGCCGGAAGTCTGCGAGAAAAGTTTGCACCACCAAGTAATTATCCTTTTAAGTACACACTATGGTTCTCTAATATTGATTTAGCGTTAAAAAAAAAATTAAATTAATTTTTTTCACTTTTTAAAATGATTTTAAAAACAGTAGTTACGTTCGGCCGTTGTTATTGAAACAAACAAAATATTGGTTGACTGGAGCCAAAGAAAAACCTTTTATCTTTAAAAGGTTATTCAATAATGGGATATTAAAAAAGATATTGCTTCAAAAAAAAAAAAAAAAAAAAAAGGACAAGTAATGCTAATCAGATGTACAGGAGTCTTTGTTATTAAGTCAGTCAATATCCCGGCCAAATTCACCAACACTACTTATACTGCAATATCACACAGCACCACCTCAAAGGCCCTGCAGAGAAAGATGATGTTGCAGTACACATCAATCATCTACTCTTGAGTGCCCTCACCTCATCACGCCACATTTCACAGTGAAGGTCACCCAAGGACACCCAACTGAAATATTCACACCACTTTCAATTACCGCCATTATTAAAATTCTAACAGACAAATCTTCTTCAAACTAGAAACTTCTTCAAACATAGATACTAAGGTTTGTGTAATTGTTGGTTTCTAGGGCTTAAGGACTATCTCAATGTGACTACATTATTTAGCAGCCGCCTCTAGTCATATCACAGCAATTTATAACGTCAGTTTAAAATTAGATCTAACACCCTGGATTCCCCAAATGTCCCACTAATGCATTTTTTGTAGAACGAAAAATTTTCAAATGAAAGCAATTAGGATATAATACGCAGTAAACATTTCAAGTTTAAAGAAAATTCTTGAAGCCGTTTCCTTGAAAACCCATTTTTGTAAAGTCGAGCGATTTTCTTCAAACTTGGAAATCCACCTCCTCCATCTTTAGTGGCAACTGGATAATGCTGGACAGGCAGATTGGCAAGATAAAGCTGCCGAAATGTAATACTCCGTGCATATTTGTCGGATGCACGAATGCCGAACATCATGAAAGCTCATCCTTTGCGAGAAAAGGCCCAAGATGCCTGTCTAAGATTCTGGATAGAAAATACTGAGAACAATTAGTAGTATAGGAAAGAAATCCATCGGGAAAAATGAAAGCGCGGGAAACAATGAAAGGGGCTCGTTTGATCAGAGGTTCCTTACGCTGAAAGAATGAGGGAGAGAAGAAGTAAATCTAGTAATGCATTTAATGTACTTTAGTATTGTACATTTTACTGAAATGTCACTTTAGAGAAAAGCTTAAATAAATCACCACTCGGAAAAGTAAAAGTGCTGGGTGGTATTGGTGTTAAATTCGTGGAAAAAATCACCGGGAAAAATAAAAATTTGAGTGGCACATCAGTTGACAAGGTTTTTATACTAATACTTCTAAAAGATACGGAATATCAAGTTTTGAGTTCCCTACGATATTTTTTGGGAAAGTAAATATTATAAATTAAAAAGATTAAATAAAATAACTATTTACCTGGCCAAAATTGATACAATCAGTTCGTGATCTTTCTTTTGTACAAGACTTTGTTCTTTTTGTTCCAATTTTCTGGACACTTTTTTACATTTACATTTGTTAAACATCACGACTCCAAGTCGTAAAATATATTCATAGAAACCATATTTCCGTTTTGGAGCGGTCAAAATTCTCTTTTCTTCTGCTCTCTCAAAACCGTATACTAATACAGCAACGAATAAACTCTAAATAATTAACAAACAAGAAGAGAGTTTGCAAATTGTATTCAATTATAATAATGAAATGTGTTAACAAAAAAATTGAGAAATTAAACAAAATTGGAAGAAAAAACTTACAAGAAGTAATATAATGAAAACAAAAATGAACAATGATAAAAAGATTGGTGCCAGAATAGGTCTATAATAGTTGAGTTCCTCGTAGAAATAAAGGCCTCCTACCGGAATGGTGAGCAAGGTAAGTATACTGTTTCCCACTGAACTGAACTCTTCGATCTGAAAAATAAATTTATCTTCATTCTTTATATATCATTTAGTAACCGGGAACAGTTAATTCAACCACTCGCCAGCGCATTCTACTGACTATTTTTACAAAACTCCACCAGTCTGCGAACTAGCCTAACATAACTAATAATAGTTTATTTACACTTTTTAAATATATTTTTTGCTAAATGTCACTTATTGCTTTTGAGGAAGTATTAAATCATGTCAAATTTTCGAAATTTAGTGTTCACCGGTAATAATAATTTGGATTCCCCTCAATATATGAAAAACATTTGGTGTGAACAGTCACACGATTTGCTCATACGCTAATTAATAACATAATGAGTTACTTCAATATATTCACCTTCATTAATTTTAATTTGTTTTATTGTAGAGACTATGTACAAAATGTGTACCTTTGATAATGACATGCTCTGTGTCAAAAGTAAGGAAATGGTAACTAAATAAAAGTTTTTGCAAGGCTATTAACTAGTTGGTTATACAAAAAGCCGTATTATGGGGTTTATTCAAATTATTATAGGATAAGAGATGAAAAACCAGTATCTCCTCTACATTTATAATAAGAACTAGGTGAGTGAAAAGGCCAAGTTTTATGATAATGTGCCAATTATAATTGTAAAGATATAGTATTTAGAGGAGGTTGTATGAGAACTCTATTCTCAAGCGGCAAGTCAGTTAGTATGGCCGAAAAAGCATTCGGATTTGGATCTATCCGACAGTGGCTATTTTCAGACGACAAGATATTATGTCAACCGGATATGTTTCAGAGCTACTGTGATCCTAGCCTCCGTTAGCTGTTGTTTGTCCCCGACTAAGATAGCTTGTGTTAGTAATTCGCGCTGATTTTGATGGGGGTTCAGGGGGAGGGACGAATGTAATTCTTCTATAGAATACAAAGGTGAATAAAAATAAAAATCTGGTGTGGAACACTCACACAACTTTCTCTTACTCCAGTTCTCAAAATTATAACTGACAAATTTTATAGTTTGTGTACCAAATTTAATAAAATTCGTCGAAAACTGAAAAAACTGTTCAGTAAAAGCACACTTCCGGTTTACTAATTTTCTTGAAACTCGGAAATTTGGCCATCTATTTCTTTCTAATTAATTTTGTTTGGATGATAGAATTGTATAATCAAGTATGAGCACTTTAGAGAAAAACATAACCTCGCCCCTCCCCTAAAAGTGCCCTTAAATGAATTTTTCCAGAGAAATGTTTTAAATAAAAGCTGTACATCTTTGTATGTGTAGTTTATATATAAAGTTTCAAGAAAATCGTAAGTAGCCATGTTTAAGAAAATCGCGAAAAAGTGCAAAAATCAATTAGTAAAGTAAACGCACTTCCAGTCATCCGATTTTTTCAAACTCGGAATTTCAACAACATATTTATTTCTCATTAACATTATTTAGATGACAGAATTATCTAATAAACTGAAATAGCACTTTAGAGGAAACCGTAACCCCACCTCTCCCCCAAAGGTACCCTTAAATGAATTTTTCCGGAGAAATGTTTCAAATAAAAGTTGTAGCTACTTGTATGTGTATTTGAGTAGACATGGTGAAGCCAGTTTTGAGAAAATCGCCCAAAAGTAAAATAACCAACTAGTAAAGTGGTACTTCCGGTTGAGGAATTTTGACAGATAACATAGTGTCAGATCCCGTGGTGATACCTAAACGGAATATCAAGTTTCAACTTTCTAGGGTTTTTCGTTTTTGAGCTAGGCTGTACAGGGACATATGCACACACACACACACACACACACACACACACACACTCACACCCACACCCACACACACCATTTTCTAAAAACCACTTTTTTGGACACTGGACCCCTAAACAGATATTTCCGGTGAAAACTCAATATCGAAAAATTTGACACGATTACAATACTTCCTCTTACTAGGAGTAAGAGAAAGTAAAAAGCCAAATTTAGGACTATGAATAGTAAAGGGGAAAAATCCGATGTGAAACACTCACATTACTTTCTCTTGCTGCAGTTCACACAGATCTGGGTGATAAATTTTCTTTAAATGTTCGCTGGTCTTCAGTTTTATATCAACTGGAGAATTTAATAATAATAAAAGTGACTCTTTTGAGGAAACCTTTACTCTCCCCACCCTCCTCCAAAACTTCTTTAAATGGACTTTCTCGGGAAAGTTCGCAATAAAAGTGATAGAGGGGGGAGGTCTCCGTATTCATAGTTAGTGTAATAAATTTAATGAAATCCGTCGTGTTTTTATGGATAAAACTGTAGAAAATTGAAATAACTTCATTTCTTCACAACTTTTCTTCAATTTCAGAATTTTGACAACGTATTCAATTCTAATTAATATTATTTAAATGATAGATTTGTATAATAAAGTAAAATAGTATTTTGGAGGAAAAAATAAATCCGCTCCTCTCACATTATTTTTGTAAATGTAGACGAAATTTAAAGAAAATCGCGAACAAACTGATAGAAATAAAAATAAAGCACTTCCGTTTGATAATTTTTGGCAAAATCTTTGGTACAGCTACAATGAGACTGTTCGGTAAAAACTTTGTTTTGGGTAATTAGGAGACTTGAAAGCCTCTTGTATCTCCTCCAATCAGAATCCAATTTGATATCCAGATGAGGAAGTAAAATATGAAGGAAATTTGTCAACTAGAACTATTCGAAGTGCAGTAAGAGAAATTCAGAAAGAAATTTTCTTAAAACAAATAATTGTTTTACGCAATAAAATGAAATGAACTCGAAAATGAGGGAAAAATACTTACATATACTCCAAAGAAAAGATGTGCGCCCAATGAGAAGCCAATCAACAATATGAATCCCATTAAGGTGAGGGCCAATAAGCGTAGTTTAGACTAGGCAGAAAAAACATTTCAACACCAATAAAAATCTTCATATATAAATACAATAAAAAAAAAAAAATCGTATGAACGATAAAACAGCTACGTCCTTACCTTGCCAATAGCTATGAACAGGACTGCAATCGTAGTGCACATGGCAAAAAATTTAATTACTTTAATCCAACACAATACTAGTATAACACCTAATAAACCATAAAATACTTTTTGTATTAAAGCCAACATGTCAAAACTGCCATACTTGTCGTCATCAATGTTTTTCACTAATTCCGGCAGTTTTACTTGAACTTCAAGTTCTCTGATAACTGCTACAATGACAAGTAGAATAAGTAGCTGCAACATAAAACTGAAATTAACAAATGTATTGTATACACAGATTTTATTAACAGTTAGACAACTTTGAAATAGTTGTTTGTTTTGTTCTGTTTCGTAATAGAAAATTGATTTTGCTGATCACTGAGATTGTTGTGAGTGTTGAAGATATTGAGAAAAGATGTAATATGACAACGTTTCGACAGAATTTCCTGTTTTTTAGTCATTATCAGAAAGGAAGTTAAATCGCGGAAAGATGTATGAAGAAAATGTTGCTATAAACTCCCAAAATTAAAATCGGATGTATGGTAGATAAATAAATAAATAACTCTTGCTTTTTAATTTGTACTATATATGATTCACAATAAAAAAACTCAATGATAATAGGTAGGTGTGCGAATTTTAAAGAAAATCGTTGGAGCCGTTTGCGAGAAAATCACGAATAAATGGAAAAACTTTCTCTAAAAAATCCCCATTTCTGATTTAATCGATTTTCTTCAAACTTAGTGTTTTTTTATCTTTAATTTCCATTATATGCTTAATAGAAACATACGTTATTATGTAATAGTGCATTAAAGAGAAGCGTGATGCACCGGTCCCCTACAACCCCCCCAAAAAACCAGGGGGGGAGTTTCACATAAAAAAGGGAAGGTGAATGTGAATGTAGTTATTATGCGAATAATAAAGAAAAGAAAAAAAAAATGTGGTGTGAAACACTCACACAACTTTCTCTTACTTCAGTTTCCAAAATTATTATTGACAAATTTTATAGTTTGTGTACCAAATTTAATGAAATTCGTCGAAAACTGAAAAACTATTCGGTAAAAGCGCACTTCCGGTTTACTAATTTTCTTGATACTCGGAATTTTGGCCATCTATTTCTTTCTAATTAATTTGATTTGGATGGTAGAATTGTATAATTAACTATAATAGCACTTTAAAGAAAAACATAACCCCAACCCTCCCTTAAAAATGCCCTTAAACGAATTTTTCCAGAGAAATATTTTATATAAAAGTTGTTGATCTTTGTATGTGTAGTTTATATATAAAGTTTCAAGAAAATCGTCGGAGCCATGTTTGAGAAAAAGTGAAAAAAATCATATAGTAAAGTGGTAAAGTAAACGCACTTCCGGTCATCCGATTTTTCAAACTCGAAATTTCAACATTTAATCCTCATTAACATTATTTAGATGACAGAATTGTCTAATAAACTAAAATAGCACTTAGAGGAAGCCATCACCCCAACCCTCCCCCAAAGGTACGCTTAAATGAATTTTTCCGGAGAAATGTTTCAAATAGAAGGTGTAGCTATAAAAAAACCAACTAGTAAAGTTGTACTTCCGGTTGAGGAGCATCTGTTTGATCCCATGGTGATACCTAAACGGAATATCAAGTTTCCACTTTCTACGGTTTTTCGTTTTTAGCTATGCTGTTCACCTACATACATACACACACACACGCACACAGACCATTTGCTAAAAACCACTTTCTTGGACTCAGAGGACCTCAAAACGGATATTTCCGGTGACAACTTGATATCGAAAATTTGACATGATTACAATACTAGGTGTAATAGAAAGTAAAAAATCATGTAAGTTGCCCTTTCGATTGACGGATCTTTCGCATCGTGTAGGATGATGGCATCCAAAAAGTAATAAAAAATTATTGTCTAAAACATATATTTACGATGAAATTTCAATTTCACAGAAATTGTAACACGATCGTAATATTTCCTCTTCTTACAGCTGAGAGAAAGTAAAAACAAAATGCAAAAATGAGTGCCGATTTATAAAAAAAAATCAGTGCAACGCGCTGTTGGAATATGTACCAAATCAGCTGGTACATAAAACCATTCAGCTATATTATATGTTCCAATCATGTAAGTTATAGGTCATAACATAATTAGAAGTAAGTTGCTGTTATCATTCTGTAGTGCTAGCAATAATGCAACCCCCTCTTTACTGTATATGTAACTAGTCCACAGATGAGAGAAGAGACAATTTAATATGAATTCTAATTGCACTTTCATAGAGAAAGGACAGTAGAGTTCCCAAACTAGTATGTTAAATGAACATTAACGTTATTAGTTGAATATTTAATATTATTAATTACATAGTGTGCAATTTAAAGAAATAAAGTTTTTTAAAAACACAACTATTGACTTTAATAATGTAAGTTGTATATAATATTAACAAGAATAAAAAGTTTCACCAAAATTCCGAGTATGAAAAGAAAATCGGTTGACCGGAAATGCGTCTTAAGGTTTTTTCAAAAAATATCACAAATACAGACCTATCACTTTTGGTTTTTAAACATTTTTCTGAACAACAGGTTTTAGAGAAGTTCTGAGGGGAGTTTGGAGGTCATGCGATCCTCAAATATCGTTTTTAGTTTATTAGTTTTAGTTCTCCCAGCTATACAAATTGACAACAGTTAAATTTAGTAAACATTCGAAGTTTCAAGATAAACTGTCAGTGTTAAATATTTAAATTGCATTACAAGAAAATCATGTGAGTGTTTCACATCAGATGTTGGCAGTGAAATTCGGATAGCAATTCGTGTCATTTTCATTAATGCTACTTATATTTCTTTTTATTTCCACTGTTTCACGAAATATAACCTATTTTTGTTGTTGTTATTCTAGTCTTGAAAAAGGATAGTAAATAAATTGCCAAAACGTTGACAAACTCCTTACATTTTTATTTTTTCGCAATCCTAACACAACAGAAGAATTCTAAGACCTTATTGGCTCAAGAATCATCAAACAAGACTAAAAACTATTTTTAAATGTTAAAAAAAATTAACAATACTGACTATAATGATCGTGAGGTCCAACATTCCCCAAAATGTAAACAAATATGGCCATCCAAAAAACTTCAAATCCTTAATTAACACAATGAAGAAGTATATGATAAACAGTAAGGTCAGTATGGCAAATATTAAATTAAAAATATCCAACAGACTCACATAACTGGAAACATTGAAATAAACAGATATTTTACATATTGCATAGTAATTTAACATCTTTTTTTTAAGTTCATCAGTTAATTCAAATACCTGATTAACTGCATTGAATAACAACTAGCTGTTGGAATAACTCCTCCACCAGGGGGCAGTTCCATCACTAATCTACAAAAAATTACGTGATTATTATATAAAAATGAGAAATGATAAAAACATTGCAGCAAAAGTGAACAGGGACAGGAAAGTTATTAGTACTCTAAACTCTCTTTCCTGGAAAACAGAAGTAACCTAAGCACTATACAGAAAAGAAGTTCTACTGTTTCCTAAGGAAAAGTCTGGTGACTAGGGAATTGATAAAAAGGAACGTGTTGCAGGGATTTCTAGCGTAAGAGCTGTAGGGATGTCTCGTATCGCTTATGTCAAGGCTGCGTAAATTCGTAAGAGTGCGGTCGTTAGAAACAGTCCTCCAGGAAATGGAAATTCGATGGACATGTAAAAAAAATGAAAGAAGACCGCTGGGCCAAGGGACTCCTGGACTCCGGGATATGACCAAGTATCCTAAAATCTCCGGGGTTGGGGGAACTATATAAAAATGGATATTCATTTGAGAGTTACTTGATAAGCAAGTGGCGATTTAAAAGATCTCTTGTGATCCTGTGGATCAGTCAGTATTTTTTTTTCTGCATGAGCGGTGGTGAGCTGGAATTTACTTATGGACATGCTAAATCCGAATAGTTGCACTCATGAACTACTCCTGCATGTGTATGTATGCATGCTAGGGGGTGTAAGATCCATGAAGCTGTGACAACTCCACTTCCCCCTGAGGGTTTCCTCAGGCAAATTCGAGTCGCAACCCAAGCTACACACTCCCTCAAACGACTAGATATAATGTACAAGTTCAGAAACAACACAAGAGAGCCTAATAATTTAATCTTGTAACCCCCCCCCCTCTCTATATATACTTCTAAATGTTCACATATAATAAAAAAAAAAGTCTTATACTATAAGTAGTTACTTACTTGATTACTGCAAACAGATTAGTATTGGGCGTATATACAACGAATTCCAGTAACAGAGCTCTGGTGGCTCGATCAATCCATCCGGATGTTTGTAATTCGCGCATTGTTATATTCGCTACATAGAATCTTTTGGTAAAGTCAATGAAGTTGCCATCTGGAGAGTATGTGGACACTTTGCCAGTGTAAGAGGTCACGTCAACAGTGCTCTGCCAAGCCCATCTGGTGAATTGAAGGGAAAAACACAATTAGACAACTAGTATAACTATGCTAGAGATTTAATGTAATCTAAAAAAAGAGACGGCACTTTCTGAACAAGGATAAGTACAGAGGTACGGGTACAATAGAGCCGGTATGGACTCAAATCGTTTCGGTATTCTTACTTAATGAGCCTAGAGTCTTATGAGAAATAATTCTAATTCCATATTTGACACCAAGTTCGAAATTAATGCACTACACGCGAGCTTGGAGCTCACAATCCTAAAGCACAAAAGAACAGAAATTTCTTCCTTCCTCATTTGTTTTACATTCGATCTGGCAAGATCGATATTGTAAAAGGCTTTTACAGAAGATAAGCGTGCAGTATACTCTTAAGTCGCTCTGATTCCTGGTATTTCTTTCCAGAACATCCCCCCATAAACTAGGGGAATAAGCTTTTAAAGATCTCTGGGAACCCAGTGACCAGCACATTTTACCATCAGTCCATGATTTGAACGTTTTAAGTTTGTCTCGACAATGTTTTCTTTAAAACAGCTGGTTTTAAAGTATCAGTTCTACAATTAGTACATACTCTGGAGCATATCCCGGGCCATAACTACCCGTATCTTCATACATGTTGTAGTAGTAATTGTAACAGTCATTAAACCATTTCCTAAACATCTCTGGAACTGTGCATGAACCATTTTGAACTCGTACCTAGATAATAATAACAATAAACAGATCAAAGCAATCTCCTTGAATAATTGTTATTTTACTATTTTGTTCCAAATAGTTGGGGAATACGAAAAAATAGTATACCTGTCTCAATCTAGCTGCTCCAATAACTATATTTTCATATACAACTTTTTCAGAATCTAACTTCGGGATGCTTAAGCTGATTCTATCTTCAATGTTATAGAAGTAGAGCACATTCACAAAATGTTCGCTTAAATACTGAAAATTTGAATAATATTATTGAAATTAAAATAAAGCTGGTGTTTAACAATCGCCCGATTTTCTCTTACTGCGCTTCTTAAAATTCTAATTGATAAATACGTATTTTTCACCACACTTGGTGAAATCTTGATCTCAACTAAATTTAACATTTTTAATGGCGTTTTTAATGTAATTATGGTGCGCAAATTTGGGGATTTATCAGGGGGGATAAATAGAAAAGCTAAATAATTATTTTCTTAAAAAACCGTTTTTTCCTTCGGTGGAATGACCCCAACTATATATTATATTTGGAGACTTGATTCCAACCATTGACAGGTAATGAATAATTGTTTTAACCATACCTACCGTAACTATTACCAACTTAAAAAATACTGAATAGAAAACTGCCATAACTCAAAATAATAATTATTTCTAATTAAAAAAAAACATTATATTTCATGAATAGACTTTGTTAAGAGGTAAGTATCAAATGCGGAGTCAAAGGTTTGAGGGAGTATTTTTACTCACATAGGGCGAAACTTCCCTATGTTTCTTGAGACGGCTATTCCGTCGCAGAACCTCATTCTAGCCAACCTAGCGCGTCCTTGTCGCAGGCTCCGGAAACATCTGCGCTCCACTTTTGTGGAAGCATAGGTGGCAAGCAGGAGGGCGAACGCAGAGGGAGCCTTCGGGCTATTTGGGCACTCCCACGTACCACAGCTACAATTACCGACTAACAAGTGCAATGGTTCTCCCTTAGGAGCGTGAGTTGGTGGAAACTTTTCTGCCCTCTGTTTGGGTTGCCATATCTATGTGGATCTCTCGCAACCAATTCTTTTGCTGCGGAGCCTCTGTGGGAGTTCATGCTGCATCACTTACACCTAAACCCTTAACATTAGACAATTACACTCTTACACGCCAGTGGCACGTGCTGGTGCCAGCCACATATTTGCATGAGTGGATGCCTGTATCGTAGGGAAAGGAAGTCCTGGTGGTTGAGGACGCAGGCTAACGCTAGAGGCAAGTTACCTCAGCGGCCTTGCGGTCCAACACACCACTTTGGTTCCGTACTCCGCTAAACAGGCGGCCAGAGCCTAACCCAGCTCTGGTCAATCGGCTAACGTAAAACACGCATGGGTGAGCTCCTGGATATTGTGGGCCTTGGCTCACAATCCCTGGGCGCTATATCTCTGGAGTAGCTCTGGCGCTTATAGAGTCCCAAATTGTGAGACTCCGTGGAGGGTGGAGAGCTCCGGAGATGAATTTTCTTACTTAATTTATGGATGTCAGCCGAGATTCCCTTAGAGGAGGGGGTCACCGGTGGTGGGGGAAACTCCTCTGTGCATCCAGAGTCGGGCGAGTAGGACTCGGACGCACTCTGGGGGGGGGGGACTGGAAAGCAGCCAATAGGAGAGCGCGCCAATAGTCGCTGCGGGGATTCGTCCACCTGCGGAGATGAATGGCACGTGGTTAAAGGAAAGAAGCGAGGTAATTCTGCGTTGGGCACGGCTGTTGCGAATTTCCCTGCGAAGGTAAAGGTAGCTAAGTCGTCTTCTGGTAAGGTATCCAAGGAAACTGAGCAGAAGAAGAAACTTAGTGGGAAATGCAGGCAAAGGCGTGCGAGAGGATGACTCAACCTGCACCAGCCGAGGATATACCTATTGGGGCTCAAAAAAGATCTAGAACCCCGGGGGACACGCCGCCTGGAATCCAGCCGGCAGGTAAGAAGCCTAAGATAACGGTGGTGGAGAGAAAGCTGTTTCTGGCTATAACCAGCAGCGATCCCTCCGAGCCTCTCTCTGATGATGACGCTTCTGTCATCAGAAGGGAGATGCTCGCCATCGTTAGGAAAACTATACAGGAACAGTCATGCAGGCTGAAATTTATTCAGTCGGGCATGGTCTCTGAGGGCTGGTTTCTTCTGGCCTGCTTTGAACAGGCCACATTTGACCGGGTTTTAGAGAATGTTAAGCCTAGTTGGGAGGGAAGGCACTTCAAGCTTATTGAGGCGTCTGAGGTCCCCACTATGGCTAGGATCTCTATGTTTATTCCGGAGGGCAAGTGCTGAAAGGTCTTGCCTTCCAAAATAACTTGGACGTAAGCCGATGGAGGAAGTGTATCGACAACAAGTCGAGAAAGGAGCAGATGATGCTTCTGTCCAGGCGTTGAGGAAGGTCGATTTTCGTCTTTTCTTCGAGATGGGCAGGCTCTTCATCAGGTTGAAGAAGGAAGATGAGGATGCTCCTACTACTTCTTCTGAGGCAATGGAGCAGGATACAGGTAGGCCTGACCAAGATGTCAGCAAGTGAGGTAGGTGGTTTTTTTCCTTCACCTACCCGCTTCCTACCGGGTCCTATCAGGATCTAACTCTTCCAATGTTGACTTGTGATTATGGCAGTTGACAGGGTAGATGGTACAAATTAACTTGCAACATAGCAAAGATGCAACGGCTAATTTATGCCGTTGTATTGCTAAGTTGCATACATATTTTATTCTAATACAAGAACCTTATGCCTATAAAGGTTTGGTTCGAGGATTGAGTGTGCTTGATGGCAGACTGTTCGTGGCGGATGGCGGGGGCATTCCTAGGGCATGTATTCTTGCCAGTCGGAGTGTCGACGCTGTCCTGCTTCGACAGTTCTGCTCTCGGGACTTGGTGGCGGTGAGGGTTGGACTGGGGGTTGGTGGGCGTCGTCGCGACGTAGTTGTGGCTTCGGCTTACTTCCCCTATGATGGCCCCTCTCCTCCTCCTCAGGAGTTCATGGGTTTGGTTCGGTATTCGGCGACCAATGACATACCTATTATAATAGGATGTGACGCGAATGCACATCATGTTGTCTGGGGCGACACCAATAGTAGGGGTCGCGCTCTCATGGATTTCCTGGTGGGCACGCGATTAGAGGTCCTGAATAGGGGTACTGAACCCACTTTTGTTACTAGGATTAGAAGACAGGTTATTGATATTTCCCTTGCTTCTAGGAATTTTAGTGGTTTGATTAAGGATTGGAGGGTGAGTCCTGAGGCTTACATCTCCGATCACAGGATGATTAGGTTTAATCTGGGGATTGATCCAATTACCCTGGCTACTTATAGGAATCCTAGGAGGGCGGATTGGGATTTAATTGTAGAATTCTTGAAGATAAACTGACTATCCAATCAGAAGTCCCTGATGGTGTAGAGGAATTGGAAAGGGAGGCTGGTATTCTTCATGAACACATTAGATTCTCATTTGAGGAGTCCTGTCCTCCCAAGGTGGTTAAGGGTAGTAAGAACCCCTAGCGGTCCTCTTCGTTGGAAAAACTCAGAAGACAGGTAAGGGGCTCATACAGGAAGGCTGTCCTTGCTGATTCCTCGGAATCATGGGATAGTTATAACAGTATTAAAAGAGCATATAAATAAGCTCTGAGGAGAGCCAAGAGAAATTCTTGGAGATCCTTTTGGGAGGATTTAAATTCGTTCCAGGAATCATCTAGGCTGGTACGGATTCTTAGTAAGGATAAGGACAGTCAGTTAGGTACCCTATAATACCTGATGGTTCCTTTACAGGGGGGAAGGGGAGACACCGTAGCTTTTGCTTGATACTCACTTCCCGGATAATATTGGTTTAAATGCTGCTTCATCTTTGGTGGGCGGAAGGAAAATGTCACGCATGATAGAGTAATTTGGGCAGTACAAAGTTCTCACCTTTCAAGTCTCCTGGACCGGACGGGATTTATCCTTGTCTGTTGCAAAATGGTGGGGACGTGCTGACGAAGGTATTGTTAAGAATTTTTAAAGGATGTTTGATGTTTGGTTATGTACCAACATTATGGAGAGATGTAAGGGGAGTCTTTATTCCCAAGCCGGGAAGAAGCGACTACTCTGGCCCTAAGGCATTTAGACCTATTAGTCTTATGTCTTTTCTCTTGAAAACTTTGAAAAGGTTGGTGGATAGGTAAATTACTGATGGCCCATTAAGGGATCGTCCATAAGGATGAGTGCAGTGGGTGGTCGGCAGTCTAAGATGCTCATTGGGGGTCCGGAAGGAGCTTTGAGTAGCGGGATCCGATGTCTTTCACGGACCTCTCTCAGGCATCTGGTTGGCTTTCTCACTGGGCATTGTGGCTTAAGGAGACATCTCTATACAATGGGACTCATGCCTGACCCCTTTTGTAGAGTTTGTGAGACGGAGGAGGAAACACCCGTGCATCTGATGACGGATTGTTTGGGCTGTGAGATTAGGTTTAGGACCTTCGGCCGGAATAGGATATCGGTAGAGGATCCTAATCTATGTCCTTTTAAGGTTTTGGTCCGATTTGTTCGGTCTGTGGTGAAACCTAGATGGGTAAAACCTGGGACTGGACTTTTGTTGCAGACCCAGTAGTTGTTATTCTTTAGGGGCAGCTATATGGGCCCAGGGAGGCTTTGGATAGCATAGGGTTTTGCCCTCCCCTTCCTTGAATAATAATAATAGTAAGTATTAAATGCTCAATAACTCCAGAACGGTGCAGATTAGAAAGATCAAACAAAAGAATTTTGAAAAACGAGTTAGCGGGTTGAGACCGCATCAGTGGTTCGCCAAAAACCGACGTTTTGCCCATGTTGCAATGAGCCTCTTCAGCGTCGTTTCTCCATGAAAGCCAATAAGGTATTTAGGCAATAAGTAATTTAGGCGGTTTTTAGCGAACCACTATGCGGTCTCAACCCGGAACTCAAGTGTTTTACAAGAAAATGTCCGCGGAAACCTAAAAGATCAAAAGACTTTTTAAAAGTCACTCACTTGTCCTTACAGGAAAAGGCGTCTCTCCAGACCCACATAAAAAGGGACCAAGTAAAAAACAAGAAAATTTGAAACGGAAAGTATATCCAACAGCGCAAATACTCTCCGCGCTAACTGCATAACAAAAACGAAACAGTACAGAAGAAACCTGATTTCTAAAACTATTGTAAATGAATTAAAAAAATAAGTTGAGATTGCGCGATGTATTCTATGTGAGATTCATCACTCAAACGAGTAAATAACGGAAATAATTACTCTAGAAAACACGACAATTTAGAACTTTCTAGAAAAAATTAACTGGAACAACTAGTAAATTGGTGCAGTTTAAATGTGTATGACAGTTATAAATTGGTCAATGATCATGTTAACTATGGGAGAAGCAGATTGAAAGGAAGTGTAGCTGAAGATAGCGGATTAAGGTGTGATGGAATCTGTGGAAAAGAAGCTTTCGCTCAATATTTAGATTTTTACAATAAATTCTAAAGTTAAAACAACTTCCGGTACATACAGTCCATATATCTTGCACTGTCTTGATAGAATAATATGTACTAGTAGTGGTGGTAACTGCATCAATTGATTGATTTGTCGAATAAAGAGTTTTAGTTAAAACGTTCATCACTACATGACAATAGATATTTCTGTAATGATGCAATGCACCCAGTGCCACTGAAATTAAAAGAGATACAAACACATTAGAAAGGGAAGTGCTACTGAAATTTTGATTAGGTTAGTTTCAGGTCCGCATTTACACTGTGAGGCTCCAAATGGCAGGACAAGTCTCTCTTGAGCTGAAACAACACAAGAATTTTTACAATGTTATTACTTTTTGCCACCAAATAGGATATAAGGTGACAATGTTCCATAATATACGAAAGTCTAACATCTCCAGCTACCCACAATACCCTAAACATCAATTTTTTCAGCAAAATGTTTCAAATAAAAGTATTTGTTTTTGAGGATTGAGTTTTTGAAGAGGGTTATCTAAGGATAATTAGAAAATGATTTTATCTTGTACCTACGGTAAATGCGGCCCTTTTAAGATTAATTATGAAATAATAATATTTTTAATAATTACCCCATGTGAAGACAAACAGAAATATACTAAAAATCAACAGTTCCCTTAGGCAGACATTCACAAACTGTTTAGTATCTGGTAGACTTCGAGAGATTGCCCAGGTCAACCATCCGGCTAAACAAAACAATAATCATGGATACATTAATTAATATTCTTATATAATGAAATTCTGGATAGCGGACACTGATTGCCAACACAAAAGTGATCCTGTTTTGCAAAGCTTCGGACTTTCAACAAACCTGATAATATTATAAAAGTCGATTTTTACTTCCATTCATTGCATTCGTGACAAATTTTTGAACTGAGTTTTCACCGGCTCAAAGACTTTCTTTTAGTTCACTTTGAGCCGGAAAATTTGTCATATTTTCTTTAAATTTCAATTGCTCAAATGTCCGAACATAAATAAACAGATGGTGGGGGAACAAGTGCCAACCAACTGAGGCAGGTAGAGAATTGTAGAGTGCACCAATAATATTGAACATACACATTCAACGTCTCAGTTTCCTCAGAACCACTTAAAAACAATTTTTTCAGAAAAACGTTACAAACAGAAAAAATACGTCTATGTCTGTCCAGTATTCCGAGTTAACGTTATAGTCGTTTTCGCAAAAAATCCAAAAAACTCAAAAACCCTTTCGGTATAATTGCACTTTCGGTTAACCGATTTCCTTCATTTTACTCCAAGTGGTACTCTAGAGGTTTAGTATTCCCCCACTACTCACCCAAAAAATCAATTTTTCCAAGAAAATGTTTCAAATAAAAGTGATATGTATTTATGTTCTCAGGTCCTCTATATATGGACAAAGTAAAAATGCAAAAAACTGAAAAAAAAAAACAAACCAATAAAGTAGCACTTCCGGTCGGTAGATTTTGTCCGAAACCTACATGTTAGATGCGTAGTAATACCTAGAGAAAATACCATGGTGTCTAAACAGAATATTTGAGCTTTTTACGATTTTTCGTTTTTGATATGTTTCGCTAAAAAGAATTTTATCGTATCTCAGAGAACCTGTATTTCCGGCGGAAATACAATTTCGAAAATTTCAAATAAATTTTGAAAAACTCAATTTAAATTTGTGAATACTCAATTTACTAGGAGTATAAAAGGGAAAATAATAGATAAATAAGAAAATTTTATATTCTTTGCTTTCAGGTTGAAAATAACTTATTTAGATAGAACTGCATCTTCTTTTTTTTAAATTATAAGAATATATAGTTAAAAAGGAGAAGTTATTTAATTATTATTTATTTTTTAATTAAGGCTCATCAACATCTGAGGTCATTGGCGCCCGGAGCCCTCTCAATGCCAGTTCTCTCGTTACAGACAATACTGTCCATCACCGTGAGCTGCAATGGCTTCTAGAGCTGGAAAATTTAAAGACAGCACTGCGGAATCGAACTCGGGAACTCCACGTTACAAGTCCACTGAGCTAATCCCAACCCTAATTTCAACCTACCACTAATTTCAATCTAACAAAGAATTTTTCTACGTCATCTTATAGCAATATAAGTTATAAATGACTGTCGGTGATTTAGAATGCGTCCATTATTAAAAGGTTTCCACTACTCAAAAGTTTCACTAATATAAATCATTTGAAAAATAGTAAATAAAATACAGTACGCACATTTACCATCACGTAACTTTGATCTCAAGGAACTTGATCTTCTTCTTTTTTTATCTGGATAATAATCATCTTCCCAAACATCTCCAATTGTCTCCCTGGCACTTCTCGGATCTCTGGAAGCTTTGTGGTGTGTGCGTCCGATCTGTTCTTTCTCCATTAATCTTGACAAACTATCACGATATACTGAATCCTTTGGTAGTCTGTTTACAGAAAAAAAAAATACTTATTTTGATTGCGGAAGAAATGATAGTGAGGTTATGGTTTAGAAGAGTGGTGTGTGTATTCGTTGACTGTCACTAGGATTACTTATCGGAAATTGTTCTGGTAGGTTGTGAGTATTTATGTTTGTGTATTGTTAATAGTAAGATGTGGAAGTATAGGAATATGTTGTTGGAAGTGGAGGGACACTATTCCATGTAGCTGCCGGTTCCCTCTTGTTCGTCTGCTACCACAGTGAAATCAGAAATATTTTGGGGGGGGGGAAACATTTTGCATACACTGTAGCGAAGAAATGATCGAACAATGATATCATTTGAATAACAAATTTATTATTTAGGGGTCTCCTTCAGACGTGGCCACTCTTTGTAGCAAATAGTGTCACGGCCAAGGGATACGGACAGCTAAAAAGATAAATAGAGCCATAGCCACTTAAGTGAAGTCATCCAGTTGCCGAATGAGCATTAAAAGTTTACAAAGCAATTTAGGGAAGGGAATAGCTAAATGGCTAGCGTACTGGACTCCCACGCGGAGGACCCGGGTTCGAGTCCAGCTGTGCTACCCTTAGATTTTTTCTTCCTAGGAGCCTCTACAGCTCACTGTCCGGAGATGGAAAATGTTATCTGTAACGAAAGAACACTGTCCGGAGGGCGGCAGTGCACTGAGAAGGCTCCGAGCGCCAATGACCACAGATGTTGACGCGCCTTAAATTAGAAAAAAAACAACGTAAGATTAAACGGTAACTTTCACGCGTTTTTTATTGGTCGAAAAAATAATGCACAAGCATCTTTTCAGCTTTACAAGAATGGGATATTCCATTACAATAAGCCATTATCGCGAACTTATATCATAACTTAAGGCGTTAGAGTTCCATTACATTTCGCAGCTATACGATGAAACCATGTTAAATTTTCGAAATTGAGTTTTCAGATGGAAGTATCTGATATCGAGTCTCCTAAATAAGTCAAAAAAAAATATTTTTTTAGCGAATACTCTATGAATATCTGGAAAAAAAAAATCAAAAACTAATAACGCCGTATGTTCAAATTTACTCGATTAACAATCGTCAGGAAGCACTTGTTTTCTTTTCGACGAAAGTTGATTTTAATACATTTTTGGCCGCACTTACTGCCTTTCACTTAATGCTTGCCTCTAAAATTTCATTTTAAAATACTGTATGGTCTTACGAACTACATAATACAGGGAAGAATTAAATATGTTTTAAAAAACACCAAGTTCGAAGGAAAAATAGGCTAACCGAAATGTACTTATGGACTAAATGTAAAAATGGACTTTTCAGTTTTCTGCGGCTTCCTAAATTTGCTATAGTTGCCACTTTACTATATCACTTTTATTTGAAACACTTTCCTCATTTTTCTCCTTACCTTAGCCTAGAGATATTTGTTGTAGTGGTTTTAAGAGTTTAGTTTTAAATACAATTAAAAACACCAGTCAGAGTGTAAACTGAATTTGCTCTGTGCAAGTCTGTGTTGTCACAGACAAAAAACGCATCCTGAAGATGGGCGAACGGCCGAAACCGGTCGATGATCACAAAAATCAAGCAGCTACCACGGAAAATGTCTCTAATGCCTCGAGATATGTTCTTCTTTAGGCTCATTACATTTACTTAAACAAGAAATCGTCCCTTTTTCCCCCTCCTATGTGAAATATTTGATGTTTCTTAAATTAAAACAATTAACAGACTACGTCTTCACGTAAAATTACGAATCAAACAGGAGGCTACGCCCGGCTAAAAGTGGTCACATCTGAAGTGGCCCTTAAGCTGGAAATGAAACTAGGTGAACTGCAGCCATTTACAGTATACTGTCTCCTCGGCGTCCAGGCGGTACGGGTACTCTACCGTAGACTGATTGTTTAATCAGTCTCTAGTTTGTCTACAATACAAACTTATTATAATCTTAATGAATATTATTTAAAAAATGTACTCATTAAATACATTCTCATTATAAGTTGCATTTGAGCAATCAATGTATGAACACTTAAAAAAACCTTTCTGATTTTTCTATATTTTTGTGCGGTTGGAAGTGAAATTTTGTTGTGAATTTTTGCAGATAGATAATATAATAAGTGAGGAATAGTTGTGTGAACTATTGTGGAAATCTGCCGAGCCGTCTACGAACAATTAATAGAAATTTGTTGTGGTGGTTGGTTCCGCAGAGCTGGAAAGCATCAGAGACATTTTCCGTGGTAGCCTGCTTCATTTTGTGGTCATCGACCGGTTTCGAGCGTTCCCCCATCTTCTGGATGCGTTTTTCAGACAGTGTGTCACACTGACAGTTGTTCAGACACACTGTCTGAAAAACGCATCCTGAAGATGGGCGAACGCCCGAAACCGGTCGATGACCACAAAATGAAGCAGGCTACCACGGAAAATGTCTCTGATAATTAACAGAAATATTAATTATTTTCTTTATTCACATTTGTTGTCGGTTCAGAGTTTAATCTCCGGTAAGTTTATACTTAGAGAAAAGAGAGTTAGAGAATTGACAAACATTGGCAGTTGTTTCTCCCACTTCTCTCTTTCTTCTTGTAGTGATAATATTCCCCTACTAGATCCTCCGATTCCTCCGATTTGTATTATTACACAACGGTGACTTTTGTAAATATTACAGTTTGAAATTATTAATAACATACGATTTATAAAATAGATAATAATTTTAATGATATGATAGTAGCAATAAAGTAAATTACAAATATCGGAGGAATATGTGTGATGGAAAATAATATAAATAACACAGATAAACCCGAAAATCGACAGATTACAGAAAAGAAGAAGAAATCCCAATTCGCCGGAAGAAATGAGTGACAAAATGTTCAGAAGAAAGACAATAAAATTTCTGATGAAGATTCACTAAGTAAGAAAGATGAAATTATGCTTAATAACATTAAAGAGATGTTTGAAAATTTAGAGACAATTTTGAAGGAAAATTTAAAAAACTTGAAGAAAAACTAGATAGAAGTATTCATGAATGCGAACTATTAAAAAAAGAGCTAATAGAACTAAAGGAAGAAAATAAAATACAAAAAAGAATTTGGAATTTTTATTAAGGAAATCAAAAGAAAAGAATCTAATTATTAGTGGCCTAGAACAGTTGGAAGAAAATGAAAATTTGGTAGGTGCATGAAGGAGTTTTGGTGAAATCGCTTGGCATAAATGAACCAATGATACATAGAGTACTCAGAGATGGAAAAGGAAAGTTACGGAAAGTAGAATTTATTAAATATAAAGTAAATGTTGAGGCCGCGTTGAAAGCTGCCAAGAAGTTAAAAGGGACAGGAATCTATATAAATCGGGACTACATTTATCATGATAGACAAGTGAGGAAACAGTTGATTCAAGTTAAAAAGAACATAACGGAAGTAGATAAAGGAGCAAGAGTATTAATTCGGAATGGTTATTTCGTTTATAAAAACAAGAAATTTTTTTGGGATGGCGATAAGGGTGTTACAGCAATGGCAAAGGAGGATCTTCTACTTTTGAAGGATTGTCTCAAAAAAAAGAATGAAGAACATGCAGTACTTGGAGCTTCAAAAAGACTTAGTCGTGTAGAGAAAGCAAGTAATAAATTTAAAAATATTAACTCCTTCAATAATGGAAGTTTATATAATGTGTTAAGTTACAATGTTGCAGGGCTAAATAATAAATTAGATCAATTGGGTTTTTTTAATTTCATTAAAACATTTGATATATTTTTTCTTTATGAAACTTTTATTTTAGAGAAGAATTATAATTATTTTGAAAAATACTTTGGAGGCTTTAGAGTACGCTAACAAAGAAAACAAGTATGGTAGAGCTATAGGTGGAGGTTTATTTGGTATTAGGTCAAATTTTTCTGTATTAGATAAATTTAATTTTGTTGAATTAGATGAGCAAGTTTTAGTTTCTGATAAAATCAATAATGAAAATTTTTATATTTTGCCTGTATATGTAAGAGGTGTTAACTGGGATCATGAATTTGAGAAAATAGAAAATCTATTAAATAAATATCCATTTAAATTTATTCTTATAGGAGATATGAATGCTAGAATAGGAGATTCTCAATTATTGTCAGAAGGTTTAATGAAAGGGAAATTTAAATTGAGTTTGAAAAGAAATTCAAGGGATTCAGCTATAAATAAGAAAGGTGTAAAATTTCTGGAATGTTGCGATAATTGCAACTTAATAATATTGAACGGACGGACGCCTGGGAACTTGGAGGGACAATTTAGTTTTATAGGAGGGCCAGGAAATTTACTAATTCATATTTGTTGTGTATCTTTTGAATTAATACAAATAGTGAATGATTTTACAATTATTCCTCAAATATTCTCTGATCATCAGCCAATTAATCTATCTTTATATTTATGCACTAATAATAATAAAGGTAATGAAGTCGTTCCATTATTACCAAAGTTAGCGTGGTGAACCTTAGATACAAAATTTTATAAATTAAACTAGAAAATTTGATGTTTAATATAAATGAAATTCCCTCTGATACACAGGAAGCCGTAAACACGTTTGCTGAAATGATAAGAGAAAGTGCATGTCAAGGTAAACAAATTATTCAAAACATTCAACTGTCAAAAAATAAAACAAAACATAAATGGTTTGATGTGGAGTGCAAGCAACTGAGATGTAAATCTTTTGCGCTTTTGAATATATTTAGGAAAACCAATTTAAATGTATTTAAATATAAATATATTAGTAGCAATAATCAATATAAATTATTACTCAAATTTAAACAGAAAGAATATTATCGACAACAAGTAAATAAATTTAAAAATGTATGTATATGATGCTAAAGGTTTCTGGAGTGCCGTCAAGCAATTAGAAAATGTAAATTTTAAAGTTGGAAATACAATTACTAATGATAAATAGATCGAACATTCTGAAAATTTGTTAAATCCAAGTTTTAGGGTAGATGCCTTTTGTTATGCCCCTCCTAGAATTTCATTGCCGGTTACGATGACCCATTTACTTTTAGAGAACTAAGTTGTGTAATGAATCGGGCCTCAGAAGGTAAGGCACCTGGCTTAGACCTTATGAATTTTATAAAAATAGGACAGAAAATTTTCAAAGCGCGTTGTTGGATTTGTTTAACTATATTTATGAAACCGCAAGTATTCCAACTTCTTTTACCCGTTCTATTATATTCCCTCTATACAAGAAAGGTGATTTAAATAATGTGAGTAATTATAGAGGTATACCCTTTTCAGATTGTAATTCCAAATTGTTTACAGGTTTGCTATTACAAAGGTTATATGTTTGGGTAAATGCATTTAACATTTTAAGCGAATACCAGGCAGGCTTCAGAAAGGAGTATTCTTGTAATGATAATATTTTTAATTTAGTCAATATAATAAAACTTGTAACAGAAAAGAAAGGAGGATAATTATACTGCATGTTTATAGACTTTAAATCAGCTTTCGATTCGCCGGACAGAGAGGCGCTGTATTATAAGTTGTATTCTATAGGAGTATCTTCTAAATTTATTACTATTCTAAAGGGATTGTATGCAGATACAGAATCATGCGTCTGGAACCCCAAACGGTGTCACAAATAATATCGTTACTAAAATGGGATTAAAACAAGGTTGCCTTTTATTCCCACTCCTGTTTTCCTTATACTCGTATATTGATGATATACATGAGTTTATAGAAGGGGGTTAATAGAGTTGCTGGTAGAAATATTCAGTGTTTGTTGTATGCTGATGATATTGTTGTAATGGCTGATCATCCAGCAATTCTTCAAGGAATGATAAATAAGTTAGCGGTATATTGTAAAACATGGAATCTCTCAATAAACTTAAGCAAATCTAAACTACGTAGTAGTCTTTGGAAAAGGGGGAAGACGTGCAAGAAATGAGAGGTGGAAATTAAATGAATATAGTAAAAATAGTCAATAAATATAAATATTTGGGAGTTACTTTGATTCCCAAACTTTCATTTAAAGTACATTTAGAAGAAAAAGTATCGGCGGCAAAATTTGGTATTTTATGTATGTACAATAAAATTATCAAAAATAAATTTATTCTGGTATCTGCACAATTTGAAATTTTTAACTTGGTTTTCAGAGCGATTATTTGTTATGCTTCGCAAGTATGGGGCTTTAGCAGAGAAACTATTGAAAAATTGTTGACATTTTTTATAAAAAATTTATTCTCCCTACCGATGAATACACCCAATTTTATAGTTTACTTAGAAACGGATGTGTGGCCATTATTTATATATACCATTCAATACACTTTAATTATATTCAGAAAGTTTTGTTGCTTCCGGAAAGCCGACTTCCCAAAATATTAGCTCAGGAAATAATCGCAAAAAAATTATTTTGGTATAAAGAGCTTAAAGATTTGGGTATAAAATATAATTGGGAATTTCAGAGTTATTTTTAAGGAAGGGAACAAAATTAGTTTGGACGAACTTGTGTGTAG
This sequence comes from Triatoma infestans, assembly GCA_011037195.1. Lineage (NCBI taxonomy): Eukaryota > Metazoa > Arthropoda > Insecta > Hemiptera > Reduviidae > Triatoma > Triatoma infestans. The sequence continues at coordinate 55,589 of JAAEAF010000147.1, read as the reverse complement.
TTTAAAGGAAGAATTTAAAAACAGTATGATGGTAAGGGCGGCCCAGAATTCCACCTTTCATTCCTTGTATAGGGAACGAGATTGGACTTTAGCGATGGTCACTATATATCGGACGATAACAACCTACAAATGATTCAAACAATAATGAAGTTACGAGGAGAATTATTATATTTAAACTGTAATGTGAGTCGGCCCGTTGAGGCACATCAATGTTCCTTATACAATAGGAAAGAATCGGAGGACACATATCACTATGTGGCTGTGTGTCCCATATTAAAAGATATTAGGCGGAGGATTTTTGGAAGGGATGTGCTCTCACGGACTGAACTAATAATGTTACTTAATAGACAGGACTGGGAAAAGTTATACCAGCATCACCTATCTGCTTTTAAATATAGAAAATATTTGGTGGAGGAATTTAATTTTTAGATATTAATCTCTTTTTTCAAATGTATATATTGCAACTCTGCAGATGAACCAAGGTTCATGCATTGTGTTGTTTGTATAAAAAAATTGAAAAAATGTAATTTAATGTAGTATTTTTCTTAATAAACACATTATATATTATTACCCATTAAATATCTTTTACAAATTGGTATGTTATATATATATATATATGTGTGTGTGTGTGTGTGTGTGTGTGTGTGTGAAAGAGTATATGAGAGCAGCAGAATTTAGAAAACTTACGAGACCTTGATTCCGAAAAATATCAGGAACCTATCAAGTAAAGTCGGTTTTCCGGTTAACGATTTTATTCAAACTTGCATTGAATGGACTTTATTATAATTTTTATAGGAGGAACCAAACCCTACCTCATCTGCAGCTCGTCTAGGCCCACAAAGCTACCCCAAAGAAAAAACTACAAGTCAGGTCTAAAATAAATATCTGACTTAAGCCTATCTACCATGCTGGATAGCCCTTCCAGTCTTCTATAACTTTCTACTGTCATGAGGCGAAAACATAAGTCCTCATTGCTTTCAACGCAGCCTAATTATCCGAGCACATACAAACAGCTCTTAAATTAAAGATGCCTAACCGCTCATCAGTAATACATCGAAGAACAGCATAAATTTTACGTCATGGAACAGTCTGGAAAAGTGATCCCTGTGTTTAATGAACTTAGTAGTGTAAAGTGTAGTATAACAGCACCATATTCTAGTGGGCACCAAGGCGCACTATAGGAGAAACTTGGCAGTCCCCACTAAACCTTTCTGGGAAAAATGTTATAAGGGATAGGCTTTCATGTTTTTAGGTGACATGAGAGGTTTTAAGGAAATCGCTGAAGCCATTTTCGAGAAAATGGCGAAAAACGGAAAAAGCAAGCATTTAGTCGCACTTGGCGGATTTTAATTGAAACCTTGGTGTGAGATACTATGGTTGATAGATAGTAAAATGAAATATCGAATTGCGATTTTTATTTTTTGGAATATTTGGTTGACACACGTATACAGACATTCCCTGAAAACATTTTTCGTTAATTGCAGGAAACTTCAATCCATCCATAAAAAGTCAAGTTCGAAGCTTGCCATAATTGCAATACTTCCTTTTAAGCAATAAGAGGATGCGAATGCCTAATAGTTGCTAACCACGCTCAAACTTTCTCTATATCTCAAAATTGCAATAAATATATGAAAGACCTTCGTGGATCTGTTCCTACGCCACAAGAACACTTCTGAGTTCTTCTCCTGAAATTAAGAATTAGACAATTAATTTTGATTTATTATTAATCAATCGAATTTCATTTCAATGCGATTTAAAAATATGATACTCTGATCCTTGACGCATCGTTGAACGGCGATGACCCTCTGCGTCCTGTTCGTGTGGTAATTTAAGTCTGTAAAAAAAAAAGAAAAAAGAAGGCATTTCAAATTATTGAATGAATTATCTACATATTTACTTCCAATTTGAAATATCACACAAATTTAAATTAGCTATGTTATTGTTTTTAGGAATGAAATTGAAATTCTTACAACACAAGATTTTTCTGATGATCCGCATCATCTGATCTTCTTGCAGAGTGTCTACGATCTGGATCAGAACTTCTTCCGCCGGAAGTAGAACGGGAAGAACGAAAAGAAGAAGAAGAAGTCTTTCTAGAACTAAAACAAAAAACATAACGGAGATTCAGTTTTCCAAAATATGATGATGGTTAAAACTAAATGACAAAAAGTCCTTAATTTGTATAAAAAAGTTTATTATACAATCTCAAGAGCTTACGACCGGGAACCAGTTCATTTTCAAGATAACACAACTGGGTCAGGACAACATGGCAGGTTACAGTTTACTAATAGCTTATACTGGTAATTTAACTGCGTTAGGAAACAATATCTATTATTTTTATGTTATGTACGAGGGTGGTTTGAAAAGTTCTCGGAATCGCCGCTAGATGTCAGTGCTAGAGCAACGAGGTTCCCGCGCAATAATCACACATCCTTTGTGAGTGAACACGTGGCGCGTCAGTGCTCTTGCTGCAGGAGAGTGGTAGTGATGACTCTTTGTTGTTGTTCCCGCGTAGTGATTTGTGACAATGGAAAAAACTGAGATTCGAGCAGTGATTAAGTACTTTGTAAAGAAAGGTATGAAAGCAAAGGAAATTCATGCCGACTTTCAGAACACACTGTGGGACTCTGCTCCTTCATATTCAACTGTTGCCAAGTGGACCAGCGAGTTTAAATTTGGTCGGGAGAGCTTAGATGATGATCTAAGCCAAAAAGTGCTACGACCCCAGAATTTATCGCAAAAGTGCATAAAATGGTCATGGAGGATCGTCGATTGAAAGTGCGAGAGATTGCTGAAGCTATAGGGATGTCATCTGAACGGGTATATCACATTTTAACCGAAGAATTGGGAATGAAAAAATTATCGGCAAGATGGGTGCCGCGGCTCTTGACATTGGACCATAAACGCACCAGATTGGAAATGTCCGAACAAAGTCTGGCCCGTTTTCAGCGCAACCAACAAGATTTTTTGCGCCGGTTTGTGACTACAGATGAAACTTGGGTCCACTACTATACCCCAGAGACAAAACAGCAGTCAAAGCAGTGGAAACATGCTGAGTCACCACCACCAAAGAAAGCAAAGGCAGTACGTTCGGCCGGAAAGGTCATGGCCTCAGTTTTCTGGGATGCAAAAAAGGCATTCTGCTGATAGATTATCTTCCTACTGGCCAAACAATTACGGGGCAATACTATGCAAACCTCCTAGACCAACTACAGGAAAAGATACGCGAAAAAAGGCCTGGTTTGGCAAGGAAGAAAGTCATCTTTCATCAGGACAACGCCCGCCCGCACACAAGTGTTATTGCCATGGCAAAACTTCATGAACTGAGGTACGAATTGTTGCCACATCCACCTTATTCACCTGATTTGGCACCATCAGACTTTCATCTCTTCCCCAAGCTGAAAATTTTCCTCGGTGGACGGAGATTTCCTACAACGGAAGAACTGACAGCCGAATTGGAGAGGTACTTTGCAGGCCTGGAGGAATCTCATTTTCGAGATGGGATAAAGGCATTGGAACATCGGTGGACCAAATGCATTAGTCTACAGGGAGGCTATGTTGAAAAATAAAAGCAGTTCCACCGAGGTAAGACACTTCTTTCTAGTACATTCCGAGAACTTTTCAAACCACCCTCGTACATGCATACATACACACAATATACTATATATATATAAAGAGAGAGAGAATATTCATTCGTACATCCATATAGTCATTAAGCCTAGTTGACACTATGCTAGCTGACTAGCACTATTAAACTAGCGCTAGTAGACTGGCTCGCGTGAAAGAGTTGACACTATGCTAGCAAGCTAGGGCTAGCCAATGTCGAACAGTTTAATGTTGGCATACCAGTTTTTCAAATTTCGAGTTTCTGTTGTCTGTTGTTGAACATGAGTGCATTTGAAAAAGGAATTCAAGTAGTTGCTGAAATCTATTCAGATGATTCAACGTCGTCGTGCATGGAAGTGGCGGACACAGGGATGGATAAAGCTACGGCAGAAGTTTGGAGGGTGTGATAATTTCCTGCGGGAGCTTCAACTAGAACTGTTCCAAAGTTTATATAAATCACTTGCGTATGAGCTCCGAAAAATTTTCTGAATTACTAAAATTCGTGGCCCCCTTTATTACAAAACAAGATACTTCCTTCAGGGAAGCTTTGTCGCCAGCAATAAAACATTACGATATTTGGTCGCCGTCAGATCACATTACGTTACTTGGCTACTGGTGACTCCTTCGGCACTCTTGAGTATATGTATAGAGCGTCGAAGAGCCCAATTTCCAAATCTATGGTTCCTGTTCTGAAGGCGATTTACTAAGGTTTAAATAATTCTGAATTAGGACGTTCCTAATTCTGAGGAAGAGTGGGAAATCGTTTCTCATGGTTTTTCATCTAGATGGAACTTCGAAGGATGCTGCGGAGCCCTCGATAGAAAGCATATCCGGTGAAATTTCCTGTACGGAGCGGAAGTGATTTGACAACTATAAAGGTTTTTTTAGTATAGTATTATTTGCAATGGTTGATAGCAACTATGAATTCATACACATAGATGTCGGTTCAAACGGAAGAATGAATGATTCCAATGTTTTCAGTGCATTGAGTTTGAAGGCAGCAATAGACCATAACAGCATTCTGATGAAGACTTATTTGATGAAACCTTACTCGAGAACTAGGATGTCTCAGAAGGAAAGAGTGTTCAATTATGTCTATCGAGGGCATGAAGAACAGTTAAGAATGCTTTTGGTATTATGGTTTCGAATATTTTTGAGGCGTATAGAATTATGCCCCGACAAAGTGGATGATATCGTAAAAGACTGTTTGCAATATTAGATGACTCATTCTGATCTAATATGGTTTGAACCCTGCAAAAAATATCACATTATTTTTTTTGTAATCCATATTCATATTTACTATTAATATACAATAAATTCTTCACTACCATGTTGTCAGAAGATTTCCTTCCAGAACAGTGGACTAAGAAAGTAGCTGCTTCTTAAACCAAATAATTCTTGATTTATATAATTCATCTGTTGATGAACCGCTTTTTTGGCTTGCTTTTATTTTATTTTTTTCCAAATTATAAGTATCCCTAATGGATTTAATCTTCTTCTTAATTAATTCTATCGTTAAATCTTCCGTTCATCTCTTTTATTATATACACGAATGCACTGCTTCGTTTATCGCGATTTTTATATTTAACGTTTCCATAATCCCACAAAACTTCAAAATTCTTTATACAAACTTATGAATTTTAATGTGTTACTTTCACACCATTTATTACTTGGCGCCATTTTGAATCAAAAAGTAGAAACGTTTTTAACCTTACAGGTGCTAGTAAAATTAGCACAGTCCTAGTGCTAGTCAGTGTTTACATTACACTTGTAACGCACTAGTCAGCTAGCATAATGTCAACCAGGCTTTAAAAACACACACAGTAATACATAACCTTATAACCTCCCGCACATACACACATACAATCAACAAGCCAACAAGTGTGGAGTGTAACAGAAACACTGCGTTGAAGTGAACTCTCTACACGAACTTGATAAATTTACTCTTACGATAGATGAAAATCCGAAACTGGACAGGAATAAAAGAATTGCTACGACGTATAAAATACCAGAAGTTATCCAGCATTGCGGACCCACCCACATATTTCGAACTTGTAGGTTTGAAGAAAATTTGTCACTTAAGTCTGTGTAAAATGCAGTAAGAGAAACTCGTGTGAATGTTTCACACCAGATTTTTCAGTATTATTGGGGGTTTAACAGGACGCTGTGCTGTCAAATCCACATTGTAGTTGAAGTCAGGTAGATTTTATGTCCTAAAACCTAACAATGGGGATAGTCCGGTTCCCCTACTGTTTGTATGTATGATATAAATGACTAACTAAATGTTTAATGAAAAATTCCAAGTTTCAAGGACATTCGTCCATTAGTTACATAATGGAAGTGAGAAGGCGAGAGAGAGAGAGAGAGAGTGTGTGTGAGAATGGATTTTAAGATGAAATAAACTATGAATTTTGTTAACTAAACTGTTGTAAAAACTATTTCGAACTATACTCTCTCACTTTATGTATATGATTCGAACTGTCTCATCTAGTGTGGCCTAGGTGGGGAGTAACTAAGTTTGATTCATTTAGTTTGCTTCTCCGCTTTATGGGTCCCATTACAGTTATCAGTTACAATAGGTGTACATATGACATTGTAAAACTAAATTAGCAAAAATCTAAAAGTTAGTAATGTTGAATTGAAGAAAAAACTGCTCAGAAGTCGGCAGTGTACTAGGAAAGCCCCTCTGCCCTATTTCTCAAAAATATAATATTTTAAAAATTAATTGCTGTTCAGACTTTGAAAACCGAATTGCAGAAACGATAGATGAAAATCCGAAACCGGTCAGGAACAAAATGAATATGCATTCTACGAGGATAAAATACCAGATGTTATCCTGCATTGCAGACCCATCCACATATTAAACAATTCTTATTCTTCTTAAGAATCTTTATGGTACATTAGTTATGTCATGCACAATTCTCATTAAAATGTTCCGTACCTTCTTCTTGATGTGCTCCTTCTAGACGTTCTCCTTGATGCATCCATTTTTATTTATTAATTATAAATATCATATGTTAATCATATATTATGGAAAGTAAATTATTTTAAATTTAACATATTGTTCTATATATTTTATAAGGTGTGATTGAACATTAAAAGGGTATTTGTACGTAGCCATTTATCTACACAATTTACAACGATGTTGAATTATATACGTTGAACTTTACAACGTTCTTGGCTATGTATGATAGGATAATCTGCAAGTCTACATAGGTAGTATATACGTAAGAAGTTTTAAGACAAAATTTGAAGCCTTTTCAAAAAAAATAACGAAAGACTGAAAAATCAATAAAGAAAGTTGCTCCCCCGGTTGACGGATTCTGAACGCAAGTAATGAATAATGAAATATCTAATTAAATGGGGGCATGTTATTACAGTGTAATTTTGAAAACATCGGATCAGAGCAGCACTTTCTAATTGGTCAAATTTGAGAGGTATGCCAGTGCTGTTGTAACCAGTTCCCGATAAGACTGTGTTGCGAATGGCGGCACAGTCACAATGTAACTTTCCTCGAAATATCATAGTGAAAGCTGCATTTTATTACTGAAACCGAAAGCTGTGATCTGAAAACTACTGAAGGTAAGGCTTTCTTACTTATGTTGTTAATTCAATACATCCTTAACAATAATTTCAATTCAGTATGGTTGCGCTAGTATTCTCTGACTTATGTGTTTACGGAAATTAGTAAAATAGCGTAATTAGTGGAGTTAGTTGTTACACTTGGTTGGAGCATGTTGTTACAGTGTTCATATATTTAAAGTGGTACAAAACAAATAACATATATTAGTTTGTTTTAGGAGAAATGAGGGACTATATGAGAGAGGGGGGATGGGAACAGATGTGGATGGGAATGGAAAGATAGACCTCAGCAGGCAGTTCCATCAACACCAAGTGGAATACTTGCGAGTCCCCAACTGGCAGTTCCATCTACATCAAGTAGAATTCACGTGAGTCCCCAGCAGCTGCGGCCATATCCTGTGGCAAGTGAAAGGAAGAAGACAACAAAGCGGAGAAAAGTAACATCGTCTGTGTTGACCTGAAGGCTATGTTAGAGGCAGACGATCTTAAAGGAAATGAAGCCAAAAGCAAGAAAGACGGGAAAATTGGCAATTCTAACAAAAAGAAAATTTGGGTCTCCAAAGCTGCGAACAAGAATCAAAAAAATAATTTGCCATCATCTAGTTCCGGCGAAGAAGATGAGGAGTGGCAATGCCTGAAATGTCTAAAACCATGGCCGCAGCCAAAAGCTGGAGAAAATTGGGTTTGAATACATGCAGTGCAAAAGATGGGCCCATTCAAAATGTGTTAAAAATGACCGAGATAAATTTGCCACAATTGTAACTCGGACTTAGAGATAGGAAATAACAGTGAATAGAAAGAGAATGAGAATGTTTAAGCATTTAAGTTTGTAAAAATCTATGAGTAGATCATAATCAAGCTGCTATTATTATTAAAATAAAGATCTGATAATTTGTTTATTGAACATATTTCAGTTTTATTTCCTTAAAATATACCCAAACATGCACTTTATACATTGTAACAACTTAACAATCCGCATGTAACAACAAGCCCCACCAAAGGGCATTTTAACAGTATTTGAATTTTTTAAATGTTTCTTCATTTTGAAAAATCTCAAAAAAATATATAATAAAGAGAAATAAAAGAGACAACAAAGCAATAAATTTTCACCAATTTTGAGTGCAACACACAGTAATTAAAAAATGTTAACGGAAATTTGTAACAACAAGCCCCACCCTCCCCTATATTAAATAATGCATAAGAAAAGTGTATATATTAGGATAGTACATTAAGAAAACAATATATATAGTACACTGAGAAAATAGAACAACAGTAGTAAGCATTTTCATAGAAAATTAAACTAAATAGAAATAAAAAATACCAAATCTCTGAATGAAAAAAAGTTTTTGTATGTGGCAAACATTTAAAATAAAAAATATAAAATAAAGAAGGCTTGAGTTTTCTTTATCCATACTCAAGGCTCCAGGGCATATTTCCAACAGACATTCTCCGAGGAAATAGTATAAATCCTCGCGAACATTATAAGAGCAAAGGGAACATTTTTCATTCATTATATCTCTCTCTATCCAAGGCCTAAAATTTAGATAAATAAGTTCCCCTCTAGTTTTGATAAACCAGCGGAGATCTATGAGCTTATCAAATTAGCTCTCCGTTATGAAATTAAGATATTCTGCTATTAACACTCTATAAATAAGAAAACGGTCATGGATTAGCCCGTCTCACACCTCTTCACGAATACATGAATCAATGTAGGAGGGGAGCTCGAGGAGTAGAGTATGCCAAGAAGAAAGGTTAGCTAATGTTGGTGAGAACGTGCAGGAGTAATGACGGACTAGCGAAACTAAATGTTTAAACCAGAAGATTTTTTTTAAATTCGTTTAAAGTTTAAGATTTATTAAATTCGTTAGCACGAAAACACGAAAACATTTCCGATCACCCACATCTGAAACCACTTTGAAGCTCGCTCAAAAGATTGTTGGCTCTTACGTACTGATCAAGACAGTTAAGCAGAAGGGCAGTGAAAATATTAGACAAAGTGTCCAAACAAGAGATTTCCCCCCAGCTGTGCTACTCTTAGATTTTTTCTTCCTAGGAGCCTCTACAGCTCACTGTCCGGTGATGGACAGTGTTGTCTATAATGAGAGAACACTGCCCAGAGGCCGGCAGTACACCGAGAAGGCTCCGGGTGCCAGTGACCATAGATGTTGACGCGCCTCAAATTTGAAAAAAGAAGATTCCCCTATAGTTATTCACATCATCGACGTCTTCGTTTTTGTACAAAGGAAAGATAAAGGAATGCCCAAAACAATGCATCTCTCCTCCAAAAATGAAGAAGTTTTGGGAGCCTTGAATGTAGCTTGTCCTGTCCTCTACGTACTCGTATAACAATTGTAGAACGAAGTGGTTAAAAGTAGAACATAACACAACTTCTGAGGCAAATAGAGCGGAATTGATAAAGGAGGTGATTCAGGAAGGAGAAGGATGGCCACGGCTCCAAGTTTGTTCATCTCAAAATTCAATAAACAGTTCATGGTGTTTATCAACAAAATTAACCTAAATTTATTATAATTTGTTTGCTAGTTTTTTGCATTATATTTTCTTCTTAGCCTTTCTTATTCTTAATTTAATTGTTTCATATCTATTTTATGTCATCAGTTTCAAATTGCTATGGACTTACATTACATAATAATAATGATTGATAAAGATAAATGCTAAATCAATATTTTCAATTATAAAATTAGTGCTTGTAATCATGATGGGACAGGCAGAATAATAAATTTCTAAGCTGCAGGGCTACTGGAGCTGGATAAAGAAAAAAAAAGTAAAAAAACACAACTTCAAAGTGACAATATTTATTGCAATAGTAACTTCCATATCGCTAGGCCAAAAAGCCAGGACAAGACTGATCAAAAATAGGATGGGGAGACAATATACAACATACTCTCGGATGGGGAGACAATATACAACATACTCTCGGATGGTGAGACAATATACAACATACTCTCGGATGGGGAGACAATATACAACATACTCTCGGATGGGGAGACAATATACAACATACTCTCGGATGGGGAGACAAATACAACATACACTGCGACCAAAGTATTTTTATTTATAAGCAGCAGTATTTATTAAATACTTGTTGTTCCATCTGTTGGCGAGATGATCGATAGAGCTCTGGTACTTTACTCATTAATGGACAGGGGTCCTTGACGTTAAGTGCATCTACTTCCTTTCGGCGGTCATAAAATCTAAAATAGAATCATCTTAACTCTACTTAAGCTAACTGTATTCCCTTCTTGCTGAACAAAGGCGCTTTTTAAAACTGTAGCAATTTTTATGGAATTGCTGGCGTTGTTCAATAAATCATCAGTTTATAAACAGCCACTTCTTTCATGCTGCTTATAAATTAAGAGGACACAGCTTTCCAGCAGTATACAAAGTTGCTAATTAATTATTATTATAATAAAACAATAATAAGCTTTAAAATTAGATATATTTTTTCTATATTACTGTACTTTACTTTTTATTGGTATATTACTATATTTTTCTATACTTGTAATTGCTATTATCGCTGAACAAAGACTCTTATAACAAATTTATCCATAAAATAGAAGATTTGTTTCCTGTGAGAAGAAGAGTGAATACAAGTATTCTCATTTTTAAAACGGCTAATGCTTATTGCCTCTTTGCTTTGCACATTATTTGTAGGCTACGTTGTAAAGTTCTTTATCAATGATTTCTATTCGGATCTGCAATCTGAAGGAGGAAAAATAGATTAAAACTGTTTGTTTTCTTGGCACCAATTTTTAGATTTTATATTGTCTTACTTACATGTCTAACTGTTCAAAAAGTTTTTCATGTTCTATGGTTTCTCTATCTGGAGAAAGTAATTTGCATTATAAGACTAAGAAGCTTTAGAAAATAAAAGATATTTATTTTAAATAAATAATTAAAAAAATATTTACATAAAAGGTATTGTTTAGTTTTCAAATCTGATAAAATGTTTGATAATTGTCTAGATGTGACATCATACCCATATCGAATACCATGTCTCCCAAGAAACAGCTGTATTTCTAGGCCGTGTATACCAAATCTAAAAATTATTATTCACTGTATTAAAACTACTATATAGGAGTATGGCGATTGTGTCTGATTTTCGAAATTGAGTAATCATGGGAGATACTTATTTTCATTTTGAGATGGAGGCAAAATGTTTTGCACAAATGTCTTTAAAAAAAGGAAAACACCCAAGAAGGTCAAACTTAATATTCCATTTCTGTAGGTACCACCACCACGCATCTGATACAAAGGTAATAGCCAAAATCTATCAAGCAGGTGCACTTTAACATCACAAGGAGGCAGTACAATCCATCTTTCAAGGTAATAATACACTGCACCTCTCATTAAAAATAAAAAAAATCTGGTGCGAACCACTCGTACGACTTCCTCTAACTCTTAGTAATACAATTTAATCAAGAAATTTTCTTTAAAATTGCAACGTTACAATGTTTAGTTGGAATTGCAATAAAAAAATGGAGGAGGGGAATTTACTTATATAATGGGTGGCCTTATGTGAAGCACCCTATGTCAAAATCAACAAACCTTTGCAAATTTAAAATGTAAAGTAACTGACACCCCAATACCCTCCCTCTAAAATAATTTTTTTCAGTAAAATATGACAAATAAAAGTGATAAGTTTCTATCTATGCAGCAAGCATTCCAAGTTTAAAGAAAAATCGTTGTAACCGTTTCCGTTAAAAGTCCAACAAGAATTCGAGAAATTTGGAATTCCATCAATGCTTCTATCTTATGTGTTTTTATATTATGTGAGTGGTGGTAAAACCATATACTGTATTGAAGTTGTACTTTAGAGGAAAGCATAACGCTACTGTCTCCCCAGAATCCCCAAAAAATAAATTTTTCCGAGAAAATGTTTCAAATAAAAGTTGTAGGTAATAATGAATGTAAGACAGTAAATCAAGTTTGAAGAAAATCGTTGGGGCCATTTTTAAGGAAAGCTGAAAAAAAAAAATAAAGTTAAGTCCGCACACTTTCGCTGGACGGATTTTGCCAGAAATCTAAGTGTTTGATGCAGTGATAGTAAGTACCTAAATGGAATATCCACTTTGAGTTTTATGTAACTTTTCGTTTTTGAGATATTCTGTTAAAACACACACAAACTCATTCGCTAAACACCTTTTTATCGTATTCAGAAAGCCCCCAAAACATGTATTTCCGGTGATAACTCAATTTGGAAACTGGCAGGATCGCAATCATTCCTCTAGAACAACAATGTCTGAACTAGCTGTAAATGATATTTCTAGCGTAGTAGAATTAAAAGAACATTTAAAAAATCGTAATTTGAAACGCACTAGTACAAAAACAAAGAACTGTTGAATAGTCTTCGGGCAGTAGCTATTTATGAAAATTCAAAAATAGAAGAGATGAGGCTGAATCAGATATAAATGATTTTATGAACGGCGAAGAAGATAGAAAACAAGAAGTAAAAAGTGATAGTGTGTCTTCAGGTAGCGATTCTGGTAATCATGAAAAAAAGGTCATTGGATTTCATCAATTAAGAGCCCAACTTTTTATAACATATAAAGATGTTGAAGAATCTATAACCAGTTTCAGCGGTGGTAATAAAACGGAAAGCATTGTTAATTGGTTACGAGAATTTGGTGAATTAAGTGAGTTATGCCTGAGGTTATTTCTTATTTATGCACGACGCTTGTTGAAAGGATCGGGTGCTTCATATATTAAGCATGAGAAACATCTGAAAACGTGGAAATCAATACCCAAGGCACTTAAAAAAGACCACAGACGCAAGCAGTAAAGTTGTTCATAGAGAGTTAGGATCAAGAAAGAAACTTCACAGTGAAAGCTATAAGGAATATTTCTACAAAATGCTAGGTATAGCCTCAAGATATAAAATAGATACAAAATCAGTGTTATGCAATATATAATTGATGGAATAGACGATCATGAGGCAAATAAAACTATTCTTTATGGGGCTGCATCATATAAAGACTTTAGGACAAAACTGGACTTTTACGGAGAAATGGAGAATAGTGGTTTTGCGAGACGTCAAGTCAGTAAGGCTCAAAAGGGGAAATTAGGAACAAGGAGCATAAATCTATATCTGCTTATACAGCTAGCAAGGTCCTGAAAAATTACGTCTCTGTTTTAATTCAAAACAGCATGTTATCGAAGAGTGTCCGGATAAGGCTAAGGGGCCTAAATGTTTCAGATGTAATAAATACGGACATGTTTGTTCTAAATGGTATGTGAACAGTAAGTAACTTGATATGTGAACAGTAAGTATGAAGTTGTATCAGGTGATAGTAAGCCAGTTCTGGATGTTAAAAAACGATTCAGAGTTGAAAGCGCTATTATATTCAGGTAGCGATTTAACATTATTAGATTTAGATGAATATGAGAAGTTGACATCCACACAAATTGATCTTCAAGGTTTGGGATCTAATTGAATTACTACGCTAGGCACCTTTCTTAAATACGTAACAGTCGAAGCCATTTTTTTTGAAATCCAAGTTCATGTTGTCCCAAGTCTAACCATGAGATATAAGATGATTTTAGGCCGTAATTTCTTTAAAGAGGTTAGCATACCCCTTAAAGGAAATAATGTAATTGGAACTAAAAAAATCTGGTGTGAAACACTCACACAACTTTCTCTTACTCCTGTTCTCAAAATTATAAGTGACAAATGTTATAGTTTGTGTACCAAATTTAACGAAATTCGTCGAAAACTGAAAAAACAGTTCAGTAAAAGCGCACTTCCGGTTTACTAATTTTCTTAAAACTCGGAATTTTGGCCATCTATTTATTTCTAATTAATTATGTTTGGATGATAGAATTGTATAATCAACTATGATAGCACTTTAGAGAAAAACATAACCCCACCCCTCCCCTAAAAGTGCCCTTAAAAGAATTTTCCCAGAGAAATGTTTTAAATAAAAGTTGTAGATCTTTGCATGTTTAGTTTATATACGAAGTTTCAAAAAAATCGTCGGAGCCATTTTTGAGAAAATTGCGAAAAAGTGAATAAATCATTTAGTAAAGTGGTAAAGTAAACGCACTTCCGGATATCCAATTTTTTTCAAACTCGGAATTTCAACAACATATTTAATTCTAATTAACATTATTTAGATGACAGAATTGTCTAATAAACTGAAATAGCACTTTAGATGGAAACCTAACCCCCCTCCCCCAAAAGTGCCCTTCAATGCATTTTCCCGGAGAAATGTTTCAAATAAAAGTTGTAGCTCTTTGTATGTGTGGTTGATGTTTCAAGTTTAAAGAAAATCGTCGGAGCCATTTTTGAGAAAATCGCAAAAAAGTAAAAAATCCAACTAGTAAAGTGGTACTTCTGGTTGAGAAATTTTGACAGATAACGTAGATACCCATGGTGATACCTAATCGGAATATCAAGTTTCAACTTTCTACGGTTTTTCGTTTTTGAGCTATGCTGTTCAAATACATACATACATACATACACACACACAGACCATTTGTTAAAAACCACTTTTTTGGACTCAGGGGACCTCAAAACGGATATTTCCGTTTATAACTCGATATCGAAAATTTGACACGATTACAATACTTCCTCTTACTAGGAGTAAGAGAAAGTAAAAATTGAAGCGCAGGTTCCTGATGTGCCAGATATATTCAACCTGAATATTTTCGATTCTAAATATAAACTGAAGAGGTTTTAGTACCAAACGAGGTTTAAGAAATTACTAAAGTTTGCCAAGCGGCAGAAACAAAAGACGTTGGGGTACAAATGAAATTAATCTTAGTAGATGAGAAGAAAGATGTTCAAGAAACAGCTGATAAAGAAGAAATTAAAGACTCTGCAGATAAAGAAGAATATGAGAAGAAGTATAATTTCAACGTTAACCTGATACTGAGGAGCAAGGTATCGATAAAAGTTTGGAAGAAGAAACTGAAGAAGAGAGGAAATATGTTCAAGAAAAAGAAGTTGATGATGAGAAAAAATATTTCATCGACAAAAATGAAAAAGTAGTTATAGAAAGGAAGAAAGATGTTCAAGAATCAACTAACAAGACAGAAATTAAAGAGTCCGCGGATAAAGAAGAATGTAACATGAATGATCAATGGTGATGTTGATGCAGCTTTTAAAGTAAAGCAAGCTGTTGAAGATCTGAAAAAGATATTTGAAATTAAAAGTGCTATAACAGTGTTTTATAAAGGAGACAAAACAGAAATGTAGAAAATACCAGAAGAAAAAGAAAGTAGAGGAAGTTATTGTATAAAGAAATGGAAAAACTAGAAGTTTGAAGAAAATTTGTATCTTGTATAACTGTATAAACTGCATTAAGAGAAAGTCGGGTGAGAGTTCCACATCCTATAGTTCTTTTCTTGTTCGAGATATTATGTTTTCCTTGCACTTACCAACCATTCGCGAAAGAAACTTTTGTCATATCTCAGAATTTTTATTTACATGGAAAGTTCAATTCAAAAAATTCTTCAAGATCGCAATGTTTCCTCTTTATAAAGCAAAAGAAGAAAGTGAAAACTGGAATGTGAAATTCAATCGATAACTATATAAAAGATATCAGAAAACTGAAATAAACACAATATTACTTTCTCATCAATGCCAACAGCAAGCTATGGCGCATTCTCAATAGTTTTAGCTTTAACTTCCTCCTTAAATATCTTGAAAGTTTCCTACATTTGCATTTTGTAAGGCAAAGTACTGCTGAATTGTGTAAATACTCACATGGTCCGAATCTACCATACGGACCAGAAAGTGCAAAAATCTCTTCCGCTTTCTGCGTTCCGTTTACTATCACAGCCAAGAATAATAACTGCAAGAAGAAATCATTGAATTTGGTTGAATATTTTCATGAACAGAGGAAATTAAGGTGTGAAATACATAAGTGAAAGTATGTGTCGTGTAGTGCTTGCACATTTCTGAGTCCACATCTCGAACTCGGGATAAGAGAGAAACTCCACAGAGTTTCACTGTTTCACCAGTTTGTTTATTCAGGGCAAGCGTGCAAGGCAAATCTCCCGGAAACGTAACATTTATGTTCATTGTATTTCTGTCACAGCTTTCCCTTAATTATGATGACCTTCAAGAGATCTTTATGTCATTTTTATTTTTTGCAGAGAAGTCAATATTGGCGGTAGTAATGCAATTATTGCTGCTGTATTTTGAAACACAGTACTCAGGTTACCTGAAAACTGTAGTATCATTTCAATTTAAACCCTTGAATGATTAATGTAGATTAATCTGAAAATAGTGCATGTTAGAACTTGCACTTGGAATAGCATCCACCCATGGCTGGGCACTCATAGCATTTTTCAATCAAATTAAAATCATTCACATCAAACATTGTTATATTAAATTCTCTATAAATGCTTAACTTCATAGAAAAAACATTTTAGGCTTTGATTTTAAAAGAAAAAATTAATGCGATCGGGAAAAATTCAATTTAATTGAGAAAAGTTCTACTTGATGAAACTATCGATAATAGTGCTATCGATTTACCATAAATTATGAGCTGCTTTTTTTTTTTTTAGTTCTTAAGTTCTTTATGCGGAAAGTTGTGACGCACTTATATATACTTTTAATGGAATAATTTTAATGTTTGCTCTAGAATATATCAGTAATAGCACACGTCTAACTAGTTCTTTAACTTTTACAAAACAAGATAAACTTCATCCTTCTTTACCCAATCTTCTGTACAAACACTAAGGTCCCAAAATTGAGAAGACATTGTTCTATTTGATAATAGATTCTTTTGCAAAAAAACTTACGTTTCCGGGTCAGACTGCGTCAGTGGTTTGCTATAAACCGAGATTCGCCCATATGGGCGTCTTCAGAGTCGTATCACCTTAAATACGAGCTAATAGTGCACTGATGATTAGTCAGTTAGCAAACCCTGACGCGGTCTAAACCCGGAAACTTCAGTGTTTTTCATGATAAGGGCCGCGGAAGCCTAAAAGATCAACTTAATCACGGAAATAAATAGTACCGAATACGTTGATAATTTTTTCTTCTTTCTAAGCGTATTTGAGTGCATGTTGAGAAGAGCCTCAATAGCACGACTAGCTCAAATGGGCACGCGACTGGTTTTAATATTTTGTAATATCACATAGCTTCTTGATGACAAATACCTGTGGTTGGAAGAGTCAAATAAAGAAGGCATAATTTTTCATTGCAAAATGAGCGGTGCACTTACATGATACAGGCTGCACTTTTAACAACTACAAAAAAAACACCACTTCTTACCCAAACTATGAAAATAAATGTAAAAATGAAAAACAGTAAAAATAAGGGCGCTATTATAGGCCTGCCAGTATCCAGTGACTCGTAGTAATAAAGTCCGCCAACGGGAATTGTTAACAAAGCGAACAAACTACTGCCGATAGAACTAAATTCTTCCACCTGTTGACAAAAATTATTATTAATATAGGTCCATTTGGCTTGAAAGAAAAAAAACTGCTATTTTTTTCACGAATAAGTTGTTGCAAATGTTTTATATTGGTGTTTGTAGGTGTTATAAACAGCAAACAGACAAAAATGTGTTTTATCAATTAAAATCTATAAGAAGTTTATTTTTATTGTTTTGTACTCGTATGTATATGCTTGTTCGTATTTGTGCATTGTCATAGGTTATACCATAGAATAGGAGTACGGTAACTAAAACAAGTCATATAATAATTGTGACAGACAAGTTGATTACGGACAGATACAAAATCAGTACAAAGTATTTGATTAGTTATCGTTAAAGACGGATCAGATTTATATACACATCAAATGTTTCTTTCATGATTTCTATGAATATTTTGTTATTTTTTAATGTTTGTTTTTCCATTTTTTGCGCAACCTGTGTACGCCTTAGTTCGTTCTGCACTCGATTTATTATGTTAGAAAAATCGATGGACAAGAATTATTTGACAATTTCGGAAGTTCTTATAATACTTATTATGTATTTTTAATTTCTCTCACTATAGAATTAGAGACAGCTCCTATAACCTTATTACCATAGATGGTAATTAAAACTATACGTTTTAATCCGAAAATACTTCACCCCAACCATTCAACTCCCTCCCACACTTTACCACCATCATTCTCAATTGGTGCACGGTTTTGTATGTGGCTTTTCGCGTGTCCGTTTTCACCGAACAGGGGCCCTGGCAATATACATTTTCAATGTCGAAATATATTTTGAAACATTTAAACAACTGCACAACTTGTATAGGAAAGTTCAGTTGTCTTTAAGTTACATGTAAATATGTGTAATTGTTTACCCTATTCACCTCCTAACAATTTTGCTCGAAATGTTTATTATTGAATATGCATTCCTAACAAAAGGTGAAATCTAAAATTACATATCTCTAGATACTCTACAATATCAAATTTTTTCGGAAAAATGTTTCAAATAAACTATTCTGAAAAGTTTAGACGTTTTTCTTCAAACTTGGAATTCTAGCCATGGATTAAATGAATCTTAAAACGGTATAAGTGAGAGAACTATACATTTTACTGACCTGGCACTGTACAGGATGGCAACTCAATTATGAAAAATTTGTTAACTATAGCAATATTTCCTCGATAGCTGTAAGAGGAATAGTGTAAAGTGGCGGTGTAGAAAAGAAGGCAATTCTTAAAAAGTAAAAAATTTGCCAAATAACAATTTTTATTGTGGGAAGGGATGTCATAATATGATCAACTCCTTGCCAGGGTCCCTGGCCGTGTAGTTCTGGTATTCATAACCAGGATTCGCTATCAACTGCGCTTTTATTCATGACACTGGGTAAGCAATGGTAAGTGAAGTTAATGTCTTAAACTACATAAAATTTGACAACAATTAAATCGATGAAGTCCAGAAACACTGAATTCACCACTATCTAAATCAGTGCTGCTTCTGAACTCAACGAATCAATTGTTAAAAATTGTAAACTATACATACTTGTAAGCCAAAATATAAATGAGCACAGATAGCGAATCCAAACAACAATATAAATGTCACATTAAATAAGATCATCAGCTGTTTCTTAGACTGAAATGATAAGAAGTTTATTTCATTAAATCTAAAAATACTAAGAAATATACACAAATAAGGGTGTAATCTGTGGCGTTAGCAATAAAGAAAAATATGAAGAAAAACACATGCACGCACGACTTTCTCTTACTAGATTTCTCAGTTTTAATTGATAAGTTTTCTTCAAAGTTAACATTTTTACTAAAGTGAAATTGTTGCTTTCAATATTATTTACATAGAAGACGAGCCAAGAATTAAACTAAAATAGTAATTTATGGAGAAACATAACGTCGCCCCCCTCCACAATTCTCCAAAATGGATTTTTCCACAAAGCAAAATGTTTCAAATAAAAGTGATGAGCAGTTAATATATCAAATTTAAAGAAAATAGTGAAAAATGAAAAACCATTCACCAAAGGGGCATTTCCGATTGATGGATTATGACAAAACTTTCATTTCAGAAACACATACTGCAGATTGCAGGACATACCTTATAAACTGTACTTTAACAATTCTGAACAAAAAAAAATTGGAAATTTGGTATGAGTAAATTTGTTTAAGCAGCCAGCTATTATCTGCACGTCATTATACTTTCTTGTGTACCTGATAGTGGGTGGAGGGCTGGTCGGTACCAACTCCAACCATCACCCACTAGCAAAATTAGTTCAGAAGGTCTGTAGAACCGACTCGCATTAAGGTTTACGGGCATTGGTTTCTCTTTTTCTGGCGCGATGGTGATTTTTAATTGGAAGTAATTCCCATCGCCGTTTAGTTCTGTCCTTCGCTATCAGATGCACTTCACCAACTATATCTTCACATTTTTACATTCTCTAACTGCTGTTAGAGGAAGTGTTGTCAGTGTGACAAATTTTCGAAATTGAGTTTTCACTGGAAATATACGTTTTGAGGTCCTCTGAGTCCCAAAAGATAATTTTTAGAAATTGTCTGTGCATGTGAACATAGCTTAAAAAAAAAAATTGCAAAAAATTCAAAATTGACATTCCGTGTGGTTATTACCATGGGATCCGTCAGGAACTTACAATTCCTCAACCGGAAGTACCCAATTTACTGAATGGATTTTTCAGTTTTTTGCGATTTTTTCGAAAACAGCTGCAATCAATTTCTTTAAACTTAGCATATGTAAAGAGCAATCAATTTCTTTAAACTGCACATACAAAGAGCTATAACTTTTATTTCTCTGGAAAAATTCATTTAACGTGGTTTTGGGGCGAGGGGCGAGGTTAATTTTTCCTCAAAAGTGCTTTTTTACTTTGTTATACAATTCTATCTCGACACCCTAGGGTATGAAGAGGTCTCCGACTAAGTAAGTATACAATTCTATAATCTAATTAATATTAATCAGAATCATAAACTTATCAAAATTCTGAGTTTCCAAGAAAATCGGTTGACCGGAAGTGCGTTTTTACTGCATGTATTTCAGTTTCTACGATGTTATCCTTCCTTTAAAAAAAACACGCATTTCTTAAATTTGTTACACTAACTCATATATCATATATATACACATATATCATACATATACACATATATCATATATATACACATATATCATACATATACCCAGACCGATCACTTTAATTGGAACTTTTTCCCGAGAAAATTCATTCAAAAAAGTTTGAAGCGGGAGTATATGGTTTCCTCAAAGAAGTGTCATTGTTATTAAGAATTTAGATTCTCCCATTGATACAAAACTATTCATTCAGTCTCTATTCAGAATCAAACATTTAGTAAAAATACAATTTCGAAGAAAACTGATCACTTAAATCTGTGTGAACTGCAATCAAATCCCAGACACCAGATTTTTTTTTTTTTTTCTTAAGAGGCTGGATCAACACTGTGCCTTCAAGAGAGATTCAACCTTACTGCTGCTAGCTGAAAGGGGAAAATGTCACCGTGGACAATACGCTTGCTTTTTCTTCTCGCACAAATCAGATCTGTGGTTACATGAGTTTTTTGAGACTATAGTAGTCTTAATGTCAATTCTAATAGCCCAACAGCCTTGCTGTGGAATAGTTCTGCAGTAAGTTTTTCTAATACCGGTCCTGGGATTTGTTGTAACAACGTTCATATTCACATGAGGTATACAGGTGAATCGCCATCTTATACTCTGAACACATGGAAACTAACGAGGCAGTTGTTTAGAATTTATATGGAACATATTCAACAGTTGACTATGCCTGAAAGACTGTGGCTAACTTAACTTGACTAATGGAGAAGTTACCTCGGTTCATCCGGCATCTCGTGCATACCAAACAAAGTCCCATGTCTAATGTGCTCTCCTTCTTTCATATACATAAAGTACCTCAAAGTAAGAATGAATGCTAAACCCAAGTTAATATGAAGTGGTAACGTTTGAATATATTAACAGATATTTTATAATGTATTTTCATTTGTATTTAATTTTATTTCAAAAGTAGATTATTAATAAAAATATGAATTATTTTAGACTATTACTTTAAGACTGATAAAAATATGAATTATTACGATGATCAGAACAATGATGTAATAATAGTCTTC
This sequence comes from Triatoma infestans, assembly GCA_011037195.1. NCBI lineage: Eukaryota > Metazoa > Arthropoda > Insecta > Hemiptera > Reduviidae > Triatoma > Triatoma infestans. The sequence goes on along the minus strand of JAAEAF010000147.1, from coordinate 33,868 downwards.
TAATATTTCATTTCTTTTTTGCCATAAGCGACCTCACAAAGGATTCTTTGAGTTTGTTAAACAATTTATTTTATCGTGTTTTCTTTAATAACAAATATGTAAATTATTAACATTTGAAGAAATAAAGGGGAGGTCGGAGAGACAATAGTTGTTCAGAGAAAGTAGGACACTTCAACAACATATGCCATGTATATCACTACTGCTTCTTAAGCCTTTTTAGGTCTTTTACCTCCATTAAAAACGATCGCTGACAAACGATTATTAACGATCTCCCTGAGACGTCTCCGACTATACGATTTCCTTTGCCGTTCAATTGCCGTTTTTATCCGCATTGGGATAATGTTTTCTTTCTGGATCAAGCTGGTTGATTGTTCTCTCCAATTGCTCTTATTTATACATTTTATTTTCTGTTGCAGAACTATCCCTGACTGATAACAATTACCTAGAAAAGTTCTAAAAACAATGTAGCGTGAGATCTGATTATTACTGTCAGACACTGATTTACTAGATTTCTGAAAATTCATTTCTTTTTGGCATCCTTTGCCGTAAAGGCATTATGGAATATTCTGAAGCAAAAAATGCGTAAAGGAGTATCTTCTCGAAGTTGCCGAGCTTTAACAAAAATTTTAGCAATCCCTGATCGGTAATTGGATGCAAAGATGGCCTTTACTTAAATCAAATATTAAAAAACAGTTTTCCAGATTTTCAATTACCTGAGAAATAGCTGTAAACATCATTGATACTCTGGTGAACATAGCAAAAAATTTGACCAATTTGATCCAACACAATATAATTAATATTCCTAATAATATACTATATACCGTATAGATGGTGACCAGTGTATCCAAACTTATATAGTTGTTTTTGTCTATACTGTCTGATAACTTTGGTAAATAAACTGTGGTATAACTTTCTTTTATAAATAACATTCCTATTACTCCGAAGATAAACTATGAAAACAAAACACAAAAGTTAAACAATTATAATGATTAATATTTATGTATCATGTTTGTGTTATAACTTTTCAACAAGCTAGTGTACTTCTTCAAATTATGAATGATAGCCGCGCCTGGTTGGTTAATGAAAATGTAATCTCTTAGCAGAGTTTTCACTTTCAAAATATTCATTTAAAATATTTATATATTCAATTTGTTTCACAACGCTGCCACGCACATGTAAACCAAGAGAACAGTTTTTACTTTAGTCAAACGAACAGGGAACCTTTTTATTTGCAGTGAACCCACTCACTAGAGGGAAGTCGATTAGCTATTTCATGAAGGATTTTGGCCATTTGGGAATCCTTGCCTAACAACACGTATACTACACTACAAAGGTCACAAAAAATTAGAACCTATTATTTTTAGCGTACCCAATTAAACAAATTCGTTCCCTCTAAACTAGACAAATAAAAAATAATGGAAGGGATTATCTCAGTGGTAGCTGGAGTGTGGGTGGGTCACGCAGTGCTACCCTTAGATTTTCTCTTCCTAGGAGCCTCTACAACTCACCGCCCGGTGATGGACAGTGTTGTCTGTACCGAGAAAACAATGTCCGGAGACTGAGAAGACTCAGTACGCCAATGACAAAAGATGCTGACGGGTCTTAGAAAGAAAAAAAAACGTAATTTGAACGTAATTTAGAAATCAGAAATGGATAAATCAACTGACAAAAGGTACCGTTGGTGACATAATAGGATGCACTGACAATTCAACGAAGGACTAGGCCTGTACATTAGAAGGTTGGTGGAGTCCCACTATTCTGCACCATAATGTCGAAGTAATGTTTTGTGACGGGTGCTCAGTTTCAAAATTTTTTGGTCACAAGTAAACGGAAATAAATCTGTCATCAATTTCTTTTGTAAAGACCAGTGGGTTACTAATGCGTCAATCTAAATTGGAAACACGAAATCCACGGTGATTGATGGGACATTTCTGGAGAAAGAACTGCACATCAAACATACAACCTAATAGTAATAAGTAAAAATTAAAATAAAATACTAACCAAAAGAATAGTGACATCCAGAAATCCCCAGAATGTTAGTAAATATGAACATCCAAAATGAATGACATCTCTAATTACTATTAGAATGAAATAAACTATAAAAATGATAAATATAATTCCACAAATTATATATAAAATATCCCAAATAATTGTTGGGTGGGAAAATAAGTTGATCCAATCCGAAAATGTTGGGCTAAAAAGAGACAGGAAAAAAGTAGATTTTAGGTAGGGCTCAAAATGATATAAAATTTTGGCAATTACAAAAAAAAAACCTTATTAATTCCATAGAGTAACAGCTGGCTGTAGGGAAAACTCCTCCACTGGGCGGTAGCTCCATCACCAATCTGTTAATACAATTCCAACTGGATTAAAAAAAAAAACAAGTTGCAGGAGATATTACTGAGCTCAAATATTTCTTCTAATTAAATATATCTTCTAATTTGACTTATCAGTTATCGGCATGAATTAGGTGTTCTAAATGAAAAACAGGAGCATCGGTTTGTGAACGGAAAATATTTAGACAAAAGAAAAAAATCATACTAACTTAACAGCGGAGAACAGATTTGCATCCGGAGAATAAATGTTGAAATCAATGAAAACCGCTCGAGTTGCTCGGTCTACCCATCTTTCCTCTTGCAATCCAGAAATAATATTGGTTGCATTATCAGCAGTAGGTAGATCTAAATAGTATCCATTTGGAGAATATATTGAGATTTTACCAAAATAATAATGTACTCCTTCACTTTCCCTCCAAGACCATCTGAAAATATTTACATTGTGATTGAGTTGTGATTTGCTCTGTGTTCATCATATTGTATATTGTACACTGGTCAGCGAGGACGACTGGACACCAAGCTAGAATTAATGATAACAGGTGGTGTAAATTGTTACAGCATGGAAACCTTATTTGAGTCGAAAGAAAAGTGGACGACAGAAGAAAAGATGGACGGATGAGTTGGTGAAACATGCAGGTTCATCATAGATTAAAAAAGATGGACGGATGAGTTGGTGAAACATGCAGGTTCATCAAATATTAAAAAAGATGGACGAATGAGTTGGTGAAACATGCAGGTTCATCATAGATTAAAAAAGATGGACGGATGAGTTGGTGAAACATGCAGGTTCATCATAGATTAAAAAAGATGGACGGATGAGTTGGTGAAACATGCAGGTTCATCAAATATTAAAAAAGATGGACGAATGAGTTGGTGAAACATGCAGGTTCATCATAGATTAAAAAAGATGGACGGATGAGTTGGTGAAACATGCAGGTTCATCATAGATTAAAAAAGATGGACGGATGAGTTGGTGAAACATGCAGGTTCATCATAGATTAAAAAAGATGGACGGATGAGTTGGTGAAACATGCAGGTTCATCATAGATTAAAAAAGCACAAAAGAGGCAAGAATGGAATATTATGGGAGAGGCCTATGCTCTTTTAGGGCCTGGTTTTAGTGAACAGTGATGGTTGTAAACAATAATATGATAATTAGTGAGCGAACAATTTAAATTCTTATTAATTGGTTTGTTTGTGTTCTTTTCTTTTATTATTGTGAAGATGATATGTTTTGTTCTTGTCTCTTTTATACTGTGTTGTAATCTAAAACCAAAAGCTATTTGTTCCGTTTTACAAGCACTGGCTGTTAATAAACGGAACCCCCCTTCGGTGAATTTTTTGTTTCACGCCCATCTGGTGTTTTGGGGTTAACTGTTGTCCCAACCTGTGGCAACACTGCTTAGCGCCCCACTACTTTTGTGTTCTGTCGAACTGGAGACGTATGAGTCAGTTCGCTTGGGGGACACGTCCAGCTCAGTCATTCCTGTTTTATGATCCAACCTTTTTTTATTTCAATTTATCTTGGAAGGGCGGCCATTTTTGGAGACGCCACCTACCACGTTGTTCAGAGAATTTAAGATTGGTCGAGTTTCAGTGCCTGGAATACACTTTTAACCATTTGGAGTGCTTAATCAAGCTGTTAATGATTGACTATAGTAAATTAAGGAATGGAATCTGGATTTGGAGATATGTTCTCCTTGTAATGTTCAACCGGATATTCAGTAAGTACGTACTCCCTTGTGTACCCCATCCTAAACTACGTACAGTAACGTCTTTGATGCATGTGTGTGTCAAGTAAAAACGGATTAAGGTAAAGTTAAGCTTAGTACTTTTCCATATAACTGTAATAAGACATTTTCTCTGATTTAAGTTTATGTTTAAAGTAGCACTGCAACTCGAGGTTGAATTCTCTTTCAAGAGCGGATTAATTGCTGTCTTGTACGTGCAATTGGTTGTCCCCCCAGGACTCTCAGAACTCACATTGGTTAAGCCACAGGCAAGTTCAAGGTTGATCAAGTTAAATCATCCTTTTTGCACACCATTATTTTGGTTTTATTGATTCATTGTGTAACCCTTTTTCTTAAGGTCTACTTTTTTTGAGGAAATTATTCACCGTCATCCCAGGTAATTAACTTAGCTTTTTGTGTTTCAGGAAGCTTGAACAACTGTTCAGCTGCATACATCTCTATATGCTTTTATTTGGTCCTCCGGAATATATCGTGACTGGAGAGTTCTCCCCCCCCCGTCCAGGGTCTCTAGTCATCGAACCAGTGAAAACCTCGTGGTGGGCGCTTTATCCAAGATCTGGTAAAGCTCTACTATGCTTGTAAGGTCATGTAAGGAAGTGTACTAGGTTCAGGAATAAAGGATTAATATTTAGAAGGGTTTCACCTTTTCGTAATTTATTATCTCCTTTCCTACCTAATCTGTAATCACGCTCTCAACCCCAATCTTCTGAACCCCCAGAAGAAGGAGCTTCCATTTCCTATATATTCACCTTACACTATTAATAATAATAATAATAATAATAATAATAATAATAATAATAATGTGTGTTCATTTATCAATAATATATACAAAACAAATCTTTTTATAGTAGCTATTAGCGTGGAGAAGTCCGTCTGCCAAGTTGATTCTTACTACAAAGTACACACAAAAAGTACAAACAAAATAAAAAAAGAAATTCACTAGCGAAAATTCAATTTACAACTTCTCTGAAATAAAAAAAAACTAAATAAAAATTTTATCAAAATTATACATTAACAAAAAATTCAATCTGATAATACACACATTAAAAAGTTTTTTTCATTTTTTATACCCCAGAGAAATCCAGAGCCAGATGGTGGTTTAGTGTTTTCTTTAAATTTTTTTTAAAAATTAAATTGCTCAATTAAAATTTTTCGATACTTCAAGGCATCAAGTGTATATTTATATAAGTTATACCAATCTTGCCCATTCAGTTATTTTATCACCTCGGTCTCCTGTAGTACTTTTTTCCCAAAACACCTGACGCTAACCTCCCCCAAGATAGGACAGATCCCAACAAATGTGCAACATCCTCCCTAACTTCCAGATTATACAGCGAACATCGCTGTCTACTCTCCACCCTCGAAACATCAAAATTCAGACCAAGGAGCTGACCTCTCAATTTCATTATAATCCGGATGAAATGTACATCATTTTTATCATTAATATATCTCTCACCCAAAACCAGTTCCAATTTATTATACATATAAAGAAATTTAGCATTATTAAGTTTATCCAATAAATTATTTGTAAATTCTAATTTTAATTTACTCATTAATATTTCATTAGATAGCGTAACATTGTTAACCGATGTATAATTGTAGTCAGTCTCTGGTAAGTTTTGTCTACTGCACAGATCACAATACTCCCGATACCAGAACAGTTTTCTTCTTATTATCTCATGCGCTAAGGGGGCCGAGAACGCGACATTAATAACACCTTCTGAACGTAGCTATAATGCAGTTGAAACATAAAAGGATATAATGGTTCGCTATTGGTCTCTAAATATAGGAAGTAAACAGGCATGTTGCTAGGGAGCCAAAACAGCTTTTTAAGGAAAGACGTATGAAGCCTTTCCACCGAGTCGCACCCTGAAATCCCCAGACCTGCGCCGCATAACCAATTATCGCTCTCATAACCGAGTTGAATATTTGGAATTTGGCAGATAGAGGAATTTCTTTTTTTTTTAATTATGTCCCTATACGTGTTGAGACGGCGAATTTAGAAATAGTCAATCTTTCCTTGAAATACTTTTTAAAACATAACTGTGGAATTAGGCCAACACCTAAATATTTATAGTGATGGGGTTGTGATTTATTTGGGATGATGAGGTTTAAAACAATAAACCTATAATAAACGATTTCGATTTTTTCTCCATCAATTTTCCATGTTTCGTTTTTGGCTAATTTCTTCTTCTTCTAAAAACCATTATTTTGGATTTCCCCAAGTTGGCAGACATATTCCACGCCTTACAATATTTAGAGAGACGGTTGATCATATACTGAAGTGTATATGGGTCATTAGCTATTACACCTTCTTTGTAGACTTTCGATCCGCTTTTGATGCCCCTGACCGACAAGCGTTATTCTATAAGCTGTATTCTCTCGGTGTGTCTAATAAATTTATTTCTGTTATGCAAGAATTGTATTCGAACTCTGAGTCATCAGTTTGGACCAAACAAAAGGTTTCAAACTAAAACAGGGTTGTGTTTGCTTTCCCCCCTTTTGTTCTCTTTATTCCTGAATGATCTGCACGATTACATTGGGGGTGGTTTGGTGCGTGGGAGAAGTAAACATCGGATGCCTGCTGTGTGCGGATGACATTGTTATAATAGAATATCTTTATTTACTATTAGATTCGACCATGCGGTATTAACGCCAAGCGAAGCTTGACGAGATTTTCTATTCCAAAACTGGCTAAATGACAAAGAAGGCGTAAGTTCCACTCCTAAATATTTATAGGAATTTACTACTTCTACTACCTGGCTTCCGTATCTCCATATTTCATCATTTCTAAGTCTACCGCCCCTTTCCCTGAATATCAAGACTTTCGATTTGTCAAGATTCACTTTGAGATTCCAAGTAACCGTGTAGCTCTCCAATTCATTTATCATATTCTGAAGGGTATCCGGTTTATCCGCCAAAATAACAATGCCATCAGCAAATAATAATATTTTCAGATTGTATTCTTTCAGCATAATGCCGCCATTAAGGTAGGCTTTAAGAACATTGATAAAAATGATGAATAATAATGGACTAAGATTGCAACCTTGTTGCATCCCAGAACTAGTATTAAACGCAATTGAGCAACTATTCCCCCTTGCAGATAATTTAGTATCTTTGTACAGGCTTCCTATTGCACTAGTGAATTTTTTTGACACTCCTAGCTGTGTAAGTTTAAATAATAATGCCCTCCTATCTACTGAATCAAATGCAGACTTCAAGTCCACAAAAAAACAATATATTCTATTCCAACCTTCGTACCACTTCAGTCTAAGCACTTTGTAAGTATAAATAGATTATCTATATTTGAATAGCTTGCCCTAAATCCCGCCTGTTCCTCACATAATAAATTCTTGTTGTTTACCCAAACTTTCAATCTCTGTGCCAATAGCCCAATATATAACTTCTTAAATGTATTTGGTAAAACAATAAACCTATAATTAGTGGTTTGTGTCTCCTTTTTTAAAAAGAGGAACTACCACTGCTTCATTAAAACGCTCTGGAACTGTACCCTACTAAAAGAAAACATTTAACAGCGATAAAACTAGATGGAGAAAGGATTGCGGGGCGTACTTATAAAATTCGAATGCGATTCCATCGAAACCCCGATGCCTTATTATTTTTAAAGACGGATAATATCGACTGCAATTCTTCTAAAAGGAAGGGTTGGTCGAGAAATTCCTCTGTTATTTCGGATTCAGCATACAGAACTGACGATAAGTTAACCACCGGATTAAAAAGCCGATAAAAGTAAGTAACCAATTCTTTCATACTTATACTGCCGCTATAATTCAAGCCCTTAGGCTTGAATTTATTCACCTGCAACCAAAATTCAGAGGCATCTCTAACCTTTAAAATACTTTCCACTGCTACCGCAAAATATTGTTTACGCTTGTTAGTGCATAACTCTTTAAATTTCTTTTTTTCCGTTAAATATTTCTGTCGGACCAGGCGTGAATTTGATTTACGATATAAATTTAACAACTTGAAAACTCTAGCTCGAATATGAAAACATCGAAAATCAAACCAAGGTTGAACACGTTTAAAGGGGCGAACTTTTCCGTTCCTATTACCTGCACTTTATCTAATCATGGACTTTAATTCATCCACCTTCTCTTCCAAAAATATAATTTTCGGATTTTAAAACAGCCAATTCTTCCAATTTCCTTCTGTATTGGTCAGAGAAAGATTTATTCCATCTTAACTTAGACCAGACAGGCAAATAATCATCATTCTTTTCTACAAAATCTAGTTCTATCTTAACTACAATACCCATGTGATCAGACCATATTGCATTTTTAACAAGAAAATCCTTAATTCTCTAGTTATAGAATTTATAGAAATAGCTGCCAAATCAATAACCGAGCTCCCCCGACCACTAGTAAAAGTGAACTCACCGGTATTATCTCCAGGACAACGCCCATTCAAAATTAATAAGCCTTGATCATGAAAGAGTTCTAATACTTTTCCCCTCAGTATTTAACAATTTATCTTTTGAAACTCGCCGCTCAGAACAGACACCTAAATTCAAAATATCTACATCGATAGGTTGACCCTCTCCTATTCTTCCATTCATATACCCCAATACTAAAAATTCTAAGTGATTATAATTCACAATAACCTGCTCTAAATTATTGAAGCTTTCCTTCCAGTCACCTGGCCCCAGATATACAGGCAAAAGATATAACTTTTCAACTGCATAAAATTTAACCTCAATTACATCCATGTTACCCAATTTAATAAAACTACATATACCTTGAAAATATTTAACATATATATTCGTATCTTTTTCCTCAATAAAAGTTTCACTTAAACAAACTATATCATATTGATTTATGAAATTAACAAAAGACAAACCTTAGTCCTTACAAACCTGCAAAAGACAAACTTTATCCTTAATTATAACTAAGAACATTAATTAATTTATTTCCTGGACTACCATTTATAATAGAGTTATTCTGACAGACGGCCGAACTTTCTCATTTTTTTAAATTTTTGACTTGAAGCGGCTTTTCCTGTGAACTTGTACTTGGACCCAGAATAGGCAGAAAAGGTGATACAGATTTTCCTGCCCTCTGAACTAAATCAGAACTTTGATTCTTCAACTCTCCACTAATATATGGTTTTATTATTTTCTGTTCGTCATCCCAGAAGTACTTCTCACCGTCCACAAATAAAATGTCTCTTCTCAATAAAACTCTTTTAGACTTATCTCGCTGTAAAATTTCTTTCCTGTACTGCAGCAGCGCTTTCCTCCTAGACATAACTATAGGTGAATAGTCGCGATCAATGTAAAAGCCAGTACCTTTCAACTTATTTGTATTTTTCGAAATGTATGATACAATTTCGTGTTGGTTGAAAGTGACTTTCCATTTACTTTTCTCACTATTCCAATATTAAACTTAAATGCATTAGATATATCCTTCGAGGAGACTGATATTTCCAAAATTTCTTTACAAAAATTAAGTATAATTTCATTATCAGCAACTTTCAAATTATCTAGACCTTTAAAAATAAGATTATTTTTACGTGAATCGTTTTCCACAATTCTCTTTTCTAACAATTATTTTTCTTCTTCGAATTCTCGACGGTCATTTTAAGAATCTTATTCTCCTCTTGAAGAGTTCCGATTTGGATTTTCAGCCCTTCTACGTCTTGCCTAGGTGCCAACTCTTTGGCGTCTAACAATTCGCTAAATTTTTCAAGAAGTTCTTTCATTGTAATTTTACCAAGCTCAGTCTTTTCTCCCATTTCTCTTTCCAACTTTTTATCACCTTCTTTCCAAGTCTACTTTTTTTTCACTAAGTTCAGGAGAAGAACGTTCTCTTTGAATACTAGTTTTTTTAATAGAGCTGGGAGTATCAGTAGTAAAGAAATCTTTAATTGTATTAGACATGAATAAGTATCATGAAACTGTTAATTAGAAAGATCTCGTAAATTATTTAAGTAAACTAACTTTCAAATCTGAAATAGTTGTAAAATTAGGTACAGTAAATAAAATATAAAATCAATGAGAGAGTATCTATATTCTTTCTACTTGATTCTCTCTCTTTGTGGATGATACTTTGTACTCAAACAACACAAGTAATACAAGCTTTAATCTGACCTTAAGAAACTCCCCTCCACTCTGCAACCTCTTACTTTTAACTAAGCTTTATAAATTTTTTATAACTATAATCTGTCATGAACACTTTTTAATAATTAATTATTTAGACACTGTTAATACAGATGTTAGGACAATAGACTATTCACCACTATTACGAAAAAATTTACACCAAATCACACTTACTAGCCACAAAAAAACTAGAAATAATACAGAGCTAAGATAATATGTCTTCACTTTCTCAGTGCTCATCCTGTACTCGGATGGCCACATTAGCGAGCACCAGAATGGCAACCGAAAGATAGATATGAAAAATCACTACGAGTTTAATTTTTTTATATATATATATATAATGATATTTCGTTATAATAATCGTTTACTAGGAACAGAGTTAGTTGCTAGATGGCGCGCCCTACAGTTTGGACTACTACAGTTGGGGCACTCATATCTTGCGTAAGGAAAATACCGCTACTAATTTATCGTAGTATTTCCTACGACAAAACAAATTGTTTACTACGCAAGGAATTTGATCATTTTTTTAAAGTAAACTTACCGGCTCGCACTGAAAACCAATTACGTATTGCAATGACATTATCGACATTTCATCTATAATAACTTTAACTGTTTATGTAAGAAATCATCAATTAAATGAAATGAACCTGGCAATTACACTTTCTTTCATATTCTATCGCACAAAAAACTTGACAATATTTTCGTTAAATCAGTTTTTATTGTAAATTTATTGAGAATTATATTTAACGAATGTGAAAAGCGTTTTTCACATTCGTGTTTATGATATTCTTGTTTGAGTATCAAATGTTCTTTCGTTCGTAAACGCAACCTGAATTCAAGTGGGTTTACTCTGTCATTTAGCTCTTTTATATTAACTAGATAAATAAAATACCGTACTTACGCTTCATTTATTGCAGAACCAAAAGTTTTTTTATCCTCATATTTTGGATGGAAATAATAGTAACAATAATTGTACCAACCACCAAACACTTCCGGTATCACACAAGAATCGTTGACCACTCGGACCTAAAATAGTTGAGAATCAGTGTGGTTCAGCAATTTCAGGATCTCAGACAAAATTTGGCCAAATACTAAGTGTTTACTTGTCTGATTCTAGGAGCGCCCACAGCAACGCTACCGGCCGAACTTTCATTCGTTGAGAGCAGATTCTTAGCATTGTACAAGGAAACCACCGGCAAAAAGTGTTGCATCATGTACTGTAAAATAAAATATTGTCCAAATTTCTTCTACAAATATTTTGTTGTTTTGAGGAATAACAAGAATTGTGAAACAGAATTACATCATTTGACTATATTGTACTATGTAACTATATTGTATGGCAGCCCTCTGTCAGCCACCAGCAAAACTGCAGTTATATAAGGTGTAATTCACAGATTCCCCAGAACAACATCCTTAATATATTTTTTTTTCTGAAAACTGCAAGAAATAAAAGTGATAGGTTTTTATATTTGCAAAAAATATTTCAAGTTTACAAAAATGAAAAATAAGAAACATATTCTGCAAAGCATTCTTCCGGTTAACCAATTTTTTCAAAAATGGAATTCTAGCAGAGCGATAAATTTACGTCACTATTACATAAGTGGTACAAAACGGGATATTTGTTGAAATGGCGCTTTGGAGGAAAGCTTAACCCCATAGTAACTATGGGATAAAAATAAAGTTTCTTGGAAAACTGTACCAAATAAACGTGATAGGTCTCTTTGTGTGTAGAAAGAATGTAAAATTTAAAGAAACTCCGCAGGTCACATTTGAATAAATTACGAAAACTGAACAACAAAAAATTCTTAAATGGCAATTCCACTTGTTGGATTAAGGCCGGAGCGAATGCGATGATGGTACCTTAATGGATTATCAAGTTTTTGAGCTACTTGCGATGTTTTTGTTTTGATATATTTTGAACATATACGCATACACACACTTGGAACATTCGCAAGATGGGCCGACACAAAATTTTAAATGTAAATACTTACAGCCCACAAGTCGGGGATGGACTCCATCGAGTAGTAAATATGGCCAGTTGAATTAATTGACGATGAATTTGTTTTATACAATGTTTTAGTAAATCCTTCCATAATCAATTTACATCGGATATATCGATTAAAATTACATTCTATCAATGCAACTGAAAATATAAAAAAAAAACTGAATTAATTTCTATTTATAATATTAATGTGAACCATCAAAGAAATAAATATATACAAACAATAAATATATCAATAAATAGTAAGAAAGAAATAAATATATCAATAAATAAATAAATATATCACCAAAGAAATAAATATATCAATAGAAATAAATACAATACAAACCCCAAATAATTAAGAAAAGAAATATTAAGAATAAGAAAAGCTCTCTGCAGCTGACTCGTATGAAATGTTTGGGACCACCAAGGTGTCTAGCTATGGCCCAAGTATGCCAGCGGCCTGTTAAAATGCATATCAATATGACAGTTGAATAAAATTTGGAAATTAATCGTTTACAAAATAAATATTAAGTACAAACTAACATTTTGTTTTACGTGTTTCAGATTCCTTCCTGAGATATTCATCTTCCTCTTCAGATAACCTTCTCTGTGTGCTAAATGAGAGGAAGAAACGAGTTTATTTGGCTGCCAGCTCATGTTTGCCTTACGAAAAACAAAACAGAAACCTAAACCGGGTGGATTTAGGGGTGAAATGAATTGGGTAATATTTCCGCACGTATTGGAGTAAAAACACTTCTCTCATTGCTTTGCTAAGCGCAATGATGACATTGTTGCGTCATGGACACACTGTTCACTACCATCACGTCATCGTGTCACACCGACCGACAGATGGTGACTGCTGTCCCAGCAATGGAGGGAAATTCCTGTAGATACTCCGTATATTCAAAACCTTGGCTGACATATTATAACTAACACTACATTGCAAGACTGCTGACACAATTTTCACTTTTTAAAATAGTAATCAGCAAAATTACCTTTCTCTTAATGTGCCCCTTGTCCCCACGCCACAAGAACATTTACCACCTTTCTTCCTGTAAAAAAAAATAGTTCTTATATATATATATATAGTTAAAGTGATATATAATGATGATACTGTGATCCGTGCTGTCTCCTGGGGCCAGCATTTTAAGCTTCCTCTGAAGCTACGCTCCTTCGTGAAGGTCTACAAACAGAATTGAATTTATTTTTTTACGCATATTTTTATTGGAAATTTGTAAAAGTAAAATTTTTACAATATGCAGGCGTGCTTGAGCGAATATGGTAAAATGCCTTGTTAGGAGTGAATAGTTATTGTCCATTGACTTAGGGGCTGCTTGTGGTTACAAAGTGTAGGCCATTTAGTGTTTTTTACACGTTTCCAGGGGGCATGACGAAGATGTGATCTGTTTCACTCCCTGATGATCTATGATCGATGGTCTTGCAAATCGAGATTGAATTGGGCTGCAGCAAATCGTATGGCATTGCTATCGACACAGGTGAAGGGGGAAAAATAACTTAGCAGATCGCAACTCAGACAGGAGCTCCAGGAAGAAAAATTTGGAAAGAACTTGTAATAAAAATGTTGTGAATGGTTTTGTAGTTTAGTGTGAAATCGATTGTAAGTAGACAAAGAGATTTCAAAGAAATCGATTGTAACTGGATTTAACTAGGTGATGGATGACAAAGAGATTTCTGAGTTACGTTTGTATATATGGGAAGGTTAGTTACTTAAAAGGGACAGTTAGAATAGGGTGCATAGATTTTGTATTGAATAATCAAGATGCGGTTCAGTTTTGATCTTTTAGTGGTTTTGAACGTAGATCTGTAGTAGTACAAGAAAGACCACATATACTGTAGTCTATTAATCGATTGAGAACGAAAATTTAGAGCATTTGCCAAGCAGTTTATAGTATATTTCTGACTTGAAATCGACCAAGACTGGTCACACATCAGCTGGTGGTATGGATATTCCAATGAGGTAGATGCCGGAAAGAGTTTTGCAATTTAAGCACATTAATATAAATATGAATAATTATTTTAAAGAGATTAGCTGTGGTAAGTGCGTTGGACTCTCACGTGGAGGTCCCGGGTTCAAGTTTAGTGCCATCCCTTTGATTTTTCTTCCTAGGAGCCTCTACAGCTCACTATTCAGTGATGGGCAGTGTTGTCTGTAGCGAGAGAACACTGTCCGGAGGCCGGCAATCACTAGAAGGCTAGGGTGCCAATGACCACAGATGTTGACGGGCCTTAAATTAAAAATAATGAAATATTTGTTTTAAACATGCACAATTTTCATATTGCTCAAAATGAAGGGAGAAGGGCGTCTTTTAGAACTCAATCCCTTCAAATTAAATAACTACAATTACTTAGCAGTTCCGTTTTAGAGTTGTTGCACATTCCACAAATCCACTAAATTCTTTCTATCTAATCTGCCGCTAACGCTATTGTGATGAACAAACTTCGTGGTAGTAAGTCAGATTCCTGGAAGTGCAACTGCCAAGTATTTGATTTGGTATTTTACAATACTAAGTTATACATGTCGGGGTTGTCGGTATACAGTGGAACGGGCTCACCTACAGTTTTTTAAGGAATTATTGTGATTACCCAATTGTGACCACAACCAACTGATATATATTTTATAAGAAATTATTTTTTTTACTTAGTCTGTATTACTTTAGAAATATGTTTATCTTTGTCATTATTTCTAACCACTGCCTACACAATAGTGCTACAAGATGCTTAAATATAGCACTTACAAATTAATAATTAATATTCCTCAGAATGAAAATATACCTTTCCACAGTTTCACCAGTTGTAACTTCCTTCATCTGTGACGGCCTTTTTTCAGTAGGATCAATTTTTTCGTACTCTGGTTCACTGAGGCGTTTGTCGGTAATTGGTTCGCTGAAACCAGTTTAGAATATTAATTTAATTCCTTTTTAAAATAACTTGTTTTTTTAATTTTTTTTTTTGTAAATACTTAAATAAATTAACTGCCTAATTATAACGAAGAATCCAATAAATGAACTGCAGGCATGCAATGGCGTGAAAACAGACCTGGTGCCATCTAGCTAGTTGGCACATTTGATTTGTTACTGTTGTCCCCGAATAGTTTTCACATTTGTTAATAAATAAATAAATAAAATATAACAAAATATGGGAAAATGGAAAACTTTAATTAAAGAAAAATTTCTGACAATCTTAGATCATATTTAAACAGTATTTAGCATCAATTACAACTCCAGTCTTAATTCAAAATACTTTTTGTAGGCATTTTCACGTCTAAGTTTTTCTTTGTTCATGTGTATTATCTTGTACGAGTTACTCCTGTTCATTGTATTTTCCATACATGTTGTAGTGTTGGAAAATATCATCTATTTTTCTCTTTTCATTTTTTGATTGCATCATTTCATCATTTTGGAGCCATTTTCATTCCATCAATTAATTCATCGATGTTTGTTGCCGACATCTGACATTGTCAATATTGAATTGCATTGAAAAATTCATTTAATTCTGGGCTATTTAGAGCTTGACATTTTAGCTGAAAATTTCCACCCTTCTATTACAAATTCTTCTTTAATGCTAAAGTAGCTATCAGATCGAACGTGCTTCAAAAAATGAACTGCCACATACCTTGGAAAGTTTTGTTTATTTCCATAAACGAGATATACTTCTTCGGGTGCAGATAGTGTAGCCCCAGCTCAAGTATTTCACTTTATTGCGCTGTAGCAAAAATTGCAGTAAAGCTTGCACTTATAACGAACTATTCATTTCAGCCTTATTTGACATTTATTTTAAAATTTTCACCCATCATATCAATGATATTCACATTTTTTAAAATTACAGCTGGGTACTTTTAGAAAAATCAGATTGTTGTTGTTTTGACGCCGTCTATTTTTATTAACAAATGGCGATTAAAGGTTTTTTTTTTGCTATTAATCAATATATATAATCTACTATCTTTTCCAATTAATATTCTTCAAATAAAACATAACTTATCAATAATCAGACCTAAAATATACAAGTGACAACTAATGTGGGACGAAGGGAGTAGTAAAACGGAGTTTTGAAAGTAAGTAGTACTTCTACTGAAGTGGCACTTTAAAGGAACATTTAAGTCACAGCTCCCCACAGCCCTGCAAATTTCAGTTCAAAATTAATTTTCCTGGGAATAATTTTCAAATATAAGTGGCAGGCATTTATGGATATAGTTAGTATGCGAAATTTATAGAAAATAGCACAAAATATGTTTTAAAAAAATTATCAATAAAGTAGCACATGGTTGATGGATTTTGACCGAAACATTCGTGCCAGACGATGCGATGTTTTGAAACCTAAACGGAATATAGGTTTCATTTTCTCAGGCGATTGACATTTGGTTCACACTTACAATAACATGTCAACACCATTCGCGACAAAAAAAATATTTCTATAGTCTTTTTATTTTTATTTAAGGCGCGTCAAAATCTGTGGATATTGGCGGCCTCAGCCTTCTCAGTGCACTGCCGGCCTCCGGACAGTGTTCTCTCGCTACAAACAACACTGTCGTTGTGGTGGTTGGTTCCGCAGAGCTGGAAAGCATCAGAGACATTTTCCATGGTAGTCTGCTTCATTTTTTGGTCATCGACCGGTTTCGGGCGTTCGCCCATCTTCAGGATGCGTTTTTCAGACAGTGTGACCACACAGACTTGCACAGAGCAAATTCAGTTTTACACACTCAGTCTGTGTTGTCACACTGTCTGAAAACGCATCCTGAAGATGGGCGAACGCCCTAAACCGGTCGATGATCAAAAAATGAAGCAGGCTACCACGGAAATGTCTCTGATAACAACACTGTCCATCACCGAAGTGAGCTGTGAAGGCCCGTCAGCTTGAGAGTCCACGCGCCATCAATGAGCTAATCCCTTCCCTGTAAATATTGGAGATCTCAAAACTTATTACAAAAATAAACGATCGCAAGCAATATTTGCTCTTATAGGAGAAAATAAAGAAATCAATTAGAGAAAGTTGCGAATAAATATTTACCTAAAAAGAACTATTTATTTTAATAGACTATATAATTTTCATATTGCTCTAAATGAAAATATACCTTTCTCCTACTTCGCCAGCAGTTTCAACTTGAACTTCCTTTATTTGTGACGGCTTTTCTTCAGTAAAATCATGTTTTTCATATATTGGTTCACTGAAATATATTGGTTTGCTGAAATTATTATAGATTATATCATTTTTTTTCTTTCCTTTTTAAGTAAAATAAAACTATAATCAAACCAAATCCTATAAAAGACGAGATCGGCAACGACTGAACACTACATTTTGAAAACAGGCATTAATTATTCAAGATAAGAATATTACATTCCTAAATTTACCAGAAACGAATTGTTACATTACGAACTACAATTCTACAATAGAGAGGCTATTTAAAATAACAGTCAGTATATCATAAAAAAAATAAGAGAAAGTAAAAAATGGGGGAGGTGAAGGTGGTCGCCTGCCGTGCCTCCTGCGTAACCTAAACGATCAACAGCTGTCGCCATCAAGCAGTCCACACAAAAAGCAACCGGCCAAAACGTAATCGGCTAACCAGCGACCTTTTAAAGGCCTTAATAAATCCGGCTCAGATTTGAAAATATTTTTTTGAGCCTTAATAAATCCGGCTCAGAGGATTGACTAATGATAAGTATAGTAAGCTAAAGTTAACGATAAACAGATGAAGATATAGACACATTCGCCATTTCAGAAACAGATAAAGCTGCCGAAAGATTATCGAAGATTTCATCGAGAGTGAACCTGTAGAGTTCGTAGAAAATAAGAAAATGCGCCTACTTTTCTTGACTTTTAACAACTGTTGTAGCGAATCTTTCTCTTATATCATCTATTTGTATTTTTATTTCAGTAAATCTGTAAAGATACTCATCATTATCTTCTACTTCTGCAGTCAGTTGCTCTTCTGTAGCATCGCTTTCAGTTAACAATTCGTAAATAGTCTGATTAGAATTTACTAAGGCTACCTCTTTTTGAGCTAGAATGACCCATAATGGAAAAAAAAATTCTTTGAGATCTGGGTGTTTCCCCTCTAATAAAATATTCAATTTATTTGTTGTTTTAGTGAAAACAGTGCGCAGTATACTTCTGTTCTTCTTCAATTTATCCATATTTATTTCTCTGATAAAAGCAAATCATTTAAAAATTTACCTGTATAATTAGGTCTTGGCGCGGTCGCCTCTATTTTACATGGACATTCCACAGTAACTACCCGTTACAATGTTTGCCCTCAGGCTCTTAAATACAAACAACATACAGTAAAAGTACACAAAATCTTTAGGCAGAGCGTCTCAGAACCAGTTTTATTATTCAACAACATTACTACAAAAGGACATACATATGTTCATGAGAATTGCAAGCTATCATCACTTAGCAATACACACCCATGTGACCAGCAACAGTAGGTTCATTTTAATATATAAGGGAAGGGAAGAGCTAAGTGGGTAGCGTACTGGACTCCCACGCGGAGGACCCGGGTTCGAGTCCGGCAGGGCTACCGTTAGATTTTCTCTTCCTAGCAGCCTCTACAGCTCACTGTCCGGTGATGGACAGTGTTGTCGTAAAGAAAGAATACTGTCCGGAGGCCGGCAGTGAACTGAGAAGCCTCCGGGCTAATAATATAATTTATTAAAAATTTGTTATTTAATAATAATATTATTATTATTTATGACTAAGATAGTGGGGCTTTGGAGAGCGTAGTGTTTGGTCCCTCCCTACAGACAAATATTAATACATACAGCGGCCGTGGTAGCCTGGAGGATCACATATCCAGTCTTTATGAGGAAGAAATTTCCCACCTATTAGACACTTTTTATGGAAACAATCGAAGAGAAGGTTATACATGTCTCTAGACTTGCTTTTCTCAAAAGACGACTTTCTGAAATTACATAAGTCACCAATGCTAAGACATCAGACGATGCACCGAAGATAACAAGGAGAGTGCTTCAAAGAGCTTTGTATTTTAAAGGATAGAAGAGCATGTTGAGTTCAAAATTTCACTCTATGCCCTTCCCTCAAGTACTCCGAGTGTGTAGTGTCTTTTGGTCCAAGTACATAGTCTAAAAAGCTACTAAAAAACAATTTTCTGAAGAAGCCTACCGCAATATTAGCGAAAAATCTGTTTATACCGAATCATGAATGCGACCTTATCCAATACCTGCTTATCCTGGGTTTTGTGAGGCTAATGAAACTTCACGCTATTTCCCTGAGGAATGCTGCGAATACTACAGAAACAAATTCCAGGCCTCTGGGTAAGATTACTCCTTATGATTGAGACTAATGGTAAACTAACTAAAATTTCGTACTCTTCAATGCGTGGAAGGGTGAGTAATCACACCTTGTGATAGTTTCTTTATAATCCAGATGTGGTTTATTTTTAAATTATGATTGATACCTCACTACTGAAGTGAGAGGTCGGTAGAAATGAAATAAACAGATTCAAAGATGTTGCAAGAGTCCCAAGAATGATGGTTTTACTGAAGAATACAGGATTTCGGGGGAATGAAGGATTCTGATGGCTTTGGCAGGCACAAATAGAAGGATGTGATTTCAGAATACTTTGGCGGACAAATCCTTAGAATACAAAAAACAAAAATTTCAATTATTTGCTAATGACCTTTCAGAAATCATTGGTTTTTGCTCAGGTTCCAAGTCTGTAGCGACTGTTACAGACTTGGGCAGATGTGGCTCACTAGCAGATACTCTCTTTGTTGGCGGTAAACTCGGTCTAGGTTGTCTAGCTGAAGGACGCCTTGAAAGTGTGCGCCTTGTTGACAGTATTGTTCGTGACGTTGTGGGAAAACTGAGCGTACGTCTCAAAATCGCTGAAGTCCCAATATCTTCTTGTTGCTTCATAGGCATATAACTGCTTGGGATAGTTTTATCAAATAGTTTCAATAGAAATTTTGTTTTTGTTGGATATTTACTACATCCGCATTTCTTCTTTATCAATAATCGTATTCTTAATTGATTGGGAATTTTCGTTTTTTTCAACCTGAAGAAGAAATATGGTATGTTAATTTTAGTAGAAATTATTGGAATTCAAATTCTAACTGTCTGTATTTATTATAAATATATTATATAAGTTTCCCTTTACAAGATAATGCTATCTAGAATTTCATTCAAGTTTTTCAGGAACTATGTGGAAAATAATCCTGTTGTTCTTGTATACGATAAAGAATATGTGAAGCACATAAGACAACAGAGTGGTATGCTTCGACAAAAGAGGTGTGTTTTTCAGTTATAGATAGTTTTTCATAAAATAATTTAAAAGAGCTTTTGTTTCGTAAGCAAATTATCAATTGAAGTAAAGCGCTAGTGTCGTCTGCTGGCTACCACGTCCGGCTGAAAGTGATCAGTCCTGAATGATTGTAGCTGTGGTAGATGTGAGAATGAGAGGATCGGAGATAATTTACGAGAGTAAAAAATAAACTAGTAGTTGCACCGAACACTGATATAATGAGTTAAATATATAATAACTCCAAGGAATTTACACTGTGAATGATATTTGAGAATAAAGGTAGCGAGAGAATAATTAAGAGAGAGACAGAATGGCTGAGAATTAGAAAGTACGTAGAATGATGTTGACTGACTGGTGTCGATAACTGATCTCCGGAGGGGGAGGGTCTAGCTCGCCTCTATATATATAGAATTCTGCCTCCCTAGTTTGGCCTAGGTAGGGAGTAACTAATGATTCGGATACCATTACAGACATTACCGTATTAATAGGGTTTTCTAGAAGTGGTCATTTCTTTACCCGGGATTACATGTTACTGGTTACTGATTTTTTTGTTTAACAAAATAAAAATCTTGAAGAATACTGCCCTCGAGCTCCCGCTTAGTGAGGGAGCTCGAGCACAGTCGCCTTTAAAAGAACGGTACGAGTTCAACACCAAAGGAAACTGCTGCAAGGTGTTGTTTCTGTATCGTCAGAAAAATTTGAAAGCTGAAAGAGGGTGGAGGCCATCCTGGCTGAGAATGTCAGAAATGTAGAGTTCAAAACCACCATTTGTTGACCTGAGGGCTATTTTAGCTGGGGAGCTAAAATAGCCCTCAGGCATGTTCTGGTCCTTCAAAGGCTGTTACAGTAAGACAAAGGTATTAATATAGGTCATAGCAGTTCGGCTAGCATATCTGATTTAACCACCTCACCTATTATCTTAGTTTGATCCGAATGGAATTAACATCATTTAGTTTTCCAACATGAACAACGATGGACGAACCATTCTTTAGTATTCGGCCTACTGCCCGATTTATCAGGTTATAGGAATAAAAAATTGGGATTTACTTTTAAACAGTTAGGAGCTTGTAAATGTTTGAGATTCTGCCTGGAGGTTGAGTACTGATATAACTAGAGATATCGGAAAATACCTGTTACAAGAATTTAATTATCTTATTTCATAAACAACTTTAGCCTATAACCATCAATTTATTTATATCTTATCAGTGTATGAAACATAAGGAAATGTCGCGAATAATGTCAAGTATTGATTTTTGTCACATAGAGTTGTTTCTAAAGAGAAAAACGTTTTCAGGTCCACTGTTCATTAAATTAATAACAAAAATTAAATTTAAAGCATCATACATATACCGCTAAGGGAACGTTTACCAACTTGCCACAGTCGTTGGTACATAGTCGAGGTAGCTACATTGTGCACAGCTTTTGTCGTTCTCCCTTTAAATTTCAACACACTTGTGACAGGATAATTAAAAAAAAAAAATCATTCTACCATTCACACATTTTTCCATTCAGTTAACAATTTATGATCAACGGATGTTAATGAAATTTGTTGCAACTATTCCAATATAAAGGCACAATAAACATTCAATATCTTACAATCGAAAGTATAATAAAGACAAATACTGATCATTTCATTACTTCAAAATCCTTAAACGATATTTTCTTGGAGAACTAGTTGCTTTGCAAGTACATGATGTAGTAGTTTTGGTGTTTTTCGTGTCGTCCCTGTAATTGAAAGAAAAATGTTTATAACAGTCGGCTTGATTCAACACCGACAAAAAATTCCGGCCACCTGAAAAATTTACTATTTCTATGTATAGATCTCAATTTTTTTATCGTTCATAACGTTTATAGGTTAACTGATTTTCAAAATAAATAAGATTATATAGGAGTTGTGGTGGTTGGTTCCGCAGAGCTGGAAAGCATCAGAGACATTTAAAATAATTAATTAAAAAAACGTGAATCTGAAAAATTTTATTTAGCTGGTTTTTGTTTTCTTTTAATTTTAAATTATTTTTTAGTGGGATGGTGCTAATACCGAGTATTACATCCTCTTGCCTTTATGGCAGCCTGTAAGGCGTCTCGGCATTGTCTGAATCAAGCGGGAAATTTCGTTTGTTTGATGTTTGATTGAAGCTAAAGGAACGGGAAAATCAACTTTTGGAAATCAATATTATGGTTATTAAGAAAGGCCTGCACTATGGACTGTATGTGGATGGCATTATCGTGCATTAGCACAACTCCTCACCTGCCTCCGGCATGATAAGGAGGGATCTCACATATATTTGCAGTATATCCCCCAAATACCGAGTACAAGTCATGGAACCTCCTCGAACGATCACTAAATCCGTACGTCTTTGTAAACAGATATTGCCCAAACCTTCAAAAAGCCAATGTTGGAAAGGCCTAGTGAGAACAAAATTGCATTGTGCAAATCTCTCACCTCTTCTCTTCCTCATTCGTTCACGGCCGTCTGAAGCCCTTAAGGCAAATCGGACTCGTCAGTAAACAATACAGATGCCCACAGCTAGACCAATTAATGTATTGCCGAGCAAACTCAAGGCGAGAAATTCGGTGCTTCCTGGTTTATTCTGGCCGTTTTGTGAGGCGAAAAACCATCAAATCTTGCTCATTTAATCTCCTTCGAGCTGTTCTCTCAGAAATTTGAACACCTCTAACTTCTTGGAGGCGATGAACTACTTCAACAGCTGTCAGATGACAATTTCGTAAAACTGTCAGTGTCAAAAAAACGGTCGACCCGCAGATTAGTGGACCTTGGACGCCCTGAGCCTGGCCTTCTTGAGTATGAGCACGTAACACTGCTCTGCATCTTGCAGAGTTTGGTAGGGAACACCAGCAGCAATGGCAAAGCCAAGAAAGAGAATTACGGTAAAAGTCGGAAGTAGACCCCCCAATCAGCGCATTGTACAGCTTTTTTTGTAACCTATAGCCACCACTTAAACATTTTTTATGCTTGATACGTGATTTCAATTAATACGCGCATTGCGCCCCCAATTTCAATTATTAAGAAATGAAAAATAATTTTTAAAAACGGAAATAATGTAAAGCTTATTTGTTATAGATTCGTTAATCGGGAGCTTTGCCCCCACACACCCTTTTACACCCACACGACAACACGGATCTTATTCGGAGGATCCGCCCCCTAGCTCCCCTCAGTGCGCTCATTAAAGCGCGTTCCAGAAATAAAAAAATCTGGTGTGAAACATACACACACTTTCTCTTTCTGCAAGTTTACAAAATTATAATTGACAGATTTTATACCAAATTCGATGAAATTCCTCAGTGAGAGAAAAAAATAAAAAAACTTTATAGATTTTATAGAGAAATAAAAAAAACTGTTCAGTAAAAACGACTTCCGGTTAACTAGTTTTCTTGAAACTCGGAATTTTGGCAATCTATTTATTTCTAATTAATTTTGTTAAATAGTAGAATTAACTACGATTACACTTTCGAGGAAATAATAGCCCCACCTTTTCCCACAAAATTCGCCTAATTGACTTAACCAGTGTGAATTTTCAATAAAATTGTAGCTCTTTGTATGTGTAGCTTACATAATTAGTTTAAAGAAAATCTTGAAGCCGTTATAGAGAAAATACTAGAAATTTGAAAAATACTTCTTAGTAAAAACGCATCTCCTGCCATCCGATTTTCTTCAAACTCGGAATTTCAACAACATATTTAATTTTAATTATTTAGATAATAGAATCGTGTAATAAACTGAAATAGCACTAAAGGAAAACCTAACCCCGCCTCCCCTGTGACTTAAATGAATTCCCGGAGAAATGTTTCCAATAAAAGTTGTAGCTTGTTGTGGTGGTTGGTTCCGCAGAGCTGGAAAGCTTCAGAAAATGAAGCAGGCTACCACGGAAAATGCCAAAGTTGTAGGTCTTTGTATATGTAGTTGATATATAAAGTTTAAACAAAATCGTTATAGCCGTTTTTGAGAAAATCACAAAAACTGAAAAAAAAAATTAGTAAAGGGGCACTTCCGGTTGAACAATTTTTACGAAAGTTTATTCTCAGGTTTCCACCACTAAGCACTTTAACGAAATTTTAAGTTTGAACATTCTGCGATTTTTCGTCCATAAGGTAAGCTGTCCCATACACACACGGACAGAAAAGACACACAGACCAATTGCTAAAAACCACTTTTTTGGACTCAGGGGACCTCAAAACGGATATTTCCGGTGAAAACTCAATATTGAAAATTTGACACGATTACAATACTTCCTCTTACTAAGGAGTTACACCAGGTTTTGCGAAGAGTGAATGGTTGGATGGTGGAACATGGACTCGAGTTAGCTTTGGCTAAGACGGAGGTCGTGATATTGACGGAGGATCAGCCCGTGCATCCCGTTCTATGTTGGTAGGGAAGTGGTGACTTCGTCTAGAGCGGTTAAGTACTTGGGTGTAACCATGGACGTTAAGCTCAGCTTTGGAAGACATATCCAAGAGGCTGCCGATAAAGCTGCGGGTGCAGTAGCGCGTCTATCAAGGTTGATGACCAACGTGCGAGGTCCCAAGGCGAGTACTCGCAAAATATTGATGAGTGTTTCCCACTCTGTGATGTTGTACGGCGCAGAGATTTGGGCAAGAGCCTTGCGAAAGAAAGTTTATAAAAAAAGGCTCGCGCGGGTGCAGAGACTAGGCGCACTCCGGATTGCCTCTGCTTACCGCACCGTGTCGGAGCCGGCCGTCTTGGTAATAGCCGGGGTTATACCTATAGCCCTCCTAGCTCAGGAGCGTGCAAGAATCCATGCCAGACGGGGCGAGAATAATCGCGTGGAAATAGCTAGGGAAGAGCGAGAGCGTAGCATGGCAGCGTGGCAAGAAGAGTGGGATGCGGAGCTCCGAGGCCGCTGGACCGCTATCTTAATTCCAGACATTAGAAGCTGGGTTGGTAGAAGCCATGGTGAGGTAAATTATCCCTTGACCCAAGTCCTTTCTGGACACGGATTCTTCAGAGACTATCTGAAAAAGGTAGGTAAAGAAGAGGTATCGGCCTGCTTGTATTGCCAAGCTCCACGCGACGATGCTCGGCACACGGTTTTCGAATGTGAAAGGTGGGCTCGACCCAGAAGTAACCTTGAGCAGGAGGTCGGGGAACTGGTGCCTGGAAGGTTTGCCCAGACTCTGTTGAGTAGTCGTAACAACTGGACAAGTGTTACTTCCTTTGTCCGGGAGGTAATGTCGACTAAACGTGTAGAGGTGAATATAGGAGAAGGAGCCCCTTAGGGCTAGGTTAAGGAGCCTAGCCTGATGCAGTGCTGAGAAAGCGAATCCAGGCTAGGCTCAGGTGTATGGGGGGGTTTTAGCCGGTAGGCATATTTATATGGAGTCCGGCACATTGATGTGCGTAAGTAGCATTTCCCCCCTCTTAAAAAAAAAAAAAAAAACTAAGGAGTAAGAGAAAGTAAAACATCTGATGTGAAACACTCACAAGACTTTCTCTTACTCCAATTTACAAAGTTACATAGTCTGTAGTTTTTCTAATATATAAGTAACGAAATTGGCTGACGGCAACCCAATAAAGGGAAACGCGGAAGTAAATAAGCGAGTAATATATAACGCTTCTTCTCATTATAATTTATTTG
The DNA here is from genome assembly GCA_011037195.1 of Triatoma infestans. Taxonomy (NCBI): domain Eukaryota; kingdom Metazoa; phylum Arthropoda; class Insecta; order Hemiptera; family Reduviidae; genus Triatoma; species Triatoma infestans. Next base: position 7,786 of record JAAEAF010000147.1, on the reverse strand, counting down.
TTTAATTGTATTAAGAGTTAGTATGATTTCTTCTTTTATGTTGTTGCGAGAATCTAGATTTTGATTGCATTAGCTCATACGCAGATCTCCATCTTTATAGTACTCTATCAATATTTCGTGGACTGCGCCTCATACACAAAATTAATTAATAAATAGCTAAAAACTCCAGGTCTAAGAACTAAATATTATGAATTCCTTGGAAAAATTTTTGTGGATATTTAACACCCATTTTATTTGTTTCCATTGGTATAAACGGCTAAGTACAAAATGGCGGATCTTGCATTTCTGCCCAATTCTCTTTCGCTTTCTTTTTCAACAATGAAATGAAAATGCTGAATTTTTTTCTTTATAGCTCAAATTAATTATATAAAACAGTAAATATTATGTTAAAAATAACTTGATTATTTGCATTTATTTATAAAAAAAAATTTATTGCGTAATTCGATAATTTATAAAATACTAACGGAGGGAAAATTAGTAAAAAAAATTCTAAACTAGATTTTTCATAAAAATAATTAGCCAATCACAGTGTAGAAGAGAAGATGTGAAATGTGGGTGTATGTTAGGCCAATCAGAAATTCAGAATTATCATGTGGACCAAGCCCACATTTGACATCTTCTCTTCTACACTGTGATTGGCTAATTATTTTTATGAAAAATCTAGTTTAGAATTTTTTTTACTAATTTTCCCTCCGTTAGTATTTTATAAATTATCGAATTACGCAATAAATTTTTTTTTATAAATAAATGCAAATAATCAAGTTATTTTTAAACATAATATTTACTGTTTTATATAATTAATTTGAGCTATAAAAAAAAAAACAGCATTTTCATTCCATTGTTGAAAAAGAAAGCGAAAGAGAATTGGGCAGAAATGCAAGATCCGCCATTTTGTATTTAGCCGTTTGTACTAATAGAACCAAATAAAATTGATGTTATACACCCACAAAAATTTCTTCTTTTGTATTGTCCTTAATTTCATGTACTGGCGCAGGCCATAAAGTACTGAAAGAGTCTATAAAGATGGAGATCTACGTATGAGCTAATGCAATCAAAATATAGTTTCTTGCAATAACATATAAGAAGGAATCGAATTAATTTTTATATGTATATATATATATATAAGGTGCGTCAACATCTATGGCCATTGGCGCCCGAAGCCTTCTCAGTGCACTGGCGACCTCCGGACAGTGACCTGTAGAGGCTCCTAGGAAGAACAAATCTAAAGGGCTAGCACTGGACTTGAACCCAGGACCTCCGCGTGGGAGTCCACGCGCTAACCACTGAGGTAATCCCTTCCCTACGAACTAATTTTAGTGCAATTAAATAAATAAATTATAGAAAGTAGAAGCGGAAATGTAGAGACATTATATTACATATTCAAGAAATAGAATGTTGAAATGTAGATTTAAATTATAAAATAAAAATTAAATTGGATGATACTTGCTCGCAATACTTTCTCTTACTAATAATAAGTGCGTTTGTGGCTTGCTACTGAGGAAAACGAGTTAGACGGATGTTGACTTGGTTGGAAGGTACCCTGGAATGAAGGGTTCAGAAGAATGAGTATTGTCAAGCCTTTAACAGGCACAATGGAAGCCTCTTATCAAGAAAAAGTTTTGGTTCCGAAAATAAGAGAAATCGTTGGGTTAAAAAACTAAATATATGTTAATATATTTTGCTGATTACCTTTCAGAATACCATGATTGTTCTTCCTGTATTGACTCTGCATCGTAAGACACAGGCTTGTACACATATGGCTCACTGGCTATATGTATCTCTGCTGGTGCAACACTTCGTCTAGGTTGGTTAGCTGAAAAACGCCTTGGAAGTGTACATCTTGGTGACAGTATTATTCGTAACTTGGTGGGAAAACTGAGCGCACGTCTCGAAGATGGTGGTAAACCAGAATATTTTCGTTGCTTAACGGGCATGAAACTTCTAAGGATAGTGTTATAAAATGGTTTCAATACAAACTTTGACTTCTTTGGATTTTTTCTACATTTACATTTCTTCTTCTTGCCACGAAATTTCTTTATTAAGAATCGTACTCTATACTGACAAGGAATTTCCGTTTTTTTCAACCTGAAATAGAAATAAATATGTTAACTTGGAGGAAATCGTTGGAATTCAACTTCAATATATTTTTATAGTATTATAAACATTATTTTATAAGATAATCTGTCCGGGATTTTTGGTATTCTGTGCGAATAATAACCTAAATCTCGAGTTTCCTGAAAGATGGATCGGTAATTGGTGTCCTATTTTTGTTTTGCCTATACATCTATAAAATTTATCGATCTCTGATCGATTTTCCTTTTTGATTTAATTAAGCTCAGTACCAAAAATTAATTTATTCCAATTAGGTAGGTTGTTCAACTTCAGAATTTATATTCGAATAATAACGAACATCAATTCCATCAACTAATAGACCAGTTTTTAGTTTTTAAAGGGACTAAATGTATACTTTGTTATCAGTAAATTAAAATGAGTGTATCCCTTTAATATTAATTCAATAATTTTGAATAGGGACCAAGTTCCAAAAAATATAGTTTCTAAATTTGGAAAATCAAGTTTCACTTTATTTTCCATTGGGAAAAAAGTTAGCTCGGATATACGCAGTTTCAGAGCACTCAAAACAATTTCTTGTTACATTTTTTGAATCGACAAAATTCTGGAATTACCAATAAAAAATAATTGCAATTCAAAGTAACGCATTCAAATTGTCTGCCCTCACAAGATATAATGTACAATTTGTACACAAATTTTCCACTTAGTTTGCTTAATAATTACAGAATATTGACTAACAATTGCTAAATATCTGAAACTCATTACTTCAAAATCTTTAGACGATATTTTACTGGAGAACTGTTTGCATTGCAGATACATGATGTAGTAGGTTTGTTACTTTTCATGTTGTTCCTGTAATGTAAACAAAAAATTTGTTTATATCAATCGGCAAGATTATATTATAACCTGCTTTGGCCTCCGTAGCAACCAACCAAGAATTTTTTTATTTATTTAATTCGCGTCAACATCTACGGTCATTGGCGCCAGGAGCATTCTCTGTGCTCCGCCGGCTTCCGAACAGTGTTCTCTCGTCAGACAACAATGACAGTGAGCTGTAGAGGTTCCTAGGAAGAGAAAATCTAAAGCAGCACAGCTGGACTCGAACCCGGGACCTCCGCGTGGGAGTCCAGTGCGCTAACCACTGAGCTAATCCCTTCCTTTAAGATTTTTCTTTTTATGAATCAGCGCCCTGCGACCTGCATGTCAGTTTTCTTGCTCTCCGGTGCCATAAGTAAAACTGCTCACCTATAGCACCCCTTCCAAGTTAAGATCTCTGAGGAATTTCAGAATCTTGGAAGGGTCTAGGGAGGATATGTACTCCTCATCTGTCTGGTAACTACCGACTGCCAAATCTTCTTTGAATGATAGCATCGCAGTCCGTTAAGAGATGTATTGCAGTATCCTCCACTCCTCACAGAATCTGTACATCCTATCATCAGCTTCTTCAGGTTCCCCTGCCCTAATTCTACAATGTCCCATGAGGAAACCCTCATTTAAGCTCCTTAAATAGACTGATGACTGTGGTTATAAATCCCCAGGCTGATCTTAGCCTTGCCTCAGTCTTGGGAAAAACACATTACAGAATAGGTTTTTGAGTTTTTTTGGAATATGCTCGAAAATGTCAATAACGATGTCCATTAAACTTGCAATGCTGACTGTATCTATCATTTTCATATGAAACATTTTTCCAAAAAAAATTGATTCTGGACAGTTGTGTGAAATTTGTGGCATTCAATTTCAAATGTTATATGCAGTTGTATCAGTGATTTTGGTGCGCTCTACTGGGGGGACGATATAACCACTTCTCTACCTGCCAGTGTATGTACTTATCCACCCATTAACTCTATATTTATGTTAGGGCATACTATTGTATATTTACGGAAAATTTGAGTTTAAAGAAAATTTGCCATTATATATATAATTGTATTAAAAGGGGAGTATGAGAAAGTCGGGTGAGTGTTTCACATTAGAATTTTTTATTAATAATATAATTCATTTTTTATAATTTACCTTGCTGATTTGCAATATTTAACACTGATTTTAGTTGATTCATTGTTGGCCATTTTTTACTTTCAGTTTTTATTTTAATTTAAGCGGAACTGAGAATCATATGTTAATTTATCATATGTAAATTAAAAACATTAAAAATATTTGTAATGTATATCCCAAGTGGTCTTAAAAAAAGCCTATAGATATGACTAGTTCTTTATGTACTTATTTATGTAAACATTTTATTTATATAACTTCGATACCACCTAAGAATAGAAATAACATCACTGTTTATGAACAACAAATGTGTCATATTTGTTTATCTGTGAAAGCTTCAGCAACTATTTGGACTTTTAATATGGTTTTAATAATAAGTAGTGAACTAGCTGGTAAATCCAAATTAAGCTGGAATCGTTCAGTAAAAAAAAGGTTAATTATTTCAAAAATAAATGAAGATTCAATAACGACAACTCTAAAGAAGTCCTCGGGCTTTATGGATGAAAAATTGGTTTAGTTTACAATGAGGTCATAGAGTACAAAATTAGAAGGCTCCTGTAATGACATGGGAAGTCACATCAATGTCAAAGTGGTTCCAGCCAGCTGCTATCTTAACAAAGGATGGCAGTAATAAAGGAGCAATTTATAACCAGCGACCTAGCAGGCCGCCGTCTTCAAGACAATGCCGGCCAAACAAACAACAAAGCCCTTTTCAATACTTTACATCAAAGCAAGCACCGATAAGGTTGGCCACTGACCTAAATAAGGTCAGCAAACTACGAAGGTCGCACAAGGTCGCACACCAGGACAGATGTCTTGGTGTGAGTGTGGCCAACACGATATATAAACTCTATCATATACAACGAGATCATCATTATATCATATACGACTATACGAGCACGTCGCTATATACACGAGCAGCAGTTTACGCGTCTATACACAGTTTTATTTAAACTTACTATCCTTGAGTTGTGCATCTTAGTTCGTTATTTCATCAGTCTAATTTATTAGTTATTTATCTTCTATTTATTTCCAAGTATTTTTTTATTATTAGTTACCCTTTATTACGTTAAAATTATTGTTAAAATACAGTTTATTTTTATAAAATCCGTATTAATTCGATGCACTAACTTCCAAAATCTCTCAACTAACTTCCGCCCTCTTCAAGACATCTACTACATCAGGAATCACATCAAACGATTCCATTACACTCCTCTGATGATTATTAAGAAAACATGTGATGGTATATCACAAGTTAAACTATAGTTTTTAAGAAATTCTAACAAGAAATTTTTACCTGAAGAAGGCAATAAATTTGCCGAAATGTCGGTGAAAATTTAAAAAGAGATTTTTTTATGACCAATACTCAACATCTATTTTACAATATTGAATACAGCGGTCCTAACGAACACCAAAACATTGTACATATTTACTTGTCAAATATGAAGTTGAACCAGTTAGTCGTCGTCAACAATAAAACCTAATAACTAATTAAGAACAGACAAAACAACTGTCTCAGGCCAAACATCTTTTGAAAAGAAGAGAGGAAATGAGAATAATTAATAACATTGCATGTCAAGTTCAGTGTATATATGATGCTGGATGATACCTAATGAGTCCAGTATTATATTTTGGCAAAAGGGTGATTGCTCCTTTGATTCCCTGTATTTTCGAATTGTTTAATTTAAATCGATACCACCATACTGTGAATACCAAAGTTTTTTATTATTTTTAAGGCCTGACAATTTAAATACCTTTTATGGTTTCTATTTTGTAAAAAAAAAAAAATTCATCGGATATACATGTTTTGAAGTCCCGTGACTATGGAAAAATGTGTTTAGCATATGATCTGTATGTATGTACGTAAGTTATGGGTATTTTCACAATCGTTGAGTTTTTAAAAATTTTATTTATTAAATTTTATACTACAACTATTAGTGAAAACACAAATTTAGAAAATACAAAATTGGGATAGATAATATACTTTTAACTCTCACAATTAGGGAACTCTAGTTGTTTACTCTATGAATACAAACTTAGAATTAAATTTAAATATCATAATAATAGGTAAGTTACATAGTTTGATCTGTTTGAAGGGAGAGGGTTTCTAGGAAATGAACACGTGCACTATTGTTAACACTGTGGAGACACTGCATTACTTTTAAAAGACATCTTAATAATTAAATGTTATAACTTGAATCCAGGTGTGTGTAAGTATGTGTGTTAACAGAATATCTCAAAAACGAAAAGTCGCAGGAACCTGGAACTTGCTATTCTGTTTAGATACTACCACCACATCCGACAGGAAGATTTCGGGCAAAATCCCTCAACTGGAACCATCAACGGTTGCAATATCTCTCTTACTGCATGTAGTGTATGGCGCCAGAGTGGGTGCAGGAGGTCAGGATATGTATGGTAATAGATAGTATATATATATATATATATATATTTTATATATATATATATTTGTGTGTGTGTTTGTGGTTGTGGTTTTGATGTGTGTGAAATAAAGTGTATTTAATTTAATATATCCTGGTAATCAACACTACAATTGACGACGAGGATAACGAGATATTTGGGCGACGAGTAAAAGGACCACTTCAAGAAATTACAATGAATGAATTCAATGTAGGCCCATTAAAAATAACCGACAACATAGATGGCGTGGACTGGTCGAGGTGGTTTCGAGATTTTGAGATTTATGTAGCTGCACAATTTATCACAGATTATAATAAGATTAGATATAAGTTATTGAATTTTGGAAGATTAGATAACAAGATTTATATCATTATCATTTCGGAAATAAATACAAGTACAACCTAAACAAATGAATCCCTTGCGGATCTACAAAAAAGGGAGTATGATTAGTTAATCGCTGAACTTAATAAATACTTTAAGTCTGATACAAATTCACGTTTTGAAGGTCCTATTTTTCGAGAAATGATTCAAGCACCTGACGAAACTGTTCCTCAATATGTTGCTCGTTTAAAACACCAAGCAAACTTATGTGTTTTTGGATTGTCGAATGATGAAAGAATAAAAGAGTGATCATGTGCAACACGTTCTTCTTTAGATTTGAGAAAAGAATTTTATTCCTAAGGTTCCCGCTACTACAGAAGAAGCCCTTAAATTAGCTAAACAAAGGAGTGTCATTCTCAGACACAAGCAATGGCAACACATTCGATGACAGTTATTTAAAGTGAACCTCTTTAAATACCGAGTCGAATTGAATACTAAAATAAACAATAGCGAATCAGTGAAAAGAAACGGTACATGTTAGCGCTGTGGAATGAGGATACTAATTGCCCACCACTTAATAAATTTTGCAATTAATGAAATTGATGGGATATTTCTCTAAGTGCTGTAAGACTAGGATAAAAGCAACAGACGAACAAAGTAGCAATAAAAAGCAACATTTAGGCAAGGCAAAGGTGAGAGTATGAAGAATCTTCAGATTAATGTTTAGAAACGGAATAATGTGAATATACCTACTTTATGGAAGATTCTTCTCGACCGTTCTTATATGAAGGAAAAGGAATGTGAGATTCGGTCTTTTTAAAAAATAAGAAAACTCAAATTCTTGCCAACGTTTCGGCAAATGTATTGTCTTTTTCAAGGCATAAAAAAAAACTATCAAATAATCTTCAAAACATAACAAATTTAAAAACTTATATATATATTTGGAAAATAAAAAGTTGAGAACACCTCAACATCACAGAGAAAATGAACA